>JAVJIF010030907.1:0-270230 GCA_038442645.1 Agave tequilana
TATATATATATATATATATATATATATAGACTTGACTACTCCGGAAGGATTTGAGCATGAATCCTTCCCACTAAAATACAATGCTACGGTATTCAAATATAAGATCTACTCCGTTGAAAATTGAGCTATATCATTTAAAGTAACTAAGACCAAATATCAAGTGTCTTGTAATTTTCTTATCCACACATCAAGTAAGCACAAAATGAACGGCTGAAAATATCATATTACTTAGATATATGTCTTTAGACAGACAAATTCCCAATCTGAGCATTTGATCATGATTTAAACATTTTAAAACCTCACACACCAACTTTTGTTAGGTTTCAAATATTCTACACCGTTAAACTAACCAACTCACTATTTCGAGCGTTTATGCATGCATGCATGGATGTATGCATGCATGCATGTATCAATAGATTTTGAGAGAGAGCCTCATGTATGATCTCCATTCCTATGAGTGGCTGCAGCAATTTGCCACCTCGCCATCTTGAGAGTTGAACTGGGCACCAGAACAAGTTACCCCAAATTTGTCAGCAAAACGAGATTCTCCTTCAGGAATTCTTGTTCCTAACAAGTGGCTAAAGTGCTTCACTGCCTAGCCAGATCAACCTATCTTAGAGTTTAGCAGAAGCATAATGAATCTTGAGAAGACAAAACATTGGATGAGAGCGCACGTACCATAAAAAGTAGGGGTGATAATTTTGTGGATTCAGACCTGATCCTACAAGATCCACTTGCAAATTCATTATAAACATACATGATCCATTTGGAAATGCAAACCCCCTAAGAAAACAGCATCCGCTCAGGTATTCAAAATCAGTAACTTCTCAGATTCAGATATGAAGTTTGAACCATCTGATTCATGTATTTCTTCCGAATGTGTCAAGTCCCATAGTGTGTATATACTTATATTCGACCACACAAAAAATAAGAGCTTTAAACCAAGATTTGCTGTAAAGCTGGGTAGAGCTAATAATGTAGGAGGCTCAGATTTATCTTATCATCATCCACATGTACTTTTAGATATGTTATGACACCATACCCCTAGTCATACTACAATTGGTGATGAATAGGAAACCTCAGATAGGTTAGGAAATTATGTTAAGTACCCTTTACCCTCGCAAAAATAAACACAACAGAGCCCTGCTTTGCATGACCTAGCAAATAGCTGCAACTACTCCCTGCAACAAAGAAATGCAGAAAAAAGGGTTATCCATAGAAACCTTCAATCAAGAAATTATGGCCAAATCATCATGCTTAATTCCATCCCTAGAAATTGAACAAAGACAAAAATCAGGATTACTAGTTTTGCATCATTGCATGACAAAGGATGGCCATGAGGATGATGGATCACAACCCAAAAGAAATGGCTACGACTGCAAGCTAAACCTGGGACATGACGGCTGAAGAAGATTAAAGGCGAGTGATAGATTTAGGCATTCAAGTAATTGGGGCAAATCATCATCGCCTCATTATATTCAGAGAGTAAACTGGCCGCTGCAAAAGTAGAATTTCTTTTTCTATTATTTTTTCTTTCAATATAAAGTATATATATGCAAAAGGTAGTCGAATTTTAGGGCATTTTTCTGAAGAGAAGCATTTTCTTCATGAATTCACATTCCTAACAAGCGGTTGCAGCTGTGTGCTACCTCGCCGTTCCAGCTAGGGTTAGATTTCCAAATGGTAATCCAGTAGATGCCAATAAAAAACTTATCACAAGAAATAAGATGCAACTTTTTATGTGAAAGTTGAAGTCATATATCCAGAGCCATGGCATAGGCTTTAGAGATATCTACTTCATCCTTGAAGAGAAATTAGAGACCTTCTTCTTCTTCTTCGCCTTTTGTTTCTTTGGATTGGGGTGTGGATGGATGTGTGTTTGTGTGTGAAAGAGGCTTAGCAGATCCCCTAAATGGCTGCAATGACTGCTTGCAAAGAAGCAGACCTCTGAAGTTGCACCACCAAGGAACTAATTTCTTTGTCTTGTTTCTTTCTTTTTCTTTCTTTTCTTTTGAAACCAAGTCTTAAAAGCAGGAAACTCCATTTTAGCTTTTGAGAGGTCCCCAAAACTCCGTTGAGGCCAAAACATAGAGATCTCTTGAGAAAGCAGCACCATTTTATCCTTCAGTTCATCTGCTTCTTTCTAGCTGCAATGGCTGCACACCTGCACAGGATAGCAGGCCTCCAATGTTGCCTCGCCATCACAGAGAAGTGTAGAAAGAAGATGAAGAGGAACGAATACTTAAAGCAATCCACGCATGTATATATCATAACAGTCCAAATCATAGTTACATGAGGCACAAAAGTGGTATAAGATACATAACACTGATGATTATGGGTCTATTTGGTGGTCGTAATTGGTCGTAATTCGTAAATCGTAATCGGTAAAGTCTTTTTACAGTTATAAATGAGTTACATGCATGTAAGTTTTACGGTGTTTGGTTGGTAATATAAAGTTGTAAGTGAAAAAGTGTATTGTGTTTTACGTTGTTTGATTGTCATAATGTGTAAGTCGTAAGTGAAAAATTGACCAAAAAATTAACTATTTGGTGATTTAAAAAGTTTTAATATTGCAAATAAATACTAAAAATGCTAAATATTAAAAAAAATTAATATTAACATAAAAAATAATACAAATTTGCATGACCACAAAATTAACTGTAGACGGGCTATAAGTGAGTGGTAATTGGGTTGCAAGTGAGTGGTAGTTAAGTTGCGTAAGTCTTTTACGAATTACGGTCTAAACAAACGCCGTAGTTGTAATTGGGTTGTAAGTCATTTACGAATTACGAACTTTTACGACTTTTACGACGAAACAAACAGCCCTGAGTAATCCCAAAAAAGAAAACATAAGAGACATGTGCATAAATATATGTATCTAAACATGTGTGTATAATTTTCTCAATTTCATGTGAGTCAAATCAAAATTACAGCAAACTCTCCAAGATAATTAAAAGATCTCTATATTACAAGAGATAAGTATTATAAAGGAAAAATTCATACATGTGTAACTTGAAGAACATAGAAAAAAATTATTATATGTAACTCTAATTTAAATATAATTCTTAGTATAAATGTTCTTTATCCAGCAAGTATTTTCTAAAATCTCTATTTTTTTCCCCTTTAAAATCAGGGTCAAAAGCTTTTCTTAAAGACTTTCTTATAACATAAATGTCTCTTTTAAGAGTTTTTAAAATTTTGAAATTTGGGTGGGTGCCTTAATCTCTTCTGTGGGTGCCTTAATCAATTCTATGGCTGCCTTTATCCGCAGTCATCATTTTGGGTTGGTGCCTTGATCCGATGGGTGCCTTAATCAGTTTGTTGGGTGCCTTTATCCGCACTCGAAGTGAAGGCTCAGATTCTCTCCATTCATCCTTGATTCTTTAGAGATCAAAGAACTATTTCTGCCTTAAGACCCCTTCCTAGAGAATGGCTGCAGCATGTAGCTACCTCGCCATATCAGTTAGAATGGGAGCATTAACAACATGAACTGTGAGTTATCATCATTGCCTCCATTAAATGAGTTATCAAACCCTGTTTCAACTCCCAGTTGAGGAGGGATTACTCAAACCAGGTTTCAAATATACGAGATATGGATTCAGAACCAAATCAATACCCTTGCCTTGTATTAAATGGAGCGTGTACAATGTCCACCTCATGAATAGTGATAGACAGTGGTAATGCAACATCACCTATCCATAAACCTCTCTCATTGTTGGGTCATGTTAGCAGCACTCATGCAAAAAGGGCCAGTTGGGAGGATCCAAATTTTTGTTCAACCTCAAAAACTAGCTTTACACTGCTTCACCTTTCGAAGCAAAATTTTAGCAAAGATGGTATCTTTTTTAACAGTAACTAGAGGCCTCATTTGGCACAAGAACTAGGCTTCGTTTGGCAACAAGTTTACAAAGCGGGGTTACATTTAAGGGCGTGTTTGGTTGAAAGGAAGTGGGCGGAAGTAAGGAAATAGGGAAGTATAGTTATTCACTTCCCTATCTATCCAAACAACAGAAAAGGAAATAATAAACCCCTTTTTCCTTTTCTCTTCTCTCTTTTACATAACCATTTCCTCACTTCCAGAGTGCTACTTTAATTTTGTGGTCATGTAAATTTCATTTGTATAAGTTGTAGCACAAACAAATAATTTTGTGATCATGTAAATCTCACTTTCATTCTAATTACAATCCATTTTTAATTTTTCTTAATTAATTTTTATTTTAATATTATTTTGCTGTCAACTTTGTGGTCAACTTTTTCACTTCCACTTTCGCATTACCATCCAAACACCGGAAAAGACATAACATTTTCCAACCACACTTCCCAATAACATCCAAACACCGAAAACTTACTAACCAATTCTCAAGTTCCAAACGGAACTATTACCACTTTCTCACTTCTTCACTTCCTCGCTTCCACCTTCAACCAAACAGGCCCTAAGTTAAAATGAAACTGGAGTTCGTAACCATACAAACCCCATTTCTGAAACCAGAGTTGCAATTAAGTTAAAATGAAAAATCTACTTAAAAAGATATCCACTCATCTCCCGGTGATCATAACCCTAGGCTCTCTAGAGTCGGGATTTCCAATTGGGTCGGTTTGAAAAACTGAAAGCAGCCCGACTCTCCCAAAATGTAAGTGTTAACTTAGTTGCACAGTTAAGCTTTCAAATGAATGTCAATTTATATATCACAAAAGAGATTATTAAATTCTAAACAAAAACTTGTATCTACAAGACCACAAGAGACACAATTATTGTAGTAAGTAGCAACAGCAACAACGGGAGGAGGAGGAGAATAAGAAGATGGGAGGACATGCAAGGCCCCATTCGGAAAGTGGGGTGAGGAAAGTAAAAGAGTATTTAGGCCCCATTGGAAACTTTGAATAAGTTTCAATATCCAAAACATATAAATTCCTTTAATATCCAAAATTATGCCCGAAAAATAATGGGTAGAAAAAATAGCATATCCATATGAATAGATCAGAAGTACAAAAGCTGAGTACAAATTACTTCATTTCCATCATATACCAAAACCACATAGTTAGTAAGTGAGTGAGTGGGAGTAACAGAATAGAGGAATGCATGAAGAAACCTAGCTGTTCACCACAAGTTCACCATAAGACCAGCAGTGAAACCAAAATTGAAGGCCCAAAAAGACAGGAGGTATCAGAACGGGGATCTTTTCTCAGGGGGTTAAAGACAATTTTCCCTTCTCTCTCTTTTTCAAAGCAAAAGCTTATTTTTCAGCATCAAACCCCAATAAAATAATGGCTGCAGCATCAAGCTACCTCGCCATATAAATTTAGAATGGGGGCTTAATTTCCCAATTCAAAAAAGGGGCAGTTGAGTTAGATCAAAAATTCCTGTTCATAGACTCAAAATCCGACCATAAATCTTTGTTCAGCTTCAACTTTGAAAGCAAAATTTTAGCAAAGATGGAATCTTTTAACAGGAACTACTCCAAGGCCTTGTTTTGGCAACAAGAGTTGGGGTTTCATATTCTCAATTAACGCAAAGTCACTTCAAACAGCGACTATTGGAAGAAATCAAAGTGCAAGTCAGTGAGAGAGGAAGAAGGGAGCGCACATACCAGAGTAGATAGAGGACTTAATGTATCAATTTCGACCGAAACCGCCATGAGAGACCTCTCAGGGAGCAGAGTTTACTGAGGGATTTACTCCTCTCTTCCCATTCTCCTCTCTTCTTTTGAGATTGCCCTGCTCGCGTTACAATTCACGAGGCCTTTTTAGAGGGAACTGCGACTGATATATGCACCCCCAATTCATTTACATGCACCGCACTGATATCGCTGTGCGCGCGTGAAGATCGAGATATGTGTTTTGAATAGTGCATGGATGAAGTAATTATCAGTGGGTGGGTTGGGAGGCCCACGAGGGAGGCCCACGAAATAGGCCCATTATCTTATTTTCACTTACCATTTAGGTTGTCAAAAAACACCTATTTAGCTAGAAATTGGAGATCCACAAAATTGTCATTTTCATAGCGTCAAATAGAAAAAGTGCGGGTCAGGGATGGTATAACTGTGAGTGAGGCTCAGATAATTATCTTCACAGCTTGTTTGTTTGATGGGTGAAATGTAGTTTGAAAAAATCCAACCAACACAAGTGAGATCACCCTCTGTGGGCTTACCGCCAAGAACCAAAGCAAACTATAGAGGCCACTGAGAAACTAACGGCCACTGCACACAAAAAAAAAACCCAAGGACAAGTAACACTAGTTGTTGGGAAATAATTCTATAAGAACCTGATCTCATGGGGTAACAACAGCAGCAGCAACCTACAATATTATTGAATTCCAAGAAAACCAAGAAATTGGAGAAAAGTGCATCAATAAAAAGAGAAACCTTGCAGCAGCAAGAAACATCAAAAGTGTTGGCCCAAAGGCCATTACCCTTAGTTTTGATGATAACAAACCAATGTAGTTATGTATTAACAAAATTGTTTAATTAAGTTTCAGGTAAAAATATATTACATTTGGCTCCATCACAAGACTCACACATTTTGAGCTAAAAAGATTTAGAGCTCAGAGCCTAGCACACTAGAATAGCTCAAGGATCAAGCAATATCGAGAAGACTACTTCAAGATTTGTATTTTTACTTTTTCTATTTTAGTTAAGATTTATATTCATTATTATAAAACCAAGATGATAGAAGTTGATAGCTTTTGGGATTGACACACACACACACCCACTCATTTCATATTCTTTTGTGTTTTCAAACAAAAATTTATTATCAGGTTTCTTACCGAGTTTCAGAAAAATAAAGTTTCAGAAAATCAGGTTTCAGAAAAAATAAGTTTTGAAAAAACTGGTTTTTGTTTTAGAAAAGAATTTTATCAAAATATAGTTCTAATTTATTTGGTGTTGATTTATGATCACACTCTAGTTCTTAAATCCCTAGAACTCTATTTGTATTTACCTATCAAAGAAAATTTGTTGGAAAAATATTGATTTCAAAAAGATTTCAAAAAACAGATTTTGGCCCTCAGCCGGTCGACCGGGCGGTCGACTACTGGCAGAGCAAAACTGCTCTGTCGGTCGACCGGGCGATCGATCGACATGCACCAAGTGCAAACGTGTACTTCGGTCGATCGGCCCGGTCGACCGGCTGCAAGAGCAGTGCTCTCTGTTTGGTCCGGTCGACCAGCCCGACCGACCAACAAAGAGTTTCACTCTCTGTTTGGGAACCACGGTCGACCGTCCGGTCGACCGCGTTTCCCAACGGTCGACCGTCCGGTCGATCGCGTTTCCAACGGTCGAAATCCGACCATGGTGGTCGACCGGCAGCAGAATTTTCTGCTGACTTGGCTCCCAACGGCTAGATTCAGTTTTGTCTTTTTGTTGGGTGTTGTCCCAACGGATCTATTGTATTTTCTAACCTGGTTTTCATCCCCTATAAATAGTGGGACTATGAAACACTTCAAAAACAAGATTTCTAAGCCTTACATCAAAGTTTTTCATAGTTTAGTTTTAGCCTCTTTGCAAATAATTTCTCTTGAGCCAACTATTTTCAAAGTTTTGGTATTTTAGCTTGAGCCTTTCCTCTACTTCTCTGCTTCCTATTTGCACTATATAATCCCAAGTATTTCACTTCCTCATCTTGGTTGTAAGGTTGTGCTTGTGAGCTATCTTTGTGGTCAAGTGTTGATCACCGGTTTTCTTCGATTGAGAAGTTGTAGAGGTTGCGGCCTCGAGCGAGCTAGTAAGCTCCAAGTGGTGTTGCGGCACAGTGAGAGAGAACAAGTTTGTTCGAAAGAGTTCTAGTGAGAACTTGTAACCGATTGACGATCTAATGGGATCAGTCATAGTGGAAATCCTTCATCGTGTTGAAGGCGGGGACGTAGAATAGTGGCTCGAACCTCGAAAACATATCGTTGTATTTGTGATTGCCTACTATCTCTCTAAACTCTCTCTCTACTTGCACGTATATTGCTTACTTTTTGCAAGATCTATTTAATTGTTATTGCTTATTGCTAGTTGTTTTTTAATTCTGCTTATTTGCCATTAAGTATAGCCATCACCTATTCACCCCCTCTAAGTGATTTTCAATTAGTATCAGACCTAGCCCTAGTATTTGGTTTAACCACCTTAGGGAGATCCTCTTTATTTGGCTATATTTATTTGTTGCATCTATTATTTGTGTGTGCACTAACTTATTTTCATGGCATCACTTGACTTCTCTAGCATCAAATCCCCACCCAAGTTTGAAGGCTTAAACTTTCCCATTTGGAAGGTCAAAATGAAACTATGCCTAAAGTCCCTAAGAGTTAGAGTTGCCAAAGTCATTACAAAGAATTTATTGAACCTCACGGTGGTTAGGATACATGGTCCGAAGCAACTGATTGGGAGAAAACCGCGCACAAAAGTGTATGTTTTGAAATAAAGAGTTAAAGTGTGTGCTTTGGCTTCCTCGATACTTCCGTTATAGCACAGAGGCTAAAACGAGTCGAATCCACAAGGACGGGAGGCGATAGAAGCTTACACGGTATGTTCACGTGTGTGTTAACGGTTCTTCTATATCTGAAAGAATGAAAAGAAAAGAAAGTAAAGAATGAAAAGGGAAGTACAGTGAAACACAAAGAAGTGAGAACATAGAAGATAAAATGTTTGTGTTTTTGGAATATTCTAAAACAGAGTAAAAAAGAAAGAAAACCCATGGCTACTAACTACTAATGACTCCACTAACATGCTAAACTCTTAGTGATAGTTGCCTCACATGTATCCTTGGCAATCACTAGACCTTGGTTCAAGAGCGTTTCAAAGCATGACCCATATATAACTCATCACATCCCAATTCAACAAAATAAGTGCAAGTGTAACGCCCCGATCTTAAAGATACGGAGACGTTATGGCGACGCATATACGCGAGGTAAAATACCCCTCGTATACGCGCTAAGCCTCAATTGTAACCTGAACAAGCTATAAATCGGAAGCATAATGATCAATGAACACTGCAGTAATACATATAAGACCACACATGATAGCAATGAATAACGGGAAGAAAATGATAGCTGAATAGAAGTCAAAGGTGATATACAGGAATCAAAGAATAATAACAAGAATGAAATGCAAGTATACCAGAATCAAGGAAGAGGACCCAAGCTCCTCGCAAAGCGTACCGCCTCATCAAACACCTGCACATTAGAAACAATCGTCCAATAGCTGGACGTGCAAATCCAGGTCGTCAGAACGCGACCATAATGAGTGTGTGTGTAAAGGGGAAAGAACTCGTGCAGAATAAACCATGTGCATAAATAGTAATAAGAACAACTGCAAATATAAGAGACTAAATAACAGGATGAATAACTGAACAATGAAAGCAACACGAATAAAGACAGCAAGAATATAGAGTACAGGTATAAGACCAGTAAAGCAACTGTAGCAATCAACAGATGTCTATATGTGTAACCTATCACATGTCACTAGGTTGGTATCCAAGTCTGGTCATAAGTCTGGTCCTGGTTACAATCATGGGTCTATCATAATGATATATAAATATACAACCAGGTGATTACAGTCAGTCACAAAGCATCAACAGTTTATTATTAATTATGTCAGCGAACACCAATTGTCACATGCAATAGACGCATCCCATACTACGCCTACCACACATGCCGATCGATGCCCTTAAGTTATTGAAACTGATCGGTTGGAGACATTGTCCATGCTTTAGGTGGGTCCCGTACATACCCGGGACCACGGCCCAGACTCCTGGCGCTGAACCAGGACCTACCGCCAGGTAGTCAAGAACATGTAAAAAAAGAACAGGAAACATGACGGGGTGCCAGTCACCCCACGGGAACCCTGCAGTGGAACCCTCTTTCGGCTGCGCAACCTAAATCCTAGGTCCACCCAAAATACGGACGCTGTCTCCTCCATCAATCTCCCCAATCCCAGTGCAAGTTGTTTGTTATCATGTTTTAGTTTACCAAGATTATTAGTATACATGTTACTTAAATCTCTGGGATGACTCAGTGGTAGTCACGGTAACAATATCAACATGTGAAAGTCAGGGTACCGGTACAACAGGAATATAATATATATTAAGGTACAGGATACCGGTATAACAGGAATATAACAAGTGAACATGCGGGTGTTGTTACGTGTGTAATAATATTTTCCCAGCAAATTTCAGTAACATGAACATGATAGTTGTCAGGTATATATATAAAGAATAACCAGTCAGGTTTCACAGGTAAAACAAGATTATCCAAGGTGAGTAATAATCTACTGGTCATGAACAGACTAATCCAAGCAAAGTACTATAAACTCAGGTTCTCAAGACCATCCATACATCACTCTCAAAGTCACCAATAAGTAAAGTCGATCAATAGCTATCAAGTAATCCAGTCTCTAATATCATAACAAGTACACATCAACATCTGAATGAATCATCACTTAAATTATTATCAATGAAAGGATAACAAGTCAAGAAAGTCCTCTACATGAAATATATCATCTGACCTCTATAACTCTAATTCAGTCCAATCAGAATAAGTCCATGTACCATCCAATCGTCAAGAACACTAATCTTTTATTAAGGTAAGATCATATCTAACATGTCCTCAAATATCCACTAATAAGGTCTTTGTCTAATCTCCGATCACCATTCTATGTAAATAGTATAAGTCCCAGATCAATCCAAAGTCATCATATCCAACTCACATTCCCAACAGTTACATGATCGTCAAGTTCCATTACACATCTAGTAATCTGATTCAATAATCGTCATTCCAACATATAACAATATCCAGTATTAGTCATCTCACTTAACATACAACTCTGATCCCAATCCTCAAGAGTTCACATTTCTATTAAGGTCGATCACCAGTTCCCAATACTTGGCAACATATCTAATCCATGCATATAAGATCTATTAGGTCAAGTCATTACCACCAACATCCATCTCTTGATATCATATACATCTATCAACAACTAATACATAATCCATGGGTGAAGTCCACAATCCATCAAGTAACCATACACAGCTGACAGACTCATATTAGTCGACTAAGGCTATATACAAGTCGACTAGGGGAAAGTATAGTCGACTAATCAAGTGGGCCAAGTCGACTAACTCCCCTGCCAGAATAGAAATCAGAGATACACCATCACTTATTCTTCTCATACTCTCTCAGTACTTATATACTCTTCAACACACATGACTACACTAGAAATCTAAGTATTCATATGGTAATTAAAGGATTCCAACATCATAGATATGCATTCCTGTTTCTATGCATTCATCATATAAAATAAAGGGAATGATAAATCAACTACCATACTAAGAGATCTCCATACATAAACATGTAATCTAAGTATTCTACTCAACAATTATATAACACATACAATAATAGTTGCAATCACTTAATAAAGGAGAGAAGGAGGAAGAGACACTCACATTGGGGGAAACTGGGCGTTACCGGGCGAGTCGCCGTTACGGTCGCCGTGGCACGCTCTGCGCTGTCGGACTACATAGGACGGTAGCCAGGGTCCTGGGGAAGACCTGGCTGCAATCCGGAGGTCTCGCGCTCGCGAAAGGGCCTGGAATCGCCGCTCGCCCGCTGCTTGTGCTGCTGGTCTGAAACTGGATCTGCTGTGCGCGTCGTCGAGCGAGTCGCTGCCATGGTCGCTGTGGTGCGGTTCCTCGCCAACGGACTGCATGGGGGGGTGGCCAAGACACTGGGGAAGGTCACCGTATTGATCTCCGGCGACGGGATGGCGTGGATCGGGAGAACGACCAGCTCGCTCGCTGCTGAAAATACAGATCTGCTGCTGTCCAGATCTGGATTCGGCTGTCGAGTCGCTGTTGGAGGATGCCACGGGCTGTCGGTTGCTGTCCGGGTCTGCTGGGTGGGGACTTGGCTGGCCGGTTTGGCGGTGTTGCCGAGTCGCCGTGGAGGGGATTTGGTGCTCGTCGGAGGTGTTGCACAGATCTGGACAAGGGGCTGTCCAGATCTGCTGCTGCCGCTGGATCTGTGAGGGCTGCTGCGCACACAGGCTACGCAGGCTGGTCGCTTGACCTGTCAACAGGGAAGGGATGCGGCTGGATGATGCTGTCATGCTGGAGGGATCCGACCTGAAGGAGGAGGATCCGGGCTGGTGCTGTCGGGCTCGGCCTGCTGACTGCAAGGGGAAATCCGGCCATGTCCTGCTGTCCTGGGGACCTGCTGCTGTCCTGGAACACAGCGGCTGCTGTGTTCTGCAGCGTGGAGGGACCTGGGCAGCCTGCCATGGTGGAGACGACTGGAGAAGGGGCGGCATCCTGGGCTCGGCCAGGGGAAAGGAGGTGGCTGTACTTGCTGCCGTGCGCTGGAGATCAAGGGAGGAGGTGCGGCTGCTAAGGAAGAGGAGAGGGTGCGGCAGAGTTTAGGGATTGTAGAAATAGGTTTAGGGTTTGGTATCAATAGGGTTATATAGTAGGGTGGTATTGGGTTGGGTCTAGGCAACCGGGTTAGGATCCGAATGGGCTAATAGGTATAGGATTAGGAACGGGTCATGGGTTTGGGTAATGAATTAGATAGCGGGTATGGCATCGGGTCTCATAATGGGTATAAGGATCAAGACAACAAGAGTATGGATAATGGGCTAGAATCCAAATAGTCATAGGATCATCAATGGCAAATGGGAAGTAGGGAGAGAGGCCAACAAGTGAAACACAACCTGAATAAATAACATAAGTACCAATGCCAATATCCAAATTAAATAAATAAAATAATAGTAACGCAAATCATAATACTGAATGCCAACAATAGAATAATAATACATTAACAATAAATAATAATCACAATGGAGTAAAAATATTAATAAACAATAATGACCTAATGAAACACTGGAAATAATATTTAAATATCAATCAATAATAATAATGGTAAATATAAAATGTCAAATTACTATCTACTGTCTCAAAATAATTTTCATACTTAATAATAATAATCTTAGGAAAAATAATAATTTAACTTGATTAAATAAAAATACTGGTTAACTCAAAATAAATACTTGGAGAAAATAAAAAATACAGTAGTTTAGATTAGGGATATTACAGCAAGCTACACTTAAACCATCAAAACTAAAAGTAAGCATAGAGTAAAATAATGTTAGCTTGTTAGAGAGTTAGGAACTTAGAGTTTTAGATCCATCATCATGAGCCATCAATGGCTCTTGCAAGAGCAAGGCCAAGTAGAGGCTATTGATTCATGTGGATTATCAAGTAAGAAATTAGCAAATTAGTGGTTAGTAGTTAGTTGCCATGAGAGAAAATTAGCTAAATATGTAAAGGGAGTTAGAGAGAAGAAAACAAAGAGGGGTAAAGAGAGCACCTTTCATAACTTGTCACCTTCTATTACAAGCACTCTTGCATTCCAAACATGTATCACTCTCTCTCCTATTACAAGATCTATAAGAAATAAAATATACAATGGAGGAAAAAGAAGAACTAAACTAAACTACCCTAAACTACAACATGGAAAGAAAAACCCTAAAACTAACCTATAACTACTCAAAAACTCCTCTCCCCAGTGCTCTAGAAATCCCCGAGCTTTTATAGGCAAATCTGGGCATTTGGTCACACGTACGGAACAGCGCATCAAATCTTGGTGCGCGGCTCCACAAGAGAGCCGCGGAAACGCGGCCATGGCCGCGTTTTCGTGGCCATAGGGCGGCCGGTTGTGCGGCGCCGCCTGCAGCGCAGTCCTCTCCTGTCCCCCTATCGTTGGATGTTCTGATTTCTGAATTTGGGCCCCTGGTTTTGACGAAACCACTCTTCAAAGTCAATGGCTATCTTTGTAGGCCTTTAATCACCAATTAAATAGTGATTTTGCGTCTTCTTCTTCATTTCATGCCACGGACCTAGAAACATGCAATAGAGGTATTATTAGCAGAATTTAATATTAAATAAATGTGAAGATGTGGTATGAAATATGTAGTTTTAGAGACTAATCACACCACCACTTTTATCTTTTGCTCGTCCCGAGTAAAACAAAAACTAAGAAAATTATTACACCATTTTCGCAGGTGACGCGATTGCACTGAGCATGTGCAACAAGCCGTTAAACTTCTAGGTTTTCCCTAGAGGAGGAGTTTTGTCTCCTGAGTGTTTTCAGCAGATTACAGCCACAAAATTCATAAAGAAAGAAATCAAATATTAGTATTTTGAAAACGCATTTTTGAAATAGAGAAAAGTGTTGAAGTACTTTTGCGAAAATATAAGTGATCCAAGGTCATAGGTTAGAAATTGTTCTTCCTTAAACTAAGTCAAAATGCAAAATCTTGTTATAAATTAAATGTAAGAATTTAAAATTGAATTGATTCTTTGATCTTTCATAAAACTCGTAAAAAAATATGCACTTTGTGAACAGTGAAGGTTTTTGGGATATCAACTGTAACTTTCATGCCATTTATTTATATATTATATATATATTATTTCTTTTTTCTCTTTTCTTTCCTTAGTTTTCTTAGGCTTTTTTATTTACTCGGGTAGTGAGCCTTTAGCTGGTGACTCCCAAAGCAGATTTGTTGGCCCAATGGCCTTCCACTCTAGTTTGATGATGATCAACTCATGTATGTAGTTATGTTTACTAATATTCTTGTGTTTCTTTCAGATCATTAACAGGATATTAGGTTGGTGATTAGCTTCAACAAGATGATTAGAAGCTATTCATGATGATTCCGGTGCCAAAGCTTAAAGATCATACCTTTGCACTTGGAGAATCACGGAGTTTGGACCGAGTCTACTTGAAGATGGAAGATCGACAAGAAGACTTAGGTATCCTAGTTTAGATAGAGTTTTAGATCCATTTGTAAAACTTAGTTTAGTTGATATGCTCAAGTGAACACAAAACACACACGTTTCATGATTGGTTTTTGGTTTTCATGAATAATAGATCAAAACAAGTTTACCTTATACTTATGTATATTAGATATGATCTAGATATACATACATGCTTTAAACTTGCTAGACAAACTTATTTTGACTATCCTATTCATGTTTTGGAAAAAATCAAGTTTGATAAAAATACAAGTTTTGTTTTTGATAAAATTTGCAAGACTCAAAATGAATTGATACGTTGATATATTGTCTTGAAATTTTTATCACATGTTTATGTTTTAACATAAAATGATAAAACAAGTTTTATGGAATTTTCAGAAATGATAAAAGGTTTTTATAAAATATTTTTCCAAAATATTCTGACCCTTGTTTTGTGCTGACAGGCTGGTCGGTCGACCGTGACGGTCGACCGCACCAAGGGCCGGTCGACCGTTGCGGTCGACTGACGTGCACAGACGTGCACGTCTGTTAGGCACAGACACGGTCGACCGGGACGGTCGACCGAGAGTTGAGAGCTCTGCTCTCGGGTTTTATCGGTCGACCGGGCCGGTCGACCGCTGTTGCCCAACGGTCATAATTCTGACCGTTGGCGGTCGACGGGCCGGCGGTCGACCGACCGGCAGTCTGTCAGACTGCCAACTCAGCCTAACGGCTAGTTTTGTATAGGGGCTATATAAACCCCATCTCTTTGGGGATTTTAGCCAAGTTTTTTAAAGAGAAAAATTTTCAGTTTTCTGAAGTGTTTAAAAGAGTTTTCAAAAGAGTTTTTAGTGCAAAAACTTCTCATCTTTATTGTTTTAGGGTTTTTGGAAAATCAAAGAAAATAGGTTTTTGGGATTTTTGCTTAGATCTTCAATTCTATCATATTGCAAGTATTTTCCCAAAGATTTTTCTTTGTTTCTTGTTTCCAAAAACACTTGTCTTCCACACTTGAGCTATCTTCTATTCTAAACTATTAGGATCTTGTTTTTGTGGAAAAAGATAAGAGAAAAAGAAAGAGAAGTGTTTGAGGTTTGTTTGTTGTAAACCTCATTGTTGTAAACCCTCCTTCATTTGTTGTATCCCTCTTCGGTAGAGGTGATCGGAGTGGTATTGGTTGTGATCCCTCTTCGGTAGAGGTGGAGTTTGGTTGTGAGCCTCTTCGGTAGAGGTGTGTGGATTGGTTGTTGTATTGGCTACGGGCCTAACCCCTCGGTTGTGAGGAGGTTGTTGTTGAGAGAGGAGTTTGGTACTTCTAGAGTTGTAAGAAATCCTCTTTGGTAGAGGTTCCCTCGGTGGGAGTTGAGATAGTGGAAATCCTACACGGTGGTGTAGGCGGGGATGTAGAGCAAGGTGCTCGAACCTCGAAACAAATCTTGGTGTTTGCGTATTGATTCATTGTCTCTCTAACTCTCTCTCATTTATATTGTGCAAAGCATCATACTTCATATCATCATATCATATTTGCTTGTGTTGAGCATAACTCATATTGCCATATCATATTGCTTGTGTTGCCTTGCATTATTTCATATCGCTATATCCTTTATTGCTTGGCTTGATTGTGTGTGCACATTGCTTGGATTGCTTGTGTGTGTGTGCCTAACTTATACTCATCCAACAAGAGCTTCACATAGCACCTCAACCCATTTCAAGGGGAATCAAGGGGAGTTAGTCCAGAGCCTCGCAAGGGGAATTCGGCTACACTTGTTGTATTGTATTAGTTTGTGCATAATTTGCATTAGCTTCCGCATTTAGCGCACTTAGTTTGCATTTAGTTTCTTAGATTAGCACTTACACCTATTCACCCCCCCTCTAGGTGTTTTTCAATTGGTATCAGAGCTAGTGCTCCTGATACTTAGGCTTAACATCCTAGGAGTGATCCATTTGCTTGCTAATCTCATTTGCATTTGTTTGTTTGCACATTCATATATAGTTTATACCATGGACTTCATGACCCCGCCTAACTTTGACCCTTCCAACATTGATGTTTGGAAGTATAGGATGTCCATGTACCTAAAGACCCTAGGTTTGCATGTCTTCCTTGCCGCCACCAAGAGATGTTATCTTGGTGATTGCAATCATATAGGGGTCAATGCACAAGCCCTAGAGGCCATTAGAAGCACTTTATCTAAAGATTATCTTTTATGTGTTTCTAACTTTGATTCCGCTTTTGTAGTGTGGAACAAATTGACAACCACCACCACCTCCAAGCTTCAATTGCCAATCCAAGAAGAGGAATCTAGCGGAGAATCCGAGCCACAACAATGCTATATGGTCCAAGGGAATGACTCCCTTGAGGTACACTCGGAAACTCCATTAGATAGTGATGATGATGCTAGTTCTTCAAATGATCATATTGATGCCCATGCTTTGAATGAAGAACTTTCCATTGTTTGTGAAAAACTAATTGAAAAATATAAGATTTTGAAAAAGAAAAGTCTAGAAATTGAAAAAGAAAATAAGTGTTTGCATTCTAGACTTGATTGTGTTTTGCAAGAAAAGGTTGAGGTCCATAATGAGAGGGATTCATTAAAATCTCAACTTGATCTTGCACTTAAAGAAAATAACTTTTGAAAAATAAAAATGATTGCCATGTTCTTTTGAAGAAAAATGAAAACTTGTCTTCAAAAGTTGATTTTGTTTTAAAAGAAAATGATTCTTTGAAAATTAAGATTGCTTCAATTTCTAAAGATTTGGATGCATGTTTAAAGAAAAATGAATTTTTACAAAATAAGATTGATTCACATGTTTGCCATGCTAGTGTAGCTTCTTCATCTAGTCTACCTAATGCATGTACCTCTTCTTCTAGGATTAATGATGATATTTGTATGCTAAAGAAGAGAGTAGATTGTTTGGGCTCCACTATGAGCCAATGTGCCAAGAAACATACACGCTTGGAATCCTTGGTTCGAAAGAAACAAGTTCCAACTTTTATGCATGCACACCCATCACAGCATACACATGCTCCACACGGACACTCCCATCACATGTATGCTCAGTGTACACATGTACACATTGCGGCCGAAAAGGCCATCTTGCTAAATTTTGCTATGATCGTTTACATGTTGAAAATTTAGCCAAGAAGTTTGTTTGGGTTAGAGAAGGTACTAACCCCCATGGACCCAAAAGAGTATGGGTACCAAAGACCACCCCTCCTATTATTTTTGATGTAGGTGTGGGCTCTCACATGACGTGAGAGTGATGACACCTTGGAGTGGATGCGTTCCGGACTTAAAGGAAATCTATTGGATGCATCACTTTCAAGGGAAGAGATGGTGGAGAGGACCACCAAGTTTTGGAGACAAGGAGAGTTGCCTTGAGGTTTGGTAACGATTCCTAAACTCCCATACTTTCATATTCATTTGTTTATGGCATGTTTTTGATGTCTATGGATTAGTGTGTTCATTCCATGTTTATTAGATCCTTGACATACATGTATAGTATTTGAGACACATATGCTTATATGAACCCATATTTAGTGTTCTCACTTTTGTTTAAGCTATAATGTACATCATGAATCTAATACATGTGAATTTACATAGTAATCATGTTTTAGTTTTATCATGATGACTTTTATATTTGTTTTGATGCTTCATGTTTTGAATATATGTTTAGATGTTTGTTTTCATTAAGACTAGTTATATACTTGTACATAGAGTGGGCTACAAATAAATTTATATATGTTGAGCTTGATTGCTTATTTGAACCCATTAGATGTGCTAGTATAGTCTAGTTTTGATGATTCATACATTTCAAACTTGTATTCCATTTTTGGATTTGTTTTATGATTGTGTGTTTCACTTCATGTATATGTGTATTATTGTCAAATTTTAAGATATACATGTATACCCTTTGAGTCATTTGCCTTTCAGCAAATATCCATTATGGACTCAAAGTGTGTTTAAGGGATATGTATGTATACTTCTTGTGTTGACAAATCATACATATACCTTGAAAAGAATTGGTATCAAATTGTTTTAATGAAAAGCTAAATTTTCATACTTTTCATGCTTTTCATGTTTTCATGATTGTCATGTTTATTGTATTTATATTTAACTTCATGTATATGTCCATCTTATCCAAACTATTGACTATACATGAGTATCCTTTTGAGCCACGTGCCTTCATGCATATATCCTTGTGGACTCGTTTGTATCTTGGATATGTATGTATACTTTAGTTTGTATTAGACATACATATGCCGTGAAGATTAGATAGTTTTGATGATTTCGTGTTTTTAAGGAATAATTGAGCTTAATTGAACATGTTTTCATGATTATGATCTTCATATTGTATTTGTACACTTATATTTATTACTTGCTCATGTTTTGTTTTCATGAGTCTTATTTATACCTAATTGAACTTGAGTGTTTGATATGATGTGGATTTGATGTTAAAACAATTTTGTTTTATTCCTTGCTTGAAGGATTTCGTGCTAGTTAACAAGTTTTCCATTTAACTAGTTGCGGTGTTCTTCATTTTGGTAGTGATTTTCAAACAAAACTACATTTTCAAATCTATCTTTGAAAACCCTACCTTCCAAGGGCGGTAGGATGGGAGATCATGTTCATGTATGCCCTAAATTGAAAATCTTTAAAACTTGAATTATGATTGGGTGGTAGATAATATGATGTATACACTTGAACTTATTGTTATGTCAATTGGTATCATTGAACTCTTTCAATTGGTATCATTTTGATCTTCTGGTATACTCATATATGTTTTGTATGTATGTATGCTTTAAATTCCAAGTATATCAATTTCTATTGGTATCTATTTTCATACATATATATGTTTGTGTTTATGCTAGTGCTTGAGTTTCAATTTTGTTTAAATTGATTACTTTTAAATTGTTATCAAGACTATGCATATTTTAGTTTGTATTTCATAAAGGGGGAGAAAATTTGATTTTGTATTTCAATTGGTATTTGTACTCCCACTCTTTATGATTAAAAGTTGTTATTTTAAACATATGATATCAACATCAAATTATATGTTTTAAAATGAACAATTCTTACAATTGGTATCAATGTTTCTATGTAAAATCTTTTCAATTGGTAAAATATTTACAATTGGTATCATATTTAAGAAATTCAAAATTTGTTTTGGTTTCAAGATTCATGTTTAAGAATTCAAGACTTATGTTAATTACAATTGGTATTTCCAAATTTTGTTTAAAGAAAATATTCAAAGTTTTGATTTGTATTTCCTATATGCAAGGAGAGCTTAACATCTCTCTTACATATAGATTCATGTTGAGTATATTATAAATTGAGGAGCTTGACAACTCTTCTTTATATGATATACGTGTGTAGGGGGAGCTTCACATCTCCTCTTATGCATTACATAATATGTGTTATGTGAATTGGGGCTTGTCATCCTTTCTTCATGTAATGCATATGTGTAGGGAAGCTAACTTAGCGTCTTCCTCTTCATGAATGTATATAGCATATAACATATATTGATCCTTGTTTATTGGTATCAAGATGCTTCATTGACATATTTTCAATTGATATCATGTTTGTAGTCACCCCTTATTGATTTTTTTTTTTTGTTTAGACAGAAAGGGGGAGAACATTGTTTGCATTGTTTTGATTGAAAAAAAGGGGGAGAAAGATTTTTACCCCTCATTTTATCTATGGCTACCCCTTTGTTGATGATTGACAAAAAGGGGGAGAATTATTTGAGAGTTTAACATGCATATATAAAACTCAAATACTTCTATGCATGATTGGTACATATTTTTTTTATATGCATGCTTATGTTTATGCATATATTATGTTTTAATCTCAAGAATATTAAGTTTAATTGATTTATAGAGTTTGCTTTGTAATTGGTATCTAGAGCTTATTTTGTTTTGAATATTCCATTTGATATCTAGAACCATTTATTGTTTATGCATATGCATGTTTCATGTTTAATACTAATTGCATATATTTATTGTTTATCCCTATGCATGAGTTAAGGGGGAGCTTTGATATCTAGAACCATTTATTGTTTATGCATATGCATGTTTCATGTTTAATACTAATTGCATATATTTATTGTTTATCCCTATGCATGAGTTAAGGGGGAGCTTCTTTGAAGCTTAACTTTAATCCATGCATATATAATTCCATGAGTTTTGTCATCATCAAAAAGGGGGAGATTGTTGGCCCAATGGCCTTCCACTCTAGTTTTGATGATGATCAACTCATGTAGTTATGTTTACTAATATTCTTGTGCTTCTAAGTTTCAGATCATTAACAGGATATTAGGTTGGTGATTAGCTTCAACAAGATGATTGAAGCTATTCATGATGATTCCGGTGCCAAAGCTTAAAGATCATACCTTTGCACTTGGAGAATCACGGAGTTTGGACCGAGTCTACTTGAAGATGGAAGATCAACAAGAAGACTTAGGTATCCTAGTTTAGATAGAGTTTTAGATTCATTTGTAAAACTTAGTTTAGTTGATATGCTCAAGTGAACACAAAACACACACGTTTCATGATTTGGTTTTTGGTTTTCATGAATAATAGATCAAAACAAGTTTACCTTATACTTATGTATATTAGATATGATCTAGATATACATACATGCTTTAAACTTGCTAGACAAACTTATTTTGACTATCCTATTCATGTTTTGAAAAAATCAAGTTTGATAAAAATACAAGTTTTGTTTTTGATAAAATTTGCAAGACTCAAAATGAATTGATACGTTGATATATTGTCTTGAAATTTTTATCACATGTTTATGTTTTAACATAAAATGATAAAACAAGTTTTATGGAATTTTCAGAAATGATAAAAGGTTCTTATAAAAATTTTTTCAAAATATTCTGACCCTTGTTTTGTGCTGACAGGCTGGTCGGTCGACCGTGACGGTCGACCGCACCAAGGGCCGGTCGACCGTTGCGGTCGACCGACGTGCACAGACGTGCACGTCTGTTAGGCACAGACACGGTCGACCGGGACGGTTGACCGAGTTGAGAGCTCTGCTCTCGGGTTTTATCGGTCGACCGGGCCGGTCGACCGCTGTTGCCCAACGGTCATAATTCTGACCGTTGGCGGTCGACCGGGCCGGTCGACCGGCAGTCTGTCAGACTGCCAACTCAGCCTAACGGCTAGTTTTGTATAGGGGCTATATAAACCCCATCTCTTTGGGGATTTTAGCCAAGTTTTTTAAGAGAAAAATTTTCAGTTTTCTGAAGTGTTTAAAAGAGTTTTCAAAAGAGTTTTTAGTGCAAAAACTTCTCATCTTTATTGTTTTAGGGTTTTTGGAAAATCAAAGAAAAATAGGTTTTTGGGATTTTTGCTTAGATCTTCAATTCTATCATATTGCAAGTATTTTCCCAAAGATTTTTCTTTGTTGCTTGTTTCCAAAAACACTTGTCTTCCACACTTGAGCTATCTTCTATCCTAAACTATTAGGATCTTGTTTTTGTGGAAAAAGATAAGAGAAAAAGAAAGAGAAGTGTTTGAGGTTGTTTGTTGTAAACCTCATTGTTGTAAACCCTCCTTCATTTGTTGTATCCCTCTTCGGTAGAGGTGATCGGAGTGGTATTGGTTGTGATCCCTCTTCGGTAGAGGTGGAGTTTGGTTGTGAGCCTCTTCGGTAGAGGTGTGTGGATTGGTTGTTGTATTGGCTACGGGCCGAACCCCTCGGTTGAGGAGGATGTTGTTGAGAGAGGAGTTTGGTACTTCTAGAGTTATAAGAAATCCTCTTTGGTAGAGGTTCCCTCGGTGGGAGTTGAGATAGTGGAAATCCTACACGGTGGTGTAGGCGGGGATGTAGAGCAAGGTGCTCGAACCTCGAAACAAATCTTGGTGTTTGCGTATTGATCCATTGTCTCTCTAACTCTCTCTCATTTATATTGTGCAAAGCATCATACTTCATATCATCATATCATATTTGCTTGTGTTGAGCATAACTCATATTGCCATATCATATTGCTTGTGTTGCCTTGCATTATTTCATATCGCTATATCCTTTATTGCTTGGCTTGATTGTGTGTGCACATTGCTTGGATTGCTTGTGTGTGTGTGTGTGCCTAACTTATACTCATCCAACAAGAGCTTCACATAGCACCTCAACCCATTTCAAGGGGAATCAAGGGGAGTTAGTCCAGAGCCTCGCAAGGGGAATTCGGCTACACTTGTTGTATTGTATTAGTTTGTGCATAATTTGCATTAGCTTCCGCATTTAGCGCACTTAGTTTGCATTTAGTTTCTTAGATTAGCACTTACACCTATTCACCCCCCCTCTAGGTGTTTTTCAAGATTATCTTAGGGCACCAGATGAGAAAACATCTCTCGGACTTAAGGACTAGAGTAAACAAGGCCACAAAACTAAAGGGGATTATTTTTATTTTTGTCCACCATTTTAGGTCTGAATAATCATGCTTCCTGAGGCATAATCACCCAACTTCAATAAGTGATTTTATCATCATTTTTTTAATATATATTTTTTATGGCATTTTCAGTCTTTGTTTTAATCCCAAAAATTGTGTAAGTGTGAAGTGCATAAATCTAAGGCAAAAAATTCAAGATCAAATTATCTTTCCAATCTTACTTTCTTATCCTCAAATTTAAATAAGATCTATTATTTTGACTTAGTTTAAAATTTCATAATTGTAGGTCTTCCTAATTCCTAAGATAATCTTAATTTTCTTAAAAATAAATCAAAACTATTTCCCTTATGTCAAAAAGTTTTGTAAAAAGAAAAGAAAAGAGTTTTTATACAAAAGAAAATTTTAAAAAGTTCCTAAAAAGAAGTGAAAAAGAAAGAAAATATAAAACTACCTATGTTAGTAAACCCTCCCCCACACTTATCTCATGCATTGTCATCAATGCATCGTGAATGTGTATATACATGAAACAAATAAGAAGGGAAAAAAATTACCTCATGGTGGTGGCTCCGATGGTGGTCTAATTGGGTCAAGTATTGCTACCCAATCAAGATATTGTGGATCTTACAGAAACCCACCAATAACCTCTCTAATGCGACCCAGTAAAAGAATGATTGACTGAATTGTCTTATTTAAAAACTTATCCCCATCCAATTCTCAATTTTAAAAATAATTACTGAGTCATTTTCTTCAACATCCTTGTCCAACAATGAAGTGTGATTTTGAGAGATGATGGATTTAGACTCAAATGGATCAGGAACAAAAACTGATATCGACTCGGGAATTTGACTCAGATCAAGTCGAGAGTCAACAATGAGAGTCGAAATTGGTTCAAAAATAGGGTTTAAACCAAAGAATTGATATTCACACACTTTCTCCATCAATGAAGTATGATCATAAGATATTGGTGATTCAATTTCATGGTGTACTGGTAAAGGATTCAATGTTGACTCCGAAATAGAGAAAAAAAATCTGGTAAAGATACCGGAGTCATTATTGAATCAAAAAGTGAAATGGAATTACCAACTTGAGGTTCAGGATCACTTTCAAGCTCAAGTTCAATTTCAAAAAAAGGATAACTTGCCAAACTATCAAGAATGTGATGTTGGTTAGGTTTAGGTCGGTATGATGAAATTGAAACTGGATTTCAAAAATGACATGATTCTTGGGTCCAATCAGTAGAGTTAGGGATATAATGATCGATCAAAGGTTGACAAGAAAGACTTTCCTCGCTCTCATTGATCAATTCGCTCATTAGTGAGTCTAACCTACTGATAGGTCGTGGAACAAAATTTTGAGTCTGAATCATGTCTTCCATACTTTTTACAATTGGTTCTTCTTGAAAAGGTGAATGGAAGTTGATTTTGGAAATTGTGGTGAAATTATGAGTCCATCGGATTTTGCAGTTGCTGCTCGGACTCACGCAAGGGTTTCATACTCAAGTCCAGTATTGATGGTTGTTCATTTTGAATCAATAAGACTGGAAAAGATGAGTATGACTCTTGAAAATTAGTTGAGATGATGAGTCAAACATATTTTGAAATCGTTGCACTTTTTTACAAAAGATTTTCAAATGCTTTTCTAACTCAGATTCTTCTTCAATTGGATGTTCTAGAAAAGGAGTATATGCAGTTTGATTTGGGAAGGATTGTGAATTGAGCAAATTTTGAATTTATTGTTGGGACTCAAGCATGACTTCCATACTCCTTTCAAATTAGATTTTTCCTCAGTTGGTAGAACAGGAAAAGGAGGATATGAAGCAGAATCGGGGAATGAATTTTATGAAAATTGTGGACAAGATGGTTGAAAATTTGACTCAAGGGAGGTGAATCCCCATTGACTCTGTGAAGAGTTGAAATTATTTTGAAAATTATAGTCATAAGATTGAGGATATGGGTCATATTGAGTCGGATAGTCCCAACTCGGCATATATGGTTGGTTCATGTTGTATATAGCCGGGTCAGAGTTATCCGAGTCAAATGAGGTCGGAGTGAAATATGGATTGAAAAAATTGTTGTTATTGAAATCCGTATCACAATTTACAAAAAAAGAAAACAAACAAACAAACAAATAAATAAAGAAAAAGAAAAAGAAAACAAGCTTATGCTAGGGTTGACTTAGACCTAGAGGACTCCTAACTGGTTAGACTGTCCACGGGGGTACATTGTCAGAATCTGACCACGAGTTAATCGACCAGGTAGGGGCAAGATCAGTGGGAGGTATCCGTGCCGGAGCAACGGGCCTAATTATGCCAAACCACTGTTCTTCGAGGTTTCGTCTCTCAATCCCCAACCTTAGACACCGATTTGACAAGAGTCAACTTCTAACAACTTCCCCCTTAGGTCAATCTCTTAAATGAGTGAGATGTCCCTAGGGACCAACGTCTAGCAATTTTTATTTAGGCTTGGGTTGTGTGAGTGGGGAGGTGATTTTTGGGCCAAGGGAGGGTAATGACTTCCCCACCTTATATTGTATTGGGGTTTTGCCCTTAAGTTCAATTCGTGCAAGTATGCAATATAGATAAGAATGAACACACAAGAGAGTAAATCACCCTTGTCCTAACTATATGTCATGCAATATGTACACCTCCATCAAGATCACAACAACGCACGAACAAAATACAGTATATTGAAATGAAAAATGACATGTGCCTAAATGCAAGTGTCTAAACTATTTTAAAACATCCAATTGCTGTATTTTAGTTCTTAAATTTATTACAGTGAACAGGTAATATAAACAAAAATTAGCAGCAGAGTATAAGAATATATAAGAATTAACCAACCACACAAGAGCAAGTGTGGACTTTTGCAATGCTAAAACTTTAACCTGCACACCAAAAAATAAAGAAGAAAAGCTAACAAAAATATGAAATCAAACCGTTCCCATCCCCGGCAACGGCGTCAAAATTTGATGGGGGAAAACCGCGCACAAAACTGTATGTTTGAAATCAAGAGTTAAAGTGTGTGTGCTTTGGCTTACTCGATACTTCCGTTATAGCATAGAGGATAAAACGAGTCGAATCCATAAGGACGGGAGGCGATAGAAGCTTACACGGTATGTTCACTTGTGTGTTAACGGTTCTTCTATGTTTGAAAGAATGAAAAGAAAATAAAATAAAGAATGAAAAGGGAAGTACGGTGAAACACAAAAAAGTGAGAACATAGAAGATAAAATATTTGTGTTTTTAGAATATTTCTAAAACAGAGTAAAAAAGAAAGAAAACCCATGGCTACTAACTACTAATAACTCCACTAACATGCTAATCTCTTAGTGATAGTTTCCTCACATGTATCTTTGGCAATCACTAGTCCTTGGTTCGAGAGCATTTCAAAGCATGACCCATATGTAACTCATCACAACCTAACTCAACAAAACAAGTGCAACCTACACTTAAACCATCAAAAGTAAAAGTAAGCGTAGAGTAAAGTAATGTTAGCTTGTTAGAGAGTTAGGAAGTTAGAGTGTTATACCATCATCATGAGCCATCAATGGCTCTTGCAAGAGCAAGGCCAAGTAGAGGCTATTAGATTCATGTGGATTATCAACTAAGAAGTTATCAAGTTAGTGGTTAGTAGTTAGTTGCCATGAGAGAAAATTAGCTAAACATATAAAGAGAGTTAGAGAGAAGAAAACAAAGAGAGGTAAAGAGAGCACCTTTCATAACTTGTCACCTTCTATTACAAGCAATCATACATTCCAAACATGCATCACTCTCTCTCCTATTATAAGTCTACAAGAAATGGAAAATACAATGGAGGAAAAAGAAAAGAACTAAACTAAACTACCCTAAACTATAACATGGAAAGAAAAACCTTAAAACTAACCTAAAAACTACTCAAAAACTCCTCTCCCCGGTGCTCTGGAAATCCCCGGGCTTTTATAGGAAAAACTGGGCATCTGGGTACACGTACGGAGCCGTGCGTCAAATCTTGGCGCGCGGCTCCACAAGGGAGCCGTGAAAGCTTGCGTGGCGCGCCTGCAGCGCAGTCCTCTCCTTTTTCCCTGTCAGCTGGATGTTCTGATTTCTAGATTTGGGCCCCTAGTTTTGACGAAACCACTCTCCAAAATCAATGGCTATCTTTGTAGGCCTTTAATCACCAACTAAATTGTGATTTTGGGTCTTCTTCTTCATTTCATACCATGGACCTAGAAACATGCAAGAGAGGTATTATTAGCAGAATTTAATATTAAATAAATGTGAAGATGTGGTATAAAATATGCAGTTTTAAAGACTAATTACACCCCCACACTTATCTTTTCCTCATCCCGAGCAAAACAAAAACTAAGAAAATTATAATACCATTTTCGCAGATGACGCGATTGCACTGAGCATGTGCAACAAGCCGTTAAACTTCTAGGTTTCCCCTAGAGGAGGAGTTTTATCTCCTGAGGATTTTCAGCGGATTACACCCATAAAATCCATAAAGAAAGAAATCAAATGTTAGTATTTTGAAAACGCATTTTTGAAATAGAGAAAAGTGTTAAAGTATTTTTGCGAAAATATAAATGATCCAAGGTCATAGGTTAGAAATTATTCTTCCTTAAACAAAGTCACAATGCAAAATCTTATTATAAATTAAATATAAGAAATTAAAATTGAATTGATTCTTTGATCTTTCATAAAACTCTTAGAAAAATATGCACTTTGTGAACACTGAAGATTTTTAGAATATCGACTCTAACTTTGATGCCATTTATTTATATTATTATATATATATTCTTTTTTCTTTTCTTCCCTTAGTTTTCTTAGGCTTTCTTATTTACCCGGGTAGTGCGCCTTTAGCCGGTGACTCCCAAACCAGATGATCTTAGGGCACCAGATGAGAAAACATCCCTCAGACTTAAGAACTCGAGTAAACAAAGACACAAGCTAAAGGGGATTATTTTTATTTTTGTCCACCATTTTAAGTCTGAATAATCATGCTTCCTGAAGCATAATTACCCAACTTTAATAAGTGATTTTATCATCATTTTTTAATATATATATTTTTATGGCATTTTCAGTCTTTGTTTCAATCCCAAAATTGTGTTAGTGTGAAGTGCATAAATCTAAGGCAAAAAATTCAAGATGAAATTATCTTTCCAATCTTACTTTCTTATCCTAAAATTTAAACAAGATCTATTATTTTGACTCAATTTAAAATTTCATAATTTTAGGTCTTCCTAATTCCTAAGATAATCTTAATTTCTTAAAAATAAATCAAAACTATTTCCCTTATGTCAAAAAGTTTTGTAAAAAAAAAAGAAAAGAGTTTTTATACAAAAGAAAATTTTAAAAAGTCCCTAAAAAGAAGTGAAAAAGCAAGAAAATATAAAACTACGTATGTTAGTAAACCCTCTCCCACACTTATCTCATGCATTGCCTTCAATGCATCGTGAATGTGTATATACATGAAACAAATAGGAAGGGAAGGAAAATTACCTCATGGTGGTGGCTCCGGTAGTGATCTAATTGGGCCAAGTGTTGCTACCCAATCAAGATATCGTAGATCTTGCAGAAACCCACCAGTGACCTCTCTAATGTGACCCAGTAAAATAATGATTGACTGAATTGTTTTATTTAAAAACTTATCCCCATCTAATTTCTAATTTTTAAAAATAATTACTGAGTCATTTTCTTCAGCATCCTTGTCCAACAATAAAGTGTAATTTTGGGAAATGATGGATTTGGACTCAAATAGATCAGGAACAAAAACCAATACCGACTCGGGAATTTGACTCAGATCAAGTCGAGAGTCAACAATGAGAGTCGAAATTGGTTCAAAAATAGGGTTCAAACCAAAGAATTGATGTTCACACACTTTCTCCATCAATGAAGTGTGATCATAAGATATTGGTGATTCAATTTCACGGTGTACGGGCGCGGTCGCGTTTCCACGGCAGTAAGGGCGCGACCGCGCCCGTGCTTTGGGTCAGGGGTTGTCCCCTTGGCCCCCTTTCCCTTGGTGCCTATAAATATCCCCCTTGGGTTTGCACAGAGGGGATATCCAGAGCTTTAGGATTTTTATGTTAGTTTGATTTTGGAGTTACAGTTGTTGTTGTTTTTCTTCTTCTTCTAGATTAGTTTAGCCATTAGAGTGAAAGAGATAGAGTGTGTAAAAGTTGTATTGAAGGTGACAAGTTTATACAAGTAATTACTTCTCTTCCTTCTTTCCATTTACTTGTGTTTTCCATTTGCTTTTACTTTCTTGTTTTAGTGTAACTCCTTTCTTCTTTACCACTTATCTCTTGTTGTTTCTTTTACTACCATGTCTAACTAACTCTTTCATTGCATGGCTAACTAATTACTAACCCACTAATCTCTAACAACTTGATTGATAAACCCACATGAGTTAATAGTGTCAAATAAGCCTTGTGCAAATGAGAGCTATGATATCTTAAGACGAGGGTTCTAACTCTAACTTACACACAAGTATTCGCTTTCTTGTAGTTCATGCTTAATGAGTTTTTGATGATCTATAGATTGTAGACTTTTCTTGTTTTTGTAAGTTAGAGATTTTTCTTTTAATTTTGCCGAAATCATTAGTGCACTTGTGTCTTCCCTTATTCTCGCCTTCAATTGGATCTTGATAAGGGAATGTCCAAGTTTTTGCCATGTAAAGCTAAGTTAAAGGATGGACTTTCATTCGGTTTCCAACGTGAATAGTTCCTATGCATAAGGGTTATGCTTACCCATGATCCATCGTGAGGCCATATTTTCAAGAAGTTAGAGATTAATGGGAGCACTTAGTAGAAAGTTAGCCATACGTTTTTACCATCTAGAAAATTCACTTTTACAAACTACCAAATCATTCTAAAATAATTTTTGAAACCAACTTGTTTTCATTTTTAAATTCTTTATTTGAAACAAAGAACTTTCGCTTTTCTTGAACAAAGAAGCCGCATCAAGCTTCCATCGCTCTCCCTCCTTGTGAATACGACCCGTAGAGCCACTTTGCTACTACGGAAGAATCGCAAAAGCAGCAGTAACATCGACCCACATTCCTTACCTATTTTTGTGCTTGTTTTTTGCCGATCACCGGTCGACTAAGTTAGCCTGTCATAAGCCCGGTCGACCGGGCGGTCGACCTGGAATACAAAATTTTTTTTACCCCAAGCCGGTCGACCGGGCGGTCGACCGACTGAAACTGAGTTTGCTCTCGGTTTGCGCCGGTCGACCGGGCGGTTGACCGGAAGTCGGGTCTGGTTGTTTTACCCGATTTCTTATAAAGCCCTAATTCCCAAATTCCCTCATTCTCTCATCTCTCCACCGACTTCTTCTTCCTCTCTCCAATTCACTTCTTTCCCCATCAATTTCAACCCTCTAAAACTCTTCCCACTCCAAAATTTATCCTAGAAAATTTGCTAAAATCACTCTTAGGCTTCAGATCTGCAACTTCTTCAAGGAATTTTTGAGGATTTTGAGGAATATCAAAATTTCTTCCTTAAATCTCTTAAAATTCCTAGAATATTCTTGTTTATTTTCAATATTCGTGCCATACACTTGTCCTTCAACATCTAGATGTCTAAAAGATTCAGATCTGAGAAGAGAAAAACCCCTGAATCATCTTCCAACCTTTCATCTCCAAAATGCATCTCACAGATTTACAATAATTCACAATAAAAGTGTTTATCTCTGGTAGGACTGTGGTGCTTAGTGATTTTGAGCACCTTAATCTTGCTAATATTTTAAGTACTAGTTCACTTGAGTATTTTGTCCATCAAAGAACCAGTTTACCCTGAACTAGTACACTACTTCTACTCTAACCTGTCTTTTCAGAATAATCATATCAGGACTAGAGTTTTGGGTAAGGATATTAATATTTTCCTTTATAAATTTGCACATCTCCTACACCTCTCCTGTGAGGGGGTAGATATCTATAATGTGGATTTACATGATTTTACTTACCCTCATGGTGAGTCTGCCCACACCACCTCCATATTGCTTCATGATGATGATAACCCCGCTCTGGTTAGGAATGAGGAGGTGAAGTACTTCACTTTCACCATCTAAGTCTTAGCCAAAATTGTTTTCTATAACCTCCGGCCAAAATCAGGAGAGTATAGTCATGCTAGGGGTTCTGCTCCTCTTCTGATCTGTTGCCTTCTGAAAGGCATTAGAGTTAATATTCCTCCGATCATCTTCTGATCCCAAACTGGCACTTGCCCTATGAGATGCTCATCATACGTCTATTGAAGCAACTCAAGTTCGATCTTTTCACTGAACGGTCCATCGAACCGTCAGTTGACATCAATAGCACTCTTCTCAAGAGGATGCGTGTTAGGGAGCGTGCTCCTGCTCCTCAGCCGCAGCCTATCATACCTGCTGTTACTCCAGGATCTTCTTCTGCCTCTTCTGCTCCTTTTAATCCATATCTAGCTCTTTCCACTGAGCTTCGGGAGCACAACCTGCAGATGACCACTCACTTTCAGCGGCTAGAGCATCGAGTGGACAATGATCTCCAGCATATTTGTGCATCTATCCGCTACTTGCAGACCTGTGTAGATGACACCTACAATAGGAACGATTGGCCATCTCCTCTTCCGAGTAGTCACTCTCAGCCACTTTCTCTGACTGGTCCTCTTTTGAGCCATGGGTTCCTACTTCTGTTGTTCCTGATGCTCCAGGTCAGCAAGAAGACCCAGATTTCCAGGAGCGTTGACCCCTTTTGTTGATGACAAAAAGGAGGAGAGATATTTTGATGGAGTTATTTGAGGGAGTTAGTTTTTATGTTTGGGAGTTTTTATTTTCTGTATTTGGATATATAGTTTGTTTTATGGACATATGCTTTGTGTGTTTGTGTGTATTTGATTTTTGAGGTTGGCATAAACCTCTAAGTATGTATGGACATATTTATTATGTGTATTGTTTGTGTATTGTTTCTTGTTGATCCAACCATCTACCACTTATTTTGGAGGCTGAAGGTATTTTTGAATGGATGGAGGTAACCATTTGTGCATACTCTTTTATAACTCAGTATCTTTGTTATGCATAGATGGTTAGCATTAGAGCTATACTGTCATATCTTATTCATATGCTCTTATTGTTGCATTTAGCTCTTTATGTCTTATTCTTATGTATGCATGTGTTTAGGGGGAGCTTCACTTGAAGTCTCTTCTTAAAATATTTGTAATAACTCTATATATTTTGTCATCATCAAAAAGGGAGAGATTGTTGGCCCAAAGGCCATTAGCCCTAGTTTTGATGATAACAAACGATATGTAGTTATGTATTAACAAAATTGTTCAATTAAGTTTCAGGTAAAAACATATGTTGCATTTCGGCTCCATCACAAGACTCAGACATTTGGAAGCCAAGAAGATTTAGATCCCAGAGCCTAACACACTAGAAGAGCTCAAGGATTAAGCAATATCGAGAAGACTATTTCAAGATTTGTATTTTTACTTTTCTATTTTAGTTAGGATTTATAGTCATTTATTAAAACCAAGATTATAGAAGTTGATAGCTTTTGGGATTAACACACACACACACACACACTCATTTCATATTCCTTTGTGTTTTCAAACAAAATTTATTACCAGGTTTCTGACCGAGTTTCAGAAAAATAAAGTTTCAGAAAATCAGGTTTCGGAAAAACAAGTTTTGAAAAAACTGATTTTTGTTTTAGAAAAGAATTTTATCAAAATATAGTTCTAATTTATTTGGTGTTGATCTATGATTACACTCTAGTTCTTCAAATCCTAGAACTCTATTTTGTATTTACCTATCAAAAGAAAATTTGTTAGAAAAATATTGGTTTCAAAAAGATTTCTAAAAACAGGTTTTGGCCCTCAGCCGGTCGACCGCTGGCAGAGCAAAACTGCTCTGTCGGTCGACCGACATGCACCAAGTACAAACGTGTACTTCAGTCGACCGGCCCGGTCGACTGGCTGCAAGAGCAATGCTCTCTGTTTGGTCCGGTCGACGGCCCTGCCGTCCGACAGAGAGTTTCACTCCCTGTTTGGGAACCACGGTCGACTGTCCGGTCGACCGCGTTTCCCAACGGTCAGAAATTCGACCGTTGGTGGTCGACCGGTAGCAGAATTTTCTGCTGACTTGGCTCCCAACGGCTAGATTCAGTTTTGTCTTTTGTTGGGTTTGTCCCAACGGATCTATTGTATTTTCTAGCCCAATTTTCATCCCCTATAAATAGTGAACTATGAAACATCTTCAAAAATAAGATTTCTAAGCCTTACATCAAAGTTTTTCATAGTTTAGCCTTTTTGTAAAAGATTTTCTCTTGAGCCAACTATTTTTAAAGTTTTGGTGTTTAGTTTGAGCCTTTCCTCTACTTCTCTACTTGCTATTTGCACTACACAATCTCAAGTGTTTCACTTCCTCATCTTTGTTGCAGGGTTGTGCTTGTGAGCTATCTTTGTGGTCAAGTATTGATCTCCGGTTTTCTTCGATTGAGAAGTTGTAGAGGTTGTGGCTTCGAGCAAGCTAGTGGGCTCCAAGTTGGTGTTGCGGCACCATGAGAGAGGACAAGTGTGTCTGAAGAGTTCTAATGAGAACTTGTAACCGATTGACGATCTAGTGGGATTGGTCATAGTGGAAATCCTTCATCGTATTGAAGGCGGGGACGTAGAGCAGTGGCTCGAACTTCGAAACATATCCTTGTGTTTGCGATTGCCTACTATCTCTCTAAACTCTCTCTCTCTCTACTTGCACTTATATTGCTTACTCTTTTGCAAGATCTATCTAATTGTTATTGATTATTGCTAGTTTGTTTTTAATTCTGCTTTATTTACCATTAAGTATAGCCATCACCTATTCACCCCCCTTTAGGTGATTTTTAAAGAACTTCAACACAAAGCAAAACAAACATTACCTTGCACTGCAGCATACCCAATCAATATCCATATAGGTGCAACAAGGCATTCACAAAGGTGCAACAAGGCATGTCCCCAACATCATCATAAGTGCAGAAGTATAGGCTCTTCAATAAAGATGCATATAGTGCAACTAGCCATATCTGACTTAAGAACAAAGCAGACAAATGCAACAAGTATGCAGTATATTTTCTTCAGGAGAAAGAGGTCCCATCAACCCTAGGGAACATGAGAGAAAAAGATGCTATTGCGGCGTTGAAACCCTGTTAAAGCAATACAAGACAGGGAAAAACGGGGAGTTCTATTTTGGGGTTGTGAAAATTTTCCAAGAGGCAGTGTAATTTTTTTGAATGAAAACCTGAGACAAAAGATGATGCAACAAGTACTACCCGTACGAGAGAAGATTTCATGGTGAAGACTATGCACAAGACAGTAGAAAGGCAAAAACATCACGAAAGATATATGACCTAAATGGAATATCATAAATTTCTTGTTCATCTTTGTCATTGTATTGAATGGGCCAATGTATATCTCAATGTTAGCGATGCTACATTATATGGGCCACCTTTGTAATATTCATGAACTCACTTAATAATGGAAAGCTTCAAATGAACAATATCTTTTTGAACATTAGTTGTTATGTTGCAAGGCTCAGATTTGAGGCATTTTCTCAAACATTAGCCATCCTAAAGCACCATACTCGTGCTTGATTGCTAAAAATTTAATACATCAATCATCAAGGCCTTGTACATAACCTCTAAAGCTTCGATAAGTAAACAAAACCCACTCTAAGCCATCCATAAGCGCTTCATTCAGTGCTTGGTTGCTTAGGAACAAACAGTCGAATCATCATGGCCTTTTCTAATAAAGGGACCTATTTGGTCAACAAAAAAAAAACCTGTCACTGCAAATTATTGCACATGTCTGACTCAGATTTTATAACCATAGTTAGTCATCTATACCTATCATTTGATGGGTCGGCTGCTTACCCTCCCTAAAGGGAAATCATCATGGCCTGCAGTAACATTAATCAAGCTCAAAATTTTCATGTTATCATACACATTAGCCTCATGGGCACGTAGTTGGCTGCTAGTGGAGTAGTTACAATCATTATATCTTTTATGCTTGAATTGTTGGAAATAAGATTTATGCATGATAATAATGGATGAAAAGCAACAACATATAGCAGGTCCTACGATTACACAACACAACATCACAAGAGTTCATATGCCCACAAAACATTATCACACAATCCAGATCATATTTAATACAAGCCAAGGTTGTTCAGATACCGAAGTGTTTGTTAACTCAACGCATGCACACAATTGATGCTAGGTTGACAAGTCCACAATTACCTAATTATCGCTTGCCCCATCATCGTCGGATGAACTTAATGTTTGGACTTTTGGCCTTGAGGTTGGGACATCCTTACTCAACTCACGAGCAACTTCATCCAAAAATATTTTTTGAGCAGAAGCAAGCTTTGAAATGAAAAAAAAACGGTCTGCCATCTCAGATTCAAATAGCCTAGATAAAGCAATGTCCAAGACTATGTCGTCATTAGCAAGATGTTCATAGACACACTTGGATAATTTATCAGTCTAATGGAAATTGCTTTCCCTAATTGCGTTGAATAAATCCCAAACCTTGTCCACCATTCATAACATCTTCATATAACACATGTTTCTTCTAACGACTCTGAGTCAACTTACTTCCAGATGCACCCTGTGAATTAGGGAGATGCACAGTACCACTGTTGCCATCACTTTCACTTATGGTATGTATTACAAATTCCTGGGCCGAATCATTCTATGCTCGTTGATCACCCAATGGATCACGTGGAACTAGAATTATTGTGAAGGGCATTTTTCTGAACTTGTCAAAGATAGTCCTCATAAACTTCTCCTTGGCAAAGTCATCACCAACAATTAGCCTCAAATCGTCAAAGTATGTCAGCGGTTTGTTAACATACTCTTTAACCTTGGTGTTTTCTACCAAACGAAAAAAACGTATTACTACCGATCATAGTGTCACTATATGGAATAGTAAATACTTGATAAAGAGCATTACAATGAGAGTTATACCTTCGGCCACCTATCATAAGAAAGGGTGTCTAGTGTAATGGTTCTAGTTTCCTTATCCCATCGGGCACCACTTATAGCAAAGCGGCTACACATATTCTGGAACCTAGTTTTCAAGTCTTATAGTGGTTGATCACATTTTGGGGCTAAAATTTGTTCCAAACTTCTTGTTAATGGCTCTTGAAGCCATTAAGAAAGCACATGACTTAAAAGCTTTATCAGCCTTTAATCCTTTCCTCGCTAGATGAGCAAGATAGGGAATTATAAAATATTCATTATGAGATTCCCAGAATTTGTTTCCTGGAGCCCTAGTAACTTTCTCCCCACTGTCTCATTTTTTCTTTTGTGGGAAACTCACATCAGACTCTTCTCTTCCTCTAGATTTCTTAGAGAAGGCTCTGGCATCCGAAGTATGCTTCTCACTGCGTGATGACAGGGAGTAGAGGCCAAGGAGGAGAAGGCATCCCTCTTGGAGAGTACAAACTAGTTTGCAGGTAATTACTTACAGAATCGGGGTGTAGGGGGACTCCCTCCCCTTAGTTAGACAAACTCACGTAGATGGGGGAGAGCTATCTGTAACCATCCCGCTCTGATATAGTTTTATTATTGGAGGAAACCTAGCAACATAATATGGAGTGGAGCCTCCCGTGGAACTCATGTTCATCCCCATCATCATATGATTGATCTGGCCATACCCAAAAGGTTGATTTGATTAAGTAGGCAGTTCAAATCCTCCTGTCGATGGGGGTGGGGTATAACCAGGCCAATTAGGATGCTCGCTTCGTGGATTTTGCTCTTCTTCATCCATTACAAAGTTACTGACAAGGGACAATAAAGATAGGAAGTTTAACATAAAGAGAATGTAAAGAGCATCATTCATTCTACTTTAAAAAACAATAAAGAATTGTACCATGTCATAATAACAAAGCAAGACATTATCCATCATAACATGTAAACACAGTAGTTCCATAGGGAAAAAAGAACAAGATAGCATTTAACATGAATACAAGAATAGAATATTATTGTAGTTGATTGGAAAAAACTGAGATATGAAAATATGTAATTTGAAATCAAAAGTGTTACTCTGGCTTCTCGTAATTTAACCGCGGTAGCAGCGACCATGCGGTTCGTGATCCACAAGGAGGGATGTGATGCAAGATTTTCGGTATGTTTTTAATAACTAAATTGGTTAAGTTATTCTACTTTGTTAGAGATAAAAAGAAAAAGATGTTAAGTGAGAAGAGGAAGTAGGAAGAAGAAATAAAAAGGATAAATTTGTATTTTTTTGATTTTTTAAAAGATAATTAAAAAGAAAGGAAATTCAAGGATAAAAATTTACTATGTGTTCCAACCAGATTACTTATCTTTTCAGATGTTGTCTAATCTTAGATCTTTAGCGACAGCTAACTTTGTATTGAAGGCAATTAGTGCATAACTCATAAAAAGAAACTCGATTCTCATCCACATTATATCATCAAAACTTAAAGAGCAAGCATGAATTAATGCAGAAAAAGAATAAATCCATCATCATGAATTATCAATGGCACTCGCAATAGCAAGGTTATTCCGAAGCTATAAGATTCATATGGATTTAGAAATCAAAAGAGAAAGAGGTAATCTAGAAGGTTAATAAACTTAAAACAATAAAAATAAAGCAAAAGCAATTTTCGATTTAGTAAAGAAACAATAAGAGAAAGGAAAAACTTACATCAACCGTCACCCTTGAATCCGCTCTCTTAAACTTATGAATCTCTCTTTAATTTAAATTACAAAGAACTAGAAAATAAAAGAAAATTTTAAACTAACCTAATCTATAACCCTAGTTTTGATCTCTTCGTGGTATTTTTTTGAGATATCTTTTTGCCTCTGCCTCCAATGGGGTATTTATAGGAGAATGCCCAGGGATATTAGGAATCGAAGTCAAAGACCAAAATGTATAGGCAACCGCCCCAAGGATTGTCGTGTTTTCGCGGTAATCTATGAAAAAATGCGGCATTGTAGGCTCTGATGATGTTGCGTTTCCTTCTGCAACTACGCCCTGTCCAGTGATCTAAATATATATTCTCAGAATTTGGATTTGGAAAGTGGCTATTCTAGAGAAAAAATTCTTCTCTTGACTTGAAAATTAATTGATTTTGACTCTGAATTTAATTAGGACTCTTGCTCTTTTTGGCTCTTCTTCTCCTTAATCACTAACTAAGTACCCCGCATACTAATAAACAAAGAGGAGGTTAAATAGCAGAGTTTTATTTAAAAATAAATATAAGAATATGGTGGAAAAATATGTAAAATTGATGAGTAATCATACCTCCACACCTATCTTTTGCTCGCCCTCGAGCAAAACAAAAAAAAAATAAACTAACCTAACTCACTTTTATAGGAATCACGTTTGCATTTAGCATTTACAATAAGTCGTTAAACCTCTAGGTAAGAGTTTTGTCATGAGGAATTTCAGTGAATTGCACCCACAAAATTCATGAAAGAAAGAAAAACAAAGTGTTAGTATTTTCGTAAACGTATTTTGAAAGAGAGAAAATATTTTTAAAGGATTCTTGCAGATGTTAAGTAATCTATAAGTCTTATGTTATATCCCTAATTAATAATACAATATTTTTATTTTTTAAGTATTTATTTTGCTTTACTTATTATTTTATTATTATTTAACTTGATTTATGACTTATTATTATTTATACAAATTATTTTGAGATATAAATATTAATTTGGTTATATATTATTACTATTATCATTTATTAACATTTTTAATTAGTAATTGCTATTATTTCTATTACTATCATTATTATTATTGTTATTATTTGAAATAATTGTTACTATTATTATTTCATTATGATTATTATTTATTATTAATGTTATTAGTGTTATTATTATTAATACTGTTGTTGTTACTATTATTATTATTGTTAATTATTAGTGATATTATTATTTTTATTATTATTGTAATTAGTATTATTATTTTGTATAGGTATTATTATTATTAATATTATCATTAATTATAATTATTGTTATTATTAATTACTATTATTATTAGCTATTGTTATCATTATTACTATTATTTTATCATGACTATTATTTTATTTTGGTAATTATTAGATATTAATAATTCTCATTAATATTTTATTTTGTATGTTTCTCTTTCATTTCTTTTCTCTTCTCTAATACCCATAGCCCATTGATGCTCAAATCCATACCCATTAACCACAATCCAAACTCAATAACCCATTATCTAATCCCCTATATAATCATATTCCTAATCCTATACCCTAAACCTAATTCTAAACCACCGGCAGAACCCCCATCTTCATCTTCCCTCTCCTTTATGATCATTCTCTACTGCCGAGACTCCCTGCGCCCCCTTCTCCATCGCCGCTGAAGCCCCCTTCGACGTCGACCCAAGTCCCTTCTCCATCACCAGCACCATCCTCCAACCACTACGGCCATCCCTAACCTCCTTCTTCTTCCTTCTCACCATAAGCACCATCCCCACCCAGCTGGAGCCTTCGTGGGCTCCGCCATCACCTCCATCGACCACCCACAGCCGCTGCCCTCTCCTCGCCATTGCATTCTGTCACCTTCACCGCGAGATCTCCCTGTCAACTACACCTCACCCCTCCTCCCTCTCACAAAAGTCATGGCCCCCTCTCCCCTGATCTCTCATCTCCTCTATGGCCAGCGCGCCACCTACCTCCATTATCTCCTCTGCACGCGAGCAGAACCACCTCCGCCATGTCGCCCCAAAAAGAGCGCTGTCGTGCCACCCATGTGCAGTGTCCCCTTCATCCTCCATCGGAGCCATACGCCGCTTCACCAGAGCTCCTCCACGCATCAGGCCCCCAGCATGAGTGCTCCTCCTTCTCTCCCTCTGTGTAATTATATTTGTGTGTGTGTGTGTGTTGGGGGGGTTATTCATGTGTGAGTACACATGTGAGTGTGTGTGTATTTTGTGTGTAAAATTGCGCGAATTTGTGTGCGCGTGTGTGTATTGTGTATGTGCGTGGGTGATTGGATTAATTCCTCTCCCTATCTCTCTTACTCTCTCAGTGTGTGCATTCTGTATATAAATATGTGTATGTGGGTATAATGCATATGTGTGAGAATATATATGTACATGTGTATACGTGCATGTTAGTGTATAAGTATATGTGAGTAATTGTGTATATATGCGTGTGTTTGTGTATTCGTGTGTGTATAATTGCGTGTTGGAATGTTTCGGACTCGCTCGTGTGATCCGAACCAAGTAACGGAAGATTCGAATTCGTGTGAGCAGAGTGTCGATATGTCAGGCGATTCGAAGACCGACACACAAGACGATTCAGAGATCCAGACTGGTTCGTGCAGTACAGACTAGGCGACAATTCAGGCCAGAACTACGTAATTTCATGTGAGTGTTTATTTCATTGTATTTCTTGTTTATTTTTGATAGTGAGCGATTCATGTTATTTATGCATTTTAATTTATATTTCGTCAGTAAGTATTTGCTTTCGTTGTATTTTTATTTAGTGATAGTGAGTGTTTACTTTTGTGTTGTTATTCATTTATTGTTGTTAGTAAGTGATTTCTTATTTGTTTATTTTAATTGTATGAGTTAATATATTATTTCATGTAAATGAATACCTTATTATGTTGTATTTTTATCTATTTTGTTATTGAGTAGTTAAATTATTAGACTATTATTAATTAGTTTAATTTTTAATCTTTAGATATGATTGTAGTTTTTATGATTTAGAGTCTGGTTCTGATGATTTAATACTTTGATCGGAGTATTATCCTATAAGAGATGATTTAGATATATTCTAGGGGATTGACTGGAAGTGATCTTGACATTAGAATGTTTATGGATTTGTATTTCATCATTGAGATATTAGAGTTATATCATTTCTTGTGTAACTGTTTTTCATTTCGGATTCGGATCTAGTTGTGAGGGAACTTGGACTGTAATGGGGTTGAATCTTAAGGTCGATTGGTTCATGTTGATGGTTAAATAGTAGATTTTATGGGAAATAATTATTAGATATTTATTTGATGATAAGTCAGATGGAAACTCATTTAGATCTTGAGGATATTTTAATTAGGATGTTGCCTTATCAGAAGACTGATTTTCCTGATACTGGAATTTATATATGGACTTAATTGGAGTGTTTTCTATTGCAAAATTGAAAGGGAAAACTTACAAAATTTGGAAGAGAAATTACAAGTAATAAAAGAAAAATTACAAGTATCTCTTCTTGAGATTTCTAGGGAAGTGCGTCGGTTGAAGCCTGGTCAGCGCGTGATAACTTTGTTCTGTTGACCACACAAAAAATCGAAACTGGATCTACCGCATGAGAATTCCTTCTTACCTAGTTCGAGAATTCCCTTACCCGTGGAGAAGCTTGGTGAAGTTCAGATGCACTAGGGTGGCCGAACCCTTGTTTAATCCAAAGAATTATGGAAAAAGCGTGTCGCTGTTAGAAGCTATACGCAAAAGAACTTACGTCCTTGTTACGAAGAAGGAGATCTTATCTGTTTTCTCTCTCTCGCTCTCTTTAGCTGAAGAGTTCCCCGCTTTAGCCTGCAATCGACTATTTATGGCCAAGTAAGGCATTATAAATCCCTAAAAATCAGTTAACAGTTATAAATACAGTTGTTGCAATCTTCAGATGAAGATAGAATAGCCATGAGCAAAGATATTCAGCTTCTGGGCGAAGCTAATTCAGCCTGTAACGAGGCTAATTTAGTTTATGGCGAAGCTAGCCTGCCAGACTCTCAACAGTTAAAGAAATTTACCTCCTTGATTATCTCCTTTAACTAAGAGATTTGAATCCCTAGGTTATCTATTTTAATAGAGATATTTGAATCACTAAGGGACTTGAATCCCTTTATTATCTCTACTCATTCAGTAAGATGACTAATCAAGGAGAATATTCTCTTTTAAATCTGTTCAAAGATTTAGAAAGGTTAAATGACCTGGAGCTTCGATTGTTGGCGAAGCTACGCCTTTGGCGAGGCTAAAGAGCTTTCAACGACGCTATAGTTCAGCTCTTCACAGAGCTAGCACAAAGCCCATGGCGAGGCTATGCCTTTGTTTGGCATCATTAGTCTTTTTGAGAAGGCTATAGCTTCCGGCAAAACTATAACTTAGCTTAGCAGGGCTAAGTAAAGCTTAGTGCAAAGCTAAAGAATGTAGCCAGTTGGCTCAGCAATGCGAAGCTAGAGTTTAACTCTGTTGTGCTTGTTAATAGATTGGTCATCAGCCTATTTTATGGCTTGTCGTTTCTAAGTGTTGATAAGTCAGACATTGCTCAGACCAATTGAAAAGCTGTTTGGGAGTTTATTTTTTGTAACTTTTAATAAGACCCCCTTCAAAGTTTTCGAAGATCGCTGTAGATTGGGACGGGCTTCAAAATACTTTGAATTAGCAGTTATTGCATTTTCCAGCTAGAGAGCCATTTAGGTAAGACTAAAACTTAGCTCTTAGCAGAGCTTTGCCTAGTTGGCAAAGTTAACCTTCAGGGTTATGACGGAACTTTGCCTTTGTGGCGAAGTTAAAACTCCTAGCATAGTATAACATGGTTGAATTTAGTTTTTTGCTCGCAGTGGAGCTCTTGCCCATTGGCGCGAAGTTAAAGGCTCGCCTGTGTGGCGAAGCTTCACCATAGGAGTTTATCCTCCTGCTGTCGTTTCAAAATTTGAAACGATAGCTTTCACTCTTTTTTAAGAGGTGAAGCTAAAGGCACTTAATACCTATAAATAGTCATAAGGCTGTCTTTTCAAAATCCTTATTTTCTGTTTGTGTAATTACCCTTAGGTAATATAAGTCTTTCATATAGGAAAACTTAACATGTAAGTTCTTTAGAATAGAAATAAATAGGATGAAAATTCACCAAGTGAAATTCCCGAAAGATTGAGACTAACATTATTCAGAGGTTATGAACATGATAAAGTTAGTCCAAGAATAAGAATCCACTGGGGATAAAAGAAAATAAACTAAGGAATCTATATGTTTAGAGGTGATTGACTAAACATGATAGGTTTGGAATCACAAGAAAGAGGGTCCGTTGTTCAGAGGTAATTAACTAAACATGACAACGAAGAAATAGTCCCTACTGGATTAGAGACTTAGATCGGAATATCCTTCAGTTCAGAGATGATGAACTGGACATAACTGATTAGGAATAACCAAATACGATATTTTGTCATTCAGAGATGACGAACTGGACATAACGACAAAGAAAGATGAGAATGAGTATTCGTCGGTTCAGAGGTAACAGACTGAGCATAACCGAATAGAAATAATCAAACTCGGAGTGTTTACTATTCAGAGATGACGAACTGGATATGACAGTAAATGAAGGGTGAACCTGGTTTTCAGGACCCGTCTATTCAGAGGTGTTTGACTGGACATGATAGATGATTAGTCACATATATTGCATATACATTGTCACCTTACCATACTTTTTAGCTAATAAATCCTATTAATAAGTCTTATTTTTCTTTGTTAAATGTAGGCCCAATTGCTAAGAGAAAGGAAAGAGAAACAAGCTCAAAAGCCCACCAAATGCTAAGAGAAATTAAGTTTTTGTATGTTATATTCTTGCTATATCTGCTATCCACCATCCCTGTTTTAAACCAACAGTAAATACTTGTTGAAAAGTTTAAAAAAATTGATTAGACGTTTGCATTTTAGGCACGTGTCTTTTCAATTCATTTACTTTACTGTTGAAGAGTGCTGGAGCAAGGTACGTACGCATTGCATTCAGAATAGGACTCATCTCTTGGTTGATTTATATCGCTTTGAGTGAATCTTGTTTATCTTGTATACTTGCACAAAATTGATTTTAAGGGCAACACCCAATAACAAGATAAGGTGGGGATTTAATCACCCTTTCTTGGCCCAAAAATCAGATTCCAAGCACTCACAATCCCAAGCTTTTTAATAAAATTTGATAGACGTTGGCCCCTAAGGACATCCGGACTCGTTAAGAGATCAGCTGAGGTTGGAAATTGTTTTTGATTCACACTCCAGTCAAATCAGTGACTAAGGTTAGGGATTGAGGGGCGAAACCCCGAAGGCTGGTGGTTTGGCTTAATTAGGCCCGTCGCTTCTGCGCGGATACCTCCCACCAATCTTGCCCCCACCTGGCTGATTAGCCGTGGTCTGACTCGAGCAATAACCTTCTTCGGTTCATTGAACAGTTAGGAGTCGTCTAGGTCCAGGAATCCTAGATAGATGGTGATTGTTTTTCCTTTTTCTTGTTTGTTATTTTTCTTTTTCGCTTGATTGCTTGGTGAACTTGTTTGTGATTGTGATTGTGTATGCAAGTGTGGTCAGGAGACCCTAATTCATCTAGGTTAACTAGAAACACATCACCACCCAAGTTCGTAACAAGACTAGATTCGGTTATGGATCGACCGACATCTTTGCAGGATGGTTCTATCCCATTAGAACATCACTTCCATCCTGCATCCAACTTTCATCGGTTGGTGAACACAACTTTGAGCTTAAGCCACAGTTCATCAATACACTCCCTAAGTTCCATGGCTTAGAGTCCGAAGATGCTTATTTTTTCATAAGAGAATTTGAGGAAGTATGCTTAATGATGAAAATCCCACACCTTGCAGATGATGCTATTAGGTTGAGATTTGTCCCATTTGCTCTTAAGGACTTAGCCAAGAAATGGCTCTACAGCTTAGCGGCTGGCTCTATCACATCTTGGGATGGTTTCATCAAGGTCTTCTTGAAGAAATTCTATCCAATTCACAAGACCGCTCTCGTTAGGAAAAACATTATGCAGTTCAAGAAAGAACCTAGTGAATCGTTTTGGAGGTACTTTGAACGCTTCAAAGACCTCCTTGTCCAATGTCCTCATCATGGAATAGAGAAATGGCGACAATGTCAAATTCTTTATGACGGTTTAGACTACTCGACAAGACCCTCTTAGAAAGCATGTGCCAAGGGGGATTCTTGCAGAAGGATGAGCATGAAGGATGGGATTTATATGAGAATCTAGCTGAAAATACCATCCAATGGAACCTACTAGTGAAAGCTCTAGAAATCCAAACTCTATCTCTTCAAAGGAGGTCTCCATTCATTGAATCATCCATAGCTAACCTAGCGAGGCTAAGTTAGCTAACCTAGCGAAAAGACTGGAAGCTTTAGAAATTAAGGAACCAAGTCCAGTCAATCAAGTCAGCCCAAACCAATTTCCAACTCCGGGTTGTACTTATTGTCAGGCCATGAATCATGTGTTTGAGGAGTGCCCTGTATTTCAATCTCACCAACATTTTCCTGAATCGATGAATGCGGCCTTCTCAAGGCCGAACAATGATCCTTACGCTCCAACGTACAATCCTGGTTGGAGAAATCACCCCAATTTCTCATGGAGCCATCAAAATAATGACCACCCACGGTCAAACCATGCAAGCCACTTCGATCATTCCAATAACTCATCCAATCATCAACCCAACTTTTCCAATCACCCTCACAATTCTCCCAACAATTTTGCAAATTATCAATAAAATTTTCCCAACCAAGCTCCACTGTCTTCCTTCCAGAATCCTCAACTTGAAAGGAGAATGACTGATTTTGAGAGAAACATGAAAAGGTACATGAAGAACTAAGATTCCCTCATGCAAACAATACAGAGGCTAGAGGGTCAAATGAGCCAGTTAGCCAACCCACAACATGAGAGGCAAAAGGGTACCTTGCCCAGTCAATCAATTATGAATCCTAGGAATTCACAACAAGCTCATTTGGTTGAGGATCAATCACTGAATCAATGTAACGGTGTTCATACATTGAGGTCGAGAAAGAAAGTTGATAACCAAGTGTCAACACCACCTAATCCTAGTCAGCACAATCACAGTTCAGCATCCACCTCATCTAATCCCACTCCTCCTAAATTTGATGAATCTGAAAAGATAAGTCAACCAGTCATGTGCACCAGCCTATAGCACCATTTCCTAATAGGCTGAAAAACAAGCAAAATTCACACATGGATAAGATAATTGAGATCTTTAATCAAGTAAAGATAAATGTGCCACTTCTTGATGCCATCCAACAAGTCCCATCTTATGCTAAGTTTCTTAAGGACATGTGCACCAAGAAGAGAAAGACTAATGTACCTAAAAAGGTCTTCTTAGCCACTAACATTAGTGAGCTACTATCGGGTCCGATCCCTATTAAGTACAAGGATTCAGGTAGTCCAACCATTGCCTGCACAATAGGACAAGCCGAGATTAGTCGTGCACTTCTTGACTTGGGGGCAAGTATCAACTTGCTTCCATTCTCAGTTTATCAACAACTTGGGTTGGGCGATCTTAGTCCAACTCGAGTCACTATCCAACTGGCTGACCGTTCAGTAAAAGTCCCAAAAGGAGAGATTAATGATGTTCTTATCCGGGTCGGGGAGTTTATTTACCCTGTCGATTTCATAGTTCTAGAGACACAACTTGTGTCCAACTCCAATCATAGGGCTCAAACTCCTGTTATCCTAGGGCGACCATTCCTTACTACTGCCAATGCCATCATCAATTATAGGAATGGGTCCATGAGGTTAACTTTTGGGGACATGACTAGAGAAGTCAATGTCTTCAACCTTGAAAAACAACCTTGTAAAATAAGAGATCAAACATTTGAGGTAAATTTTTTTGAAAATAATTGTGATGAAGAAAGTGAAGATATAGAAGATGAGTTGCTGTTTCTTAGTGAATTACTCAATGAAGGCGATTATCTTGATGAGAAGGCATATGTCGGAGATCCTAATGTTAGAGTACCCTTTAAAAAGGGGAAATTTGATTTGAATATCTTCACTTTCGCTGAGCCAACCAATAACGTATCGCATGAGAATATAATTCAAGAACCTCCGATTGACATACTCTTTGAAAACCTTTTCGAAGAAGAACTCATGTGTTTGGATGAACCAACTAGGGATAATTTGGTTAATTATACATTTTCAGGGAAAGTGTTGACCTAAGCTTTGAGGAGATCTATGGAACTGAGTTAGAATTTCTAGGCATTCATAATGAAGAAGTTCCAACTGAGAAGTGTGGTGGTGATAAATTTTTGAATAATGATTATAGCAATATGATGAAGAAACACCTAAAGAAGGTGAGACTGGGGAGGAAGGAAGCTAAAATGACAGAAAAATTAGCCTCCCCACTATGCCCTATGAAGAGGACCTATTGGAATGACGGGAAGAGAGCTAGAGGGATAAGACCGAAAAAGACCTAGGTGTGGGAGAAACTTGATGTTGTACATATTCCTGTATAATATATGCACCTCTTTTACATTTCATTTCATGCATGTATACATTTCTTTCATACATTGGGGACAATGCATGAGATAAGTGTGGGGGAGGGCTCTAACATGACTAATATAAAAAAAAAATTTATATATTTAAAAAAAAACTTTTTGAAAGGTAAGAACAATATTTTGATATATTTTTGTAAGAAATTAAGTCAATTTTAAGGAATAGGAAAATCATAATTAGGATTTCTTACACTTGGTCAAAATAAGATAACTTGTTTGATGTTTAGGGTTAGGAAGAAAATTTGTGAAAGTAATTTAGTTTTGATATTTACCTTAATGGAATATGCACACTAAATACACTTACACACTTAGGGTTTAAAAACAAAGACTTTTATGCCTTATAAAAAAATATTATGAAAAAAATATAAACAAATCTAATTATTGATTAGCTAGGTGCTTTGGCCTAAGCAAGCCTTGGTATTTATGCAAAAATAATTAGATAAGTTTGAAAAAAAAATGTATATATATAAATCCTCTGATTAAGCTGGGTATTTATGCCTCATGAAGCATAAGTATTCACGTCTAAAAGGGGTACATCTTATATAAAAACCTTAGTTTCGTGGCCTTATCTGCTCGAGTGTTTAAGTCCTTAGGGGTGTTTTCTCACCTGGTGCCCTAAAACTGTCCGGTTTGGGTGTTACCGACTGAAGGCTCATTACATGGGCAGATTAGAAAGCCTAATGAAATTGAGGAATAAATTCCACCAAAAATAAATATAAATAAGGCATAGGAGTTAATGTTAAAGAACCCTCAGTAAACTTCACAGTCACGATGGTGCATACGACTCAGGGTAAATTAATAGACTAGATGAGAAGTACAATTTGACTCCTTACTTTAATTGATGACATGTTTTTTGAATAAAGACTGAGTTTCGGAATGAAAAATTTGATATTCCTATAACTTATAGATTACTTAAAGCCTTACAAATATACTTCAAATATTTTCTCCTTTAAAAATGCTTTTCGAAAATACTAACTTTTTTTTCTCTTTCTTTATAGATTTTGTGGGTGCAATCCACTGAAAACCCTCACGAGACAAAACTCGTCCTCTAGGGGTAACCTAGAGGTTTAACGGCTTGTTGCACATGCTCAGTGCAATCGAGTGACCTGCGAAAGTTGTCTAATAATTGATTAGAATTAGTCTGATGTTTTACTCGAGGGCGAGCAAAAGATAAGTGTGGGGGTGTGATTAGTCACATATATTGCATATACATTGTCACCTTACCATACTTTTTAGCTAATAAATCCTATTAATAAGTCTTCTTTTTCTTTGTTAAATGTAAGCCCAATTGCTAAGAAAAAGGAAAGAGAAACAAGCCCAAAAGCCTACCAAATTCTGACTTAATTCAGAATAAATTCGAAATCAAGGAATCAGGGCAAAATCTGGCATATCAGAGAGGTTGAAAATCGGTTGAGAAGAATCCTCCCTGAATCAAGTGGTTGAAGCCAACAATCAAAGGCTGTTTCGTCAAATCCTGGAGTACAAACAAGAAAACCAGAAGAAGATACAAGAGAATCACTAAACCAGAAGCTCCCACCAACTGGGTGTGGCCACCTGGCCACACTAGGGCCGCGAAAACGCGGCCCTAGCCACATTTTTGCGGCTATCTGGTGTCAGTTGGGGAGCGTTTGCTCCCCCAATCTTCCCGGGATTCCCCCCCTTTTGGTTTTTCCCTATAAATACCAGTTTCAGCAGAGCATAAGGGAGCGAAGACTAAGATTAGAATTTTTGTTTATTTTCTAAGGATTTAGGCTCTTTGTTAGCTAGCACAAAAGTTGTATTTTTATTTTTCAATTTGTAGTCCAGTACAAATACTTGTGAGAGAGAGGAATTGAGTGCTTGTACTTGAAGATTGAAGTGACATCAATACAAAAATCGAGCCACATTTTCTTCCACTCTTATTACGGTATGTCATGCATTATTTACTTGCTTTCTTCTTTGTTTTCTATGAGTAGCTAGATCGATTTTCTGGGCTCACTATTGTATCTCTCTTCAATTCTTCTTCTCTTATGTTTTTAAAGAAAAAGACCCAATGAATCATTTGCATGCCTTACTTAAAGCCTTTCTTCTTGAAAATGTTCTTGAAGGCACATGAGGATGGGTTTGAATTTTTAAACTCGTACTTCTTTTAAAAACGTTTCTTGAACTGTTTTTATTTCATACTTGCTTCTTCGCGCTTGATGATTTAACATCCGATTCTAAACGATTTCTTAAAGAAAAGAGTGAACTCTTCCAACCATCTTATGTGCTTTACTTCAAACTTTCTAAAGTCAATCTTAAGTTTTACCTATGATCAAGTTGAGGCATTTAGGATTTCAATAGAAGAATGAACAGTTGAGTAGTGAGATAGTGAGCCCAGATTTTCTTCCTTATTATAATCAACAAAACAATTTTTGAGCTTTTTAAATCACCTTCTCCAAAGCCTTCTCTAAAACTTACAATTTCTCTTTTAATCATCTCCTTTTCCATTCTCTTTTCACTTAAAAATGAGCACAATTCTTTGTTGTTAAACGAATCACCGAAAAGCTTTCATCGCATTCCTCCTCGTGGACACGACCCGTTAGCCACAAGCTACACGGTAAATTCTTAACTCTTTGATTATTCTTTCATTTTAGCAATCAATAGATTAAGACACTAAATTACGAATCCGCTGCCAGAGGTAGTCGTATTAACTTGACAACTAGCCCACTAGATTGCAAGGGTGAATTGGATATGGGCACCCATTGGTTCAGAGGCGATTGACTGGACATGACCAATTAAGAGACATCAGACTTGCAATTCGCTATTCAGAAATAGTCATATTAACTTGACAGTAAGGACTCCCAGCCCTGATGGGGGGAAAGGAGAACAAAATTATAGACTCGTCTGTTCAGAGGTTGTGAGCTAGACATAACAATTTCAATACCATAAAAGAGAAGAGATCTGGGCATCCACTGGTTTAGAGGTGATAAACTGGACATAACCAATTAGCAGTTACCAGACTCAAAGCCCCGCCGTTCAAAGGTGATAAACTGGACATGACGGTAAAAGAGTAGTTCCTACCGGACTGAAAGATGAGACTTGGCTATCTGTCAGTTCAGAGGTAATACATACATAACTGATTGAGAAGCTACCAAGCTCAGAGTCTTGTCGTTCAGAGGGGGCGAACTAGACGTGATGACAAAAGAGTTATTCCACTGGGGAATATGATTTGATTATAAACTCCGTAGGAAAATTAGTACTTCCTTGGAGAATTTTTAGAAGAAATTGTCAGAAGTATAATGTTAATGTGACAACCATTTAACTATGTGACTTACACAATTTGAATAGACCTATCATTATATTGGAGAGAATAACAAGTGGAGTCTTGATCCGCGGGGGATACATAAAGATTTTACCGTCAGAGATATAGTGTTAACGTGACCAGTTTGTTCTGTAATTCACCTTATTGGGAAAAACAGTGCCCCTAAAATTTGTCAGAGAACAAAACCCTGGAAGAGCTTTTAAAGTTTTGTCAAAGGTAATTGCTTAACATGACAAATACTCCAATGGGGATTAGGAATTTGTTAGGGGTATAAGTTAACGTGACAACCAAAAAGCCCGCTGGAGACTGAAAATGGTAGTAATAGACTCTGAGGGAAATCTATCAAGAACTCATTTGGGGTTAATGGGAATTCCATAAACGATTATAGAGAATTTTGCGTTCTCCCCAAAAATTTGTAGGAGTCTGTCAGAGGTATCGTTAACGTGACATCATCAACTCGTAGGAGAATTTTGAAGAATTCATCAGAGGTAATCATTAATGTGACGAGTAGAAATCCCTGTGGGGGTTCGACAACCAAACTCCTTGCCGGGGAATTAGAAGGGGATTTTGTCCGAAGTGATCGTGACAAAATCTCCGCTTGGGGATTTATGAAAGTGACTTGTTAGAGGTGGAGATGAAGTCAAGAGTTGTTCAATTTTACATTGATGTGAGCATATGGAGCATGATGGCTATTCTTAGACTTAGATGTATTCAAGTCAAAGGGGAGATTGTTAGGATTGTGATTGGAATATGTCATGAAGGTAGACGAAGATTAAGAGATCAAAGAACAGATGATCAAGAAGAGATGCATGCAGTATAGTATGATCAAGAAGATTCTGTTTCTCTCCATCTCTCTTCTATTTATATGTACGTTGTAGCTAGTTAGTAGTACAAATTGCAGAGAATCACAAAATGAGCAGAGATAAAGAAAGTTCTCAGAAAGAGGAGGAAGAGGAAGAAATTAGAACTAGTATACCGTTCATGTCGGCAGGAAACTGACCGATCGATCAGGAGAACGAAAGGGGAGAGGAAGAAGGAAGAAGTATGGGGGAGTTGAGAGAGGAAGAATAAGGAAAAGACGGACAAACGGACGGACAAAGTTTCTATATAATTCACGGGGAAAAACTCACTTCTGTCTGTTTTGATTAGATTTGAGATCCATAGTATGTTTGTTACAAATGACATAATTTGGTTAAAAATAGAATTTGTTTCTTGTATTTGCTGCTGTTTTTTATTTCATCTATTTTGTATTTGCTTTTTTTTTAATTGAATTTTTATCTTGATTTTTTTTCTTTTTTTATGAACTGCTTCTTTTCTGATTATTTTTCATTCTCTTTTGGTTGTTTTTTCCTCTTATTTTATGTTTATTTTAAATATCCTATTTCTAAAATGATGGCAACTTTATAAAAATGAAATTTTTTGCCATACTAACATCTGGCCTTAGTTTCTTAGTGGCAAATTAAATAGGCCATTATGATGGGGACTGTGAAAAGCATTTGCATTCTAATTATGTCTTAACAATATTAAGTAGGAAATTGTAATGGAGATAGAATTGTTTAAGATAAGCAACGACATGCTGAGAATTATAGTAGATATTGTTTTAACCTTGTCCCATGTTTTTTTTTTGTTAACTTGAATTTCAGGTAATGAAAAGGTCTAAATTGGTGAGGATTCAACATGGGAAAAAAATTTATAGGAAACCACATCAAGCTTGTGAAAGGATATTTTGATTCTTTAACTGAAGTTAAGATTGGCGAGTTAGATGTGTTTGACTATGAAGAGCTTGTTGCTGTAATACATGACTTAGGGTATACTGACTTTTCAGTATTATATAAATTATGGCACAGAGATGATGACTGGATGGGAGCTGTGAAATGTGACAAAGGGCTTAAAATGTTCTTGTAAGTAAATGAGAAGCCTGTTGACCTGTATGTTGTGAAGAGCTAAAAATTCATGGGCATAGAGTGAGAAAGTAGATTCAGTGAAAGAACATGGTCAGGATGATGCAGAGAAATGTGATGCCGATGATGAACAAGAGGGTGATAGTGATGTAGAGAACTTCATACAAAAAGAGAGTGTTTCAGTAGAATATGAAGGAAAAAGAAGAAGAAGAAAATAGTGATAAAAGAGTCACAAAGGCAAATATTTTGAAGCTGATTAGGAAAAAACTTGAGGAGAATAGAAATGAAGAGAATAACAATAAAGTGACCACCAATGGGATGCCCACTCATGAAGAGACCATAAATGAGCTGCCTGCTGATGTTGATAAAGGAGATGGGATAAACATTCAGGGAGGTAAGGAATGTGAGCCAAAAATCAGTGATTTTCTGATTCTGATGACTCTGGTGAGCTTAGAAACCTCCCTTCTTCAGATGAGAAAAGGGAGATAAAAAAGAATACAAGACCACCAATTGTTGAAGGAGAACAACCAAAACTCAACCTTGAGCTAGGACAGGGATTTAGTAGCCCAACTGAGTTCAGGGAGTATTTAAGGACCGAGTCTATTATGAATGGGCATAATTTGGATTGGAAGAAAACTGAAGGTTGCAGAATCATGGTGAAATACTTGAGGAATGTGGTTGGAGTTGCTTTGGGTCTTAGGATAGGGAGAGATCCAAGTGGTGATTAAGTCTTTACACAACGTGCATACTTGTCAGAGATTAAGAGTTAATAATCAAGCATCTGCATAATGAATGATTAGAAGATATATTTATTAGTTTTAGAGACCAATTATGTTATCAAGCTACGCACTAATTTGATACATTAAATTGTTTTCAGGCTTCAAACCATCAAAATTTAGACCCTCAGTGTGCAACTGCTAGCCAACAATCTCAATCAGTATCAAATCCTTAATATAACAGTTCTGTTTATGTAAAAATTGTACAAGTGTGTATCTTTTGCAAGCTAAATACTTTTGTAAGCTTAGTATCAGTGTGTAAATACTTATGTTAAAACTTTGGCAAGCTAAACACCTATGTATCATGGTTATGGTATCAGTGTGTCTCTTATGTATCAGTGTGTATCTTTCTTATATATGTCAATATGTGTATGTGTATCTATTTCTTATACTTGCTGCCCAGTTGGTATATATACGTGCAGCTCTACTTGATTCTGCTTTTGCAAACTGTGTGCTCTCTCTTATTTGAGATTGAATTGAGCAAACTGTGTTCTTTCTTATTTGTGATGAAAATGCTTTTGCAAATTGCTTTTGTAAACTGTGCGCAAGCAATTCAAGTGTTGATGACAAAATTGGATGAAGCAAGAAATTCAGGTGCAACAAAATGTGTGCTCTATGTCAAAATTTGATGAAACAGGTGCAAGAAATTCAGGTGCATGTGGTGCCACCACAAGGGATGAGCCATTTCTACACTATAGACAACTCCAACTTTGTATCAGAATTGAACCCCATAATTTTGTATCATAACTGTGTATTAGTATATCAAAATTTTCAATATAGAAAGAAAAATTAAAACATCAAACATATAATTAAAACAAAGTTAAGTTACATAATTCAAACTAAAATTACATAATCTAAACTTCTTCATGAAAACTAAGAAAAAAGGAATTAAAAACATAATAGCAACACTCTCAGACAAAAGCTTGACAAGAGACTCTACTCTGTGAAGTTGCTTTTTCAACTCTTCAAACTCAACTGTAATTGTTCCTTCATGAAAATCAAACTCCCTGCCTTCTTTCTTATCAACTGCAGAATAATCTATCAAGTGCAAGATAACAACTTTGGATCTGTGGCTGAAAGATAGATCTTTCCACTCAAAGAACAAGCACTTGTCCTTTTTCACTCTAGGACAGCTCCAAAACCTCCTTTCAGGGTTGGTCCTTGTCCAAGATGTCTTCATTGGGCATTGAATCCCATACTAGCAAACCCAAATTTCATCACCACCTTCCATATTGACCGCGCACGACTGGACACTTAGCTGAAGGTACTTGCAAAAGAGAGCTTGAAATTGGAGGGGAGAGCTTCAAAATGGATGGGAGCTTGAAAAAATGAAGATCTTCAATAAAAAAAAAATAAAAACTAAAATACATCAAGATCTGGGTTGTTGGCAACATTTATAGGCTCGGTGAAGCAAGTGGGGGCATTTCCTCCATTTTAAGCACGTGAAACACACGTGCACTCCAAAATTAACAGTTGGGGGTGTATACTTAAATAGTTGGGGGTAGTACTTTGTACTGAAAATTAGTTGGGAGAGTATAGTTTAAAATACCCCCATAGTTTGAGGTATTTTTTTTTTTAATTTACCCACTTTTCTTAAGAAAGTAGAAAAATCTAAGTTCCTTTTGAGTGATACAACTTTTCTTAAGAGAGTAGAAAACTTGCTTGCTGAATTATTGTACTAGAACACGAGAGTTTCCTCATACTATTATGATTCCTTGAAGTCTGGATGGTACTGATCGATCCACCTTGGATGATTTCCACCTCCTGTTTCCTTCGTTCTGTAAGCCACTCTGGGTCTTCCTTCGTGGCTGATCTGAAGTCCGCTTGGTGCGCCCTTGAAAGACAAATAAAGCTATATAAATAAAAAGTACTACATTAAATGTAGTTTTTCAAATGAAAAATCTTTTAAACTTTTTATTGCACAATTTCACTGGAAGAAGAAGAAGAAGAAGAATTTCTTGTTTACCTTTTTCTGTGACGAGTGCTATGATGCTAGATGAAATATTCTTCAGTATCCGGCATTTGAGTTCACAGACGATGTCAGACACCCATAACAAAGTAGACCCTGATTTAGATGCATACATAATAGGGAACAGAAGTCATGGATAGACTTCGTCATTGAAATTTAACATGACACGGAAACCATACCCTCCTCTGCTCCAAGGGTCTCTTGATATTGCTTCCGGATCTCTTAAGCACTTGCTCGATTCTCTGTTTAATGATCCCATTAGTTATTATAAAAAGTATGAATTTATATAAATTTCTATATCAACTGAATAATGCTAATCAGACCCGATGCCTGCGGACCCCAGCTCTGATTAGCTGAGGGGAGATTGTAAAGAGGAGGAAGAAACACCTCCTTTTTACTGCCCCTGAATTTATCTATGGTGGATGGTGTGCTGCATAGTCTGCATATTCACGGTATGCATCTCAGATAGTCATGAAAATTCTCTATCACAAAGATGCATCAGGTTGCACCTTAAGATGAAATCTCAGATATGCTGTTTGATATGCAATCAAGGATTAGGACAGTAGAGGAATATATCACTCACATGACCACTGTACTCTGTTGTGATCCAATGGGACCTGGGTCGTATTCCATACTCCTCCATGCACCAATCTTCACGAGCTTTATAATCATACGTCGATGGAGGGAACATGCTTTCGTCATTGGCATGATCATCTCAGTGCATGCCTAACGGAAAAACACACAAAAACTCACACTTCAAAGCAATTCACTAGTTTTACTTATGAATTAAGCCAATGCCGATACATATGGGGGAGAAATTTACCTCCCAACCCAACCATCCATCCCATGGTCATCACTTGCATTTTCTAGGTCAAAGCATGGGTGAGTACTATAATAGTTATAATACAAACAAACTTGCAGATGAAAATACTTTAATAAGTCTGTCAGTGCCTTTGAAAAACCATCAATAATCCTGCACATCTTCACAAAAAGTAATTGCAACATGTTAGATATAAAAAGACATGAAACAAAAATCTAAATGAGCTTGTTTCTAATACATTTTTCTCTATGGGATCACCTAATGCATGGATTTCAAAATGTGATTTTGGATTTTATCATTTAAAAAATTAAGATTATAATTATGGATAGCATGCAGCGCAATTTGAATAAGCTTTTTTCATGTGATGAAGGTATCGACACATCAGTTTTGGAATTTGCATAAATAATACAGAATTTATCTAAATACCTCTGTGATTGGGTATGCTGGTAAAGGCATCAGGAAATTTGCTGGGGGCTGGTAATCGACCATTGATACATATACAAATGTTGCCCATAACCAACCTTCAATGTGGTCGGCTGAGCTAAGGCCCCAGTAATTTGTAAGATGCATTTGATTAGGCAATAAGATTCAAAAATAACAAACAAATCTGTGAAGAAAAGGAATTAGAGTGTCTTTAAAAGAATTTAAGCACAACTATGGATTGGGCTATAGATACCTAAAGATTAATTTATATGAATAAATAAAATAATGAATATAGTTGATGCGGACATTAAGAGCTGAAGTAGGCAAAAGAATCCCAGTCCAGATTGATTCAAGCACTTGAAGACTTTTATGTGTTTTCTTTTATGTATTTTCCTCTTTTTAGTTGTGTTTTGGTTTATTAGGAGTTGGTTATTTTATTTAGTACCATATCGGTTGTGGTTTAGAACTACAAATTTGTAAGTCTATTAATAGACTCTTGTTTTAGATTTTAATTAATGAAGAATATTTGATTAAAGCTTATATTGTGATAAGATCGTTATCTCAATTTGTTTAGGTTAAATCCTAATTACCCTATCAAAACACTAATCCCCACTTTATTCCCCTCCTGTACCTCGCTGACAACCCTAATTGGTGGAGTTCGCCTGATCACCCATCACTTCCTACGTGCGAGCTTGCTTGAACCCATCGAAGCTCCTGCAAGCAAGAAGGAAATTGGATTTAGGTTTCAAAGAGGAAATCTGACCCGTACCCACATCCAAAGAAAAAAATTGGAGATTTCGGGTTTAAGTCAAAAAACATGTGTGCTACAGTAAACTCGACCCGCGAGCTACAGTGTAGCAGGTTCAACATAAGAGAGATCTGTAAGCACTCTGGTTTCATTTTCAGCCCGTAACTTGCACATCTGAATTCCGATTCAAGCGATCTTCATATCGTGACGATCGTGACGACGAAATCTACACACCGACATCTTCTAAATTTACAGAGGTCTCTGTGATCCTCAGTAGGTACTTTCTTTATCACAGTCTTTTTATTTGTGGGTTAGATAACATCCTTTATTATTTTATCGATTTAATCTGCTGCCAATATATTGAGATTGTGAGGTTCTGCTGTCTTTGTTTGTTGATCATATATCCTGATTGTACAAGCTTTTGTTATCGTAACTAAGTAGTTGCATCATTTTATTTTAGATTTAGAACGATACGACTGTAACTGCACATTTTCTTAAACTCATCTACTTCATATTAGTTTTAATTATTTTCTTACCCAAGATCGTAATAATTGGTGAAACTAGCAAAGTTTGTTTTATCACTGATTTTTGATTCACACATGCATCACCATTTCACATTATTTTGGTATCAGAGCATGGTTAGGGTAGGATCTGCATCACGTAGGCACTTATTAGAAAACTTTACTGCCTTCTTTCATTAAAAAAAATCTACTCTAGATTTGCATCTCTTCATCTTCATTTAGCTTTTGTGTAGTGCATGTCTACTCATAGTGGTCACCCATATCTGTTAAAAGAGACTAATAAATCTCATACCTCCACAATGGATTCCCATCAAATTGTTGCAATGTTCGACATGATAAATGTCAAGTTAGATACCCGTAAGACTTTCGAAGAGAGACTGGCCAAAGCAGAAGCCACGCATAAACCACCTGAGTCACCTACAGATGATCAAACCCCACCGAGAAATAATCGACATAACACCGATAACCCATCCAATCCCGATGCTCAATATCTGAAAGCATCAAGATTGATGTCTCCAACTTTGATGGATATCACGACCCACAACTTTTCATAGATTAGACACTCCAACTAGATAGGTACTTCACATAGTACAAAATCACTGAGCCTAGAATAGTTAAGTACGCTGCAATGAAACTGTCTATTCAAGCTAGTCAGTATTAGACCAACTTAGAAAACAGGTGTGCAGCCCGAGATCAACCACTGATTGACACATGGGATAGGATGAAATAAGAGCTAAAAACAAGGTATGTGCTACATCGTTTAGTGCTCGTCTCATGGAAAAGTGACACCAATACACTCAAGGTAACAAATCTGTTAAGGAGTATGTCGAGAAATTTGATGAATTCCTCATCAGATGCAGTACCCTCCATAAAATAAGAGAAGTTGGCTTAAGGATGACCTACGAACTGAATTGTTAACTAAAAGAGTCAACGAGTTAGAGACAACATATGTGTTAATCTAAAATTTAGATTCTGCTAGGACCGACTACACCTTCAAGAGTCATGATTATAAAGGCTCAGTGTTTAGATATTCCTCATCTCCCTAACCCAATAGGTCTAGTACCCAAACCCCTTCACAAAAGAATGACATCAAGAGCAAAAGTGTTAAACGAGACGATAAAAACAAGAGCCCGAGTTTCTCAAAGTTAATTCCACAACCAAGTGCTACAAATGCTAAGATTATGGACTCTTATCTGCCATTTGCCCTAGTCTCATCAGAATTAATAGATGAAACACTCACCGAAACTACTAAAACAGACTATGTTGTGTACATTTTTGATGGAGAAGAAGAAACTGACGAAGAGCCCACAAGTGATGATGTTGATCTCAATGGTATCAATCAAACACATTCAACTCACTTGTCTGTTGTCAGATGTGTCCTCTCACAACCAACTGAAAAGGATGATTGGAGAAAAGATGCCACCTTCCACGCGTTCGCCAAAATTAGAGATAAAAATTTTAAGGTAATTGTGGACAGTGAAAATTGTATCAATGCAATATCGTCCAGGTTGTATGAACATCTTGAATTAGAGGTTGTACCCGACCCCTACCCATTCAAAGTGTCATGGATTGACTCCACGACACTTGAGGTCAAACAATGATGTCTTGTCCAGGTCAATTTCAATCATTACAAAGACAATATCTGGTGTGATGTGATCACCATGAATGAGGGTCAAGTCATATTAGGTAAACCATGGTTGTTCGATAAAATCATAAAAATATTATTATTTACAGTTGATCCTACATGTGTCAATTTGAGTATGAGGATAAGCAGATTAAGTTACTACCTTGAGACCCAAGACTGGGCAGCCCAAGCAGACATCCACTTTGACTTTGCTAACACTACACCTCCACCTCTTATTTCTACTGTTCCATCCCTTCTTCCACTAGTCATGCACACCGTGTTCGCAAACCGCTTCCTCCCTTACTACCGACACCATCCTGCTATAGCGCATTCAAGTCTGCGTCTGCATCACACAAACACGTGCACAAACTACACAAAGAGATCAATAATGAAAATAAACAGAGCAATGAGGCCTACTTTACGAACTGACAATAGAAAAATATTTAAAAACTTTTAATGTAGGAATTATGTGATGGTTCTGATTTATCCAAAACAGTTTCCTTCAGGAACTATTAAGATATTACATGTTCGCAGTGCTGGAATTTTCATGATCTTGAATAAACTGAATTGCAATACTTATGTTATAGATCTTCCTTGAGATTATAGCATTAGTTATACTTTCAATGTTAATGATTTAATGGATTACAAGGTTTTGATTGTAGCCCATTAGTTGTTAAGCCTTTCCCTAAACCATTTTCTGAGAGCTTCTTACGTAGTCCACTACTAAGTATTTGTCTCATTACAGCAGAGAGAGTTGATAAAATTTTAGAGAATGGACTATCACCACCAAAGCTGGTAGAACTCACAGGTACTTGAACCGCTGTAAAGAAAAGTACCAACTATTGATTTACAGCTAGATAAAGGGGATTTGTAGTGGATCGATCCAGTACAACACGGGAGCGCTATTCCATCTGACACGACGGGGTAAAGTCTTCTCCCATCCGGGGAGAATGATGCAGACATCAAGAGCTGAGACAAGCAAAAAATTCCAGTTCAAATTGATTCATGCAATTGAAGACTATTATGTGCTTTCTTTTACATATTTTTCTCTTTCTAGTTGTGTTTTGGTTTATTAGAAGTTGGGTATTTTATTTAGTACCACATCGATTGTGGTTTGGAACTACAAATTTGTAAGTCTATTAATAGACTCTTGTTTTAGATGTTAATAAATCATAATGACCCTATCATAACACTAAGCCCACACTTTAATCCCCTCACTCCTTCCCCAAGCCGCTGCCAAATCACCCAGGTTCTTCTCGCTCTTGTCCTCCTTTCTATCCCACACACAGACACAACATACCCATCTCCTCCCTGCATTGTCAATCACACCTCGGTCAGTCCCGCTTCGACCCACGAACCCCACTATGCCCGAGCCCCTGTGCCCTCACACACGACTGCCTCGACAATGGGCCACATTCCTTTTCCTTCACATTAGCACACGCCCCTGAAAGCGTCACTGTCGTACCGTACCTCACCAACAGCCCTAATCGCCGGAGTTCGCCTGATCACCCATCACTTCCTCCGTGCGAGCTCGCTTGAACCCATCGAAGCTCCTGCAAGCAAGAAGTAAATTAGATTTAGGTTTCAAAGAGGAAATCTGACCCACACCCGCATCCAAAGAAAAGAATTGGAGATTTCAGGTTTAAGTCAAAAACTCATGTGCTACAGTAAACCCGACCCGCGAACTACAGTAGCTGGTTCAGCACAGGAGAGATCTGTTAGCATTTTGGTTTCGTTTTCAGCCCGTAACTTGCACATCGGGACTCTAATTCAGGCAATCCTCATGTCGTTATGATCGTGACGATGAGATGTACACACCGGCATCTTTTACATGTTACTGAGATCTCTGTGATCCCTAGCAGGTAACTTTCTTTATCACGATCTCTTTATTTATTTATTGGTTAGATAACCGTCCTTTATTATTTTATCATGGTAGCCAAATTTATCTGCCAAGCCATGCAGCTCAACACTGCGATCATGGTCGCATTCCATGTAAAAGGTATTTTCAGGAGAATGCAACCATGGTCGCACATTGTTTGTCAGGCACAAAACGAACTGCGAAAGGTGCAGCTCAATACTGCGACTATGGTCTAATTTTATTTGTACTGAACATAAAAAGAAGTCTATCTTACAATATTGCTGTCAATCTCATTTAGATCAACTTCAAGTAGAGATCTACTAATATTTTAGAGGTCCCATCTTAAAACGCGTGGGGTTATGTCCTCCAAACCAGACCTCGGCTCAAAAATAGGAGCCCTCTCACATAGCCAATACTGCAAAAAAGGAAAATTAAATTAGTTTACACAATATTCACAATTTTTTTGGGTAAATTTCATACAATGTTGGCCAAATATGAGATTTGTACTTACAATTATTTGCACAGAGCATCCTTGCAGCTCGTACGTGGTTTGCCTGAAGATGTCCATTGACTCAATCAGGAATTGCCAAACAGCTTTTGCCCAGCATATTGTCCTCATCAGCTACATATTGGCAATCTGTTCCACAATATACCACGGCACCGTGCATTTACTGTCAGAGAAGAAAAGAGTGGCCGACATGTATAGGATGATTAATGTGGTAAAGTCTTGAGCTGCAAGTCTTTAAATGTCTTTTATAATTTCATGTAAAGTCAATTGCTGCTCAAGCTGTTCATCCTGTGTCACATCGAATTCACCTCTACACCTCTTCTTGACAAGATCATCCAAAATATCTTCAATGGATACTTTAGTGATCTTCTTTATATTGGGGAAATAATGTTTTATCATCCCTCTATCTTTCATCGTACATGTTTTATTCATCACAAAATCTGCCCCAATGATAGGTAGACCAAATGTGAGGGCAACATCCTCCACTGTTAACTCAATCTGTTTGCCCCCAATTCTAAAGGTCCTTGTATCCCTATCATACTGGTCTAAAATACGCAGTACAGCAACGTTTGATTTTAGACCCTTTTCAGCCCCAAATTCTTCATTGTAGAACGCCATGAAGATTGGGCCAAATGGGGTATTGTTCATAGCCTCTACGAAATCTGCCTGAATGTACTTTTTAAATTTCTTCATGAACTCGCACATAGGTTTCAGGCTTGATCTCAGAGGACGAACCTTTATCTGTTGTTTACCTACATAGTAAGAAAAATTAAACAGTTCAGATCAATGATCATTTAAAAATTATAAGGGAGTAAAAGGCATATTTGTTTTTAATAAACTGCGACTTCGGTCGCAGTCATACAATGCAAACACAAACAACTTGCACCCGGACGACACTGCGACCAGTGTCGCATAAGACTACAGTGCAATCATACACTGCGACTAATGTTTTTAAAAAGCATATTTTTTTTATAAACTGCGACCACGGTCGCAGTCATACATTGCAAACATAAACTTGGACCAGGGACGACACTGCGATCAAGGTCGCATAAGACTACAATGCAATCAGAAACAACTCTGATCAGGGTCGACACTGCGATCAAGGTCGCAAAAGACTACTGTGCAATCAAAAACAGCTGCGACCACAAGACCGCACTGCGACCAAGATCGCATAAGACTACAGTGCAATCAGAAACAACTGCGACCCGGGTCGACACTGCGACCAAGGTCGCATAAGACTACAGTGCAATCAGAAACAACTGCGACCCAAGTATGATAAAACAAATGACGTTAAATACACTGCGACCTTGGTCGCAAGAGACGACAACTCATATTTAAACAATTGCGACCCCATGTCGTCAGTATGTAAGAAAAAAAGTAAGTTTCATATACTGCGACCAACGTCGCATTCGGTTACAAGAAAGGTCCCAAAAAAAATCTAAAGTCGCACAAATCTGAAACTATAATTTTATCAACTGCGACCGAGGTCGCATGCAGTGTATGCACATCACTTTTTCGAAAATACTGCGACATAGTAAAAATAGAAGGAAATAAAAAAAATTAAAAAAATAGGACCTTTATCGTCGTGTGACAAAATTTATAAATTTAAAAATTTATTCGTCATCTAAAGTTTCAAAATCTCTTTCTTAATTGCGACCATGGTTCCAAGATTTAAAATAATAAAAAAATTACGACCTCGGAAATAAATCTGGAAAAAATTTAAAACTATTAAAATACACAAACGCTAAAAATTTTTGAAAATATCATTTTTTGTAGTACCTTTTCGACGGATGATTTCTTAGGCGCCATCAGTTGCAATATATTTTTTAAAAAACGGATCAAATTTTTGAAAGAAAATAACTAATTGGATCAGAATCGCCGTTTGAAATTTTAGAGCTGTAAATTTTTTTGAAAGCCAACTTTTTTACATAAGGTAGAAAGTTGTGAGGGAGGGTATTTTCGGAAAATACAATGTTGATGTGACTGACATTAAATTGGGCGGGATTTTTCAGTATTTTGTCCGCCAAAATTTATGATAGATATGGGGCGGTGATGATGCCACGTCCGCCGTCTGAGAGAACTCTCTCAGCCTGCCGGCTGAGGTACAGTAACCCCTATATATATATATATATATATATATATATATATATATATATATATATATATTATATATATATATAAGACTTGACTACTCCGGAAGGATTTGAGCATGAATCCTTCCCACTAAAATACAATGCTACGGTATTCAAATATAAGATCTACTCCGTTGAAAATTGAGCTATATCATTTAAAGTAACTAAGAACCAAATATCAAGTGTCTTGTAGTTTTCTTATCCACACATCAAGTAAGCACAAAATGAACGGCTGAAAATATCATATTACTTAGATATATGTCTTTAGACAGACAAATTCCCAATCTGAGCATTTGATCATGATCTAAACATTTTAAAACCCTCACACACCAACTTTTGTTAGGTTTCAAATATTCTACACCGTTAAACTAACCAACTCACTATTTCGGGCGTTTATGCATGCATGTATGTATGCATGCATGCATGCATGTATCAATAGATTTTGAGAGAAAGCTTCAATGTATGATCTCCATTCCTATGAGTGGCTGCAGCAATTTGCCACCTCGCCATCTTGAAAGTTGAACTGGGCACCAGAACAAGTTACCCCAAATTTGTCAGCAAAACGAGACTTCTCCTTCAGGAATTCTTGTTCCTAACAAGTGGCTAAAGTGCTTCACTGCCTAGCCAGATCAACCTATCTTAGAGTTTAGCAGAAGAATAATGAATCTTGAGAAGACAAAACAATTGGATGAGAGCGCACGTACCATAAAAAGTAGGGGTGATAATGTTGTGGATTCAGACCTGATCCTACAAGATCCACTTGCAAATTCATTATAAACATACATGATCCATTTGGAAATGCAAACCCCCTAAGAAAACATGCATCCGCTCAGGTATTCAAAATCAGTAACTTCTCAGATTCAAATATGAAGTTTGAACCATCTGATTCCTGTATTTCTTCCAAATGTGCCAAGTCCCATAGTGTGTATATACTTATATTCGACCACACAAAAAATAAGAGCTTTAAACCAAGATTTGTTGTAAAGCTGGGTAGAGCTAATAATGTAGGAGGCTCAGATTTATCTTATCATCATCCACATGTACTTTTAGATATGTTATGACACCATACCCCTAGTCACACTACAATTGGTGATGAAATAGGAAACCTCAGATAGGTTAGGAAATTATGTTAAGTACCCTTTACCCTCGCAAAAATAAACACAACAGAGCCCTACTTTGCATGACCTAGCAAATAGCTGCAACTACTCCCTGCAACAAAGAAATGCAGAAAAAAGGGTTATCCATAGAAACCTTCAATCAAGAAATTATGGCCAAATCATCATGCCAAATTCCATCCCTAGAAATTGAACAAAGACAAAAATCAGGATTACTAGTTTTGCATCATTGCATGACAAAGGATGGCCATGAGGATGATGGATCACAACCCAAAAGAAATGGCTACGACTGCAAGCTAAACCTGGGACATGACGGCTAAAGAAGATTAAAGGCGAGTGATAGATTTAGGCATTCAAGTAATTGGGACAAATCATCATCGCCTCATTATATTCAGAGAGTAAACTGGCCGCTGCAAAAGTAGAATTTCTTTTTCTATTATTTTTTCTTTCAATATAAAGTATATATATGCAAAAGGTAGTCGAATTTCAGGGCATTTTTCTGAAGAGAAGCATTTTCTTCACGAATTCACATTCCTAACAAGCGGCTGCCGCTGTGTGCTACCTCGCCGTTCCAGCTAGGGTTAGATTTCCAAATGGTAATCCAGTAGATGCCAATAAAAAACTTATCACAAGAAATAAGATGCAACTTTTTTATGTGAAAGTTGAAGTCATATATCCAGAGCCATGGCATAGGCTTTAGAGATATCTACTTCATCCTTGAAGAGAAATTAGAGACCTTTTTCTTCTTCTTCGCCTTTTGTTTCTTTGGATTGGGGTGTGGATGGATGTGTTTGTGTGTGTGAAAGAGGCTTAGCAATCCCCTAAATGGCTGCAACGACTGCTTGCAAAGAAGCAGACCTCTGAAGTTGCACCACCAAGGAACTAATTTCTTTGTCTTGTTTCTTTGTTTTTCTTTCTTTTCTTTTGAAACCAAGTCTTAAAAGCAGGAAACTCCATTTTAGCGTTTGAGAGGTCCCCAAAACTCTGTTGAGGCCAAAAACATAGAGATCTCTTGAGAAAGCAGCATCATTTTATCCTTCAATTCATCTGTTTCTTTCTAGCTGCAATGGCTGCACACCTGCACAGGATAGCAGGCCTCCAATGTTGCCTCGCCATCACAGAGAAGTGTAGAAAGAAGAAGATGAAGAGGAACGAATACTTAAAGCAATCCACGCATGTATATATCATAACAGTCCAAATCATAGTTACATGAGGCACAAAAGTGGTATAAGATACATAACACTGATGATTATGGGTCTATTTGGTGGTCGTAATTGGTCGTAATTCGTAAATCGTAATCGGTAAAAGTCTTTTACAGTTGTAAATGAGTTACATGCATGTAAGTTTTACGGTGTTTGGTTGGTAATATAAAATTATAAGTGGAAAAGTGTATTGTGTTTTACGTTGTTTGATTGTCATAATGTGTAAGTCGTAAGTGAAAAAATTGACCAAAAAATTAACTATTTGGTGATTTAAAAAGTTTTAATATTGCAAATAAATACTAAAAATTCTAAATATTAAAAAAATTAATATTAACATAAAAAATAATACAAATTTGCATGACCACAAAATTAACTATAGATGGGCTATAAGTGAGTGATAATTGGGTTGCAAGTGAGTGGTAGTTGAGTTGCGTAAGTCTTTTACAAATTACGGTCTAAACAAACGTCGTAGTTGTAATTGGGTTGTAAGTCATTTACGAATTACAGACTTTTACAACTTTTACGATGAAACAAACAGCCCCTGAGTAATCCCAAAAAAGAAAACATAAGAGACATGTGCATAAATATATGTATCTAAACATGTGTGTATAATTTTCTCAATTTCATGTGAGTCAAATCAAAATTACAGCAAACTCTCCAAGATAATTAAAAGATCTCTATATTACAAGAGATAAGTATTATAAAGGAAAAAATTCATACATGTGTAACTTGAAGAACATAGAAAAGAAATTATTATATGTCACTCTAATTTAAATATAATTCTTAGTATAAATGTTCTTTATCCAGCAAGTATTTTCTAAAATCTCTATTTTTTCCCTTTAAAATCAGGGTCAAAAGCTTTTCTTAAAGACTTTCTTATAACATAAATGTCTCTTTTAAGAGTTCTTAAAAATTTTGAAATTTGGGTGGGTGCCTTAATCACTTCTGTGGGTGCCTTAATCAATTCTGTGGGTGCCTTTATCCGCAGTCATCATTTTGGTTGGTGCCTTGATCCGATGGGTGCCTTAATCAGTTTGTTGGGTGCCTTTATCCGCACTCGAAGTGAAGGCTCAAATTCTCTCCATTCATCCTTGATTCTTTAGAGATCAAAGAACTATTTCTGCCTTAAGGCCCCTTCCTAGAGAATGGCTGCAGCATATAGCTACCTCGCCATATCAGTTAGAATGGGAGCATTAACAACATGAACTGTGAGTTATCATCATTGCCTCAATTAAATGAGTTATCAAACCCTGTTTCAACTCCCAGTTGAGGAGGGATCACTCAAACCAGGTTTCAAATATACGAGATATGGATTCAGAACCAAATCATTATCCTTGCCTTGTATTAAATGGAGCGTGTACAATGTCCACCTCATGACAAGTGATAGACAGTGGTAATGCAACATCACCTATCCATAAACCTCTCTCATTGTTGGGTCATGTTAGCAGCACTCATGCAAAAAGGGCCAGTTGGGAGGATCCAAATTTTGTTTTCAACCTCAAAAACTAGCTTTACACTGCTTCAGATTTCGAAGCAAAATTTTAGCAAAGATGGTATTTTTTTAACAGTAACTAGAGGCCTCATTTGGCAACAAGAATTAGGCTTCGTTTGGCAACAAGTTTACAAAGCCGGGGTTACGTTTAAGGGCGTGTTTGGTTGCAAGGAAGTGGGCGGAAGTAAGGAAATGGGGAAGTATAATTGTTCACTTCCCTATCTATCCAAACAACGGAAAAAGAAAATAATAAAACCCCTTTTCCTTTTCCTTTTCTCTCCTCTCTTTTACGCAACCATTTCCTCACTTCCAGAGTGCTACAGTTAATTTTGTGGTCATGTAAATCTCATTTGTAATAAGTTGTAGTACAAAATAAATAATTTTGCGATCATGTAAATCTCACTTACATTCTAATTATAGTCCATTTTTAATTTTTCTTAATTAATTTTTATTTTAATATTATTTTGCGGCAGTGTTCTAAAAAGTGGTTTCATTATTCGTGCGGTCCAACACTGAATAATGATTAATAGGATTAATCGGAGATTATCGGGGATTAATCGTTTTTGAAATTTTTAATATATTTAATTTTTATACACAACTCCATATGAATATATACAGTTAATTGTTAAAAATACCTAAATATTATACAAGACAATATCCTAGACGTGAAGTTATAAACCATGATATGATGAAGAAGACAATATGAATAAATAGTAAAAAAGAAGTAAAAGAACTTATCTCTTTACATTAGTAATCCAAAATTTCAAATTTAGTAACATAAATATAAATCAAAGAACTTACTTGTAAAATAAGAGAAATAAAAAATTTAGTCAATTTATCAATTAAAATAATAAACTTTAAAGAATGATGGAGAAAGATTGCTAAATAAGTTAATTTGAAAAATAATCAAAAAATAATTAAACATAAGTATCACTTTATGCAAAATATATAATAATAAAAAATCATAATTCATCTACTATTTAATAAAAGATCATTATCAAATCATCAACATTACAACATAAACTACTTAGCGATCCAACACACAAGAAGTGAAGTTTTTCAAATAAAAAACATATGAAATACCTAAATGATTAATCAAGAATTAATCGGGAATTAATCGGATTAATTGGGGATTAATCGTTTTGGACCTGATTAATCGCCCGAGCGCATAATTAGAGCGATTAATGTAATATTAAGCGGGCTATCACCGAATAGGATTAATCGACCGATTAATCCGATTTTTAGAAGTGTTTTGCGGTCAACTTTGTGGTCAACTTTTTCACTTCCACTTCCACATTACCATCCAAACACCGGAAAAGACATAACATTTTCCAAACCGTACTTCCTAATAACATCCAAACACCAAAAAACTTACTAACCAATTCCCAAGTTCAAAAGGGAACTATTACCACTTTCTCACTTCTTCACTTCCACCTTTAACCAAACAGGCCCCAAGTTAAAATGAAACTGGAGTTTGTAACCATACAAACCCCATTTCTGAAACCAGAGTTACAATTAAGTTAAAATGAAAAATCTACTTAAAAAGATATCCACTCATCTCCCGGTGATCATAACCCTAGGCTCTCTAGAGTCGGGATTTCCAATTGGGTCAGTTTGAAAAACCGAAAGCAGCCCGACTCTCCCAAAATGTAAGGGTTAAGTTAGTTGCACAGTTAAGCTTTCAAAATGAGTGTCAATTTTACATATCACAAAAGATTATTAAATTCTAAACAAAATTTAAACTTGTATCTACAAGACCACAAGAGACACAATTATTGTAGTAAGTAGCAACAGCAACAACGGGATGAGGAGGAGAATAAGAAGATGGGAGGACATGCAAGGCCCATTCGGAAAGTGGGGTGAGGAAAGTAAAAGAGTATTAGGCCCCATTGGAAACTTTGAATAAGTTTCAATATCCAAAACCATATAAATTCCTTTAATATCCAAAAATTATGCCCGAAAAATAATGGGTAGAAAAAATAGCATATCCATATGAATAGATCCAGAAGTACAAAAGCTGAGTACAAATTACTTCATTTTCCATCATATACCCAAAACCACATAGTTAGTGAGTGAGTGAGTGGGAGTAACAGAATAGAGGAATGCATGAAGAAACCTAGCTGTTCACCACAAGTTCACCATAAGACCAGCAGTGAAACCAAAATTGAAGGCCCAAAAAGACAGGAGGTATCAGAACGGGGATCTTTTCTCAGGGGGTTAAAGACAATTTTCCCTTCTCTCTCTTTTTTCAAAGCAAAAGCTTATTTTTCAGCATCAAACCCCCCAATAAAATAATGGCTGCAGCATCAAGCTACCTCGCCATATAATTTAGAATGGGGGCTTAATTTCCCAATTCAAAAAAGGGGCAGTTGAGTTAGATAAAAAATTCCTGTTCATAGACTCAAAACCCGACCATAAATCTTTGCTCAGCTTCAACTTTGAAAGCAAAATTTTAGCAAAGATGGAATCTTTTTAACATGAACTACTCAAGGCCTTGTTTGGCAACAAGAGTTGGGGTTTCATATTCTCAATTAACGCAAAGTCACTTCAAACAGCGACTATTGGAAGAAATCAAAGTGCAAGTCAGTGAGAGAGAGGAAGAAGGGAGCGCACATACCAGAGTAGATAGAGGACTGAATGTATCAATTTCGACCGAAACCGCCATGAAAGACCTCTCAGGGAGCAGAGTTTACTTGGGGATTTCCTTCTCTCTTCCCATTCTCCTCCTCTCTTCTTTTGAGATGGCACTGCTCGCATTACAATTCACGAGGCCCTTTTTTATTGGGAACTGGTGACTGATATATGCACCCCCAATTCATTTACATGCACCGACTGATATCGCTGTGAGCGCGTGAAGATCGGGATATGTGTTTTGAATAGCGCATGATGGGTTGGGCACCTGCCCTATTAATAAATGAGCTCAGAAGAGTTCAGGCCTACGGAAGAGGCGCATTATCTTATTTTCACTTTGATTTAGATTGTCAGAAAAGATCTATTTGATTAGAAATTGGAGATCTACAAAATTGTCATTTTCATAGCGCCAAATGAAAAAGGAGCGAGTTAGGGATGGGATAACTGTGAGTCAGGCTCAAATAAATATCATCACAAGCTTATTTGTTTGATAGGTGAAATATAATTCGAAAAAATACAACCAATACAGGTGAGATCACCCTCTGTGCACTTACCACCCAAGAACTAAAGCAAACTATGGAGGCCACTGAGAACCCAACGGCCACTGCCACCAAAAAAAAAACCCAAGAGCAAGTAACACTAGTTGTTAGGAAATAATTCTAATAGAACCTGATCTCAAGGAGCAACAACAGCAACAGCAACCTACAATATTATTGAATTCCAAGAAAACTAAGAAAATTGGAGAAAAGTGCATCAGTTAAAAGAGAGACCTTGCAGCAGTAAGAAACATCAAAAGCTTCAACACCAAAGCAAAGCAAACATTACCTTGCACTGCAGCACACCCAATCAATATCAATATAGGTGCAACAAGGCAAAAACAAAGGTGCAACAAGGCATGTTCCCAACATCATCATAAGTGCAGAAGTATAGCCCCTTCAACAAACATGCATGCAGTGCAACTAGCCATATCTGACTTAAGAACAAAGCAGACAAATCCAACAAGTAAGCAGTATATTTTCTTCAGGAGAAAGAGGTCCCATCAACCCTGGGGAACATGAGAGAAAAAGATGCTACTGCGGCGTTGAAACCCTTTTAAAGCAATGCAACACCGGGAAAAATAGGGAGTTGTATTTTTAGGGTTGTGAAAATTTTCCCAAGAGGCAGCGTAATTTTTTTGAACGAAAATCTGAGACAAAAGATGATGCAACAAGTACTACCCGTACGAGAGAAGATTTCATGGCGAAGACTATGCACAAGACAGTAGAAAGACAAAAACATGAAGAAAGATATATGACCAAAATGCTAAATATCATAAATTTCTTGTTCATCTTTGTCATTGTATTGAATGGGCCAATCTATATCTCAATTTTGTTGGAATTGAAGAATATAAGTATGAATCTTCGAGTTGAATTATGGCGAGATCTGTTGATCGAATCAATTGGATGATGGTTGGAGTGTGTTCTCCTTCCATTGGGGATGAACGTAGTATATTCACATGTTCAATTCCGACTTCGAATGAATGAGATATTCAAGTCTAAAGATTGCCTAATTCAAAGCCAAAACGGGACTAAAGGTAGCTAAAAGCATTTAGTCCCACATTGGCCGTGGGATGGAAGTTTGTGGTGTATAAATAGAGAAAATTGAGAACAAAGGGCGTGCCCTTTGGGTACTAGGAGTTTTCGCGCGCGAAAAGGAGGGATCTATGCCCGCACGTGCGTGCGTGCGCGCGCCGCCGCCGCTGGCGGCGGCCGGCCGGTGCCGGTGCCAGTGCCAGCTCTGGCTCTGGTTCTGGTTCTGGTTCTGGGTTCAGGTTCCCTACCTGGCCTGGTTCTTTTTGAATCGGGTCTCAAGGGTATGGCTCCGCTACCCGAACTAGACCCGCTCCGCTCCGCCCCGCCAACAGACTTGCTCCGCTGTCAGGATCTGAACCGATCCGCCAAAGATTGCGAACCAGTTTGGACTACCAACGGTTGTAAACCAGTTGGACGGCCAAAGGTTGCGAACCAATTGGACGGCCAAAGGTTGCAACAGTTCAGATCGAACCGTTGCATCCTTTCATTGGGTTCGAACCTGTTGGTCTCTCCTGGAGCGCTATATAAAGCGCTCCCATCTCTCAATTGAAACACACCAAGACAAATACATCTCTCTCTCTCTTTCTATCTGATCTAAGTGTTGGCCCAAAGGCCTATCACTCTAGTTTTGATGATGATCAACTCATGTAGTTATATTTGCTAATGATCTTGTTTAATTAGTGACAGATTCCTTATCAAGATCTTAGTAGGTGTGGAGCTTCAACAAAGGATAAAATGTCAAGTTGGAAGCTAGCACCGGTCGATTCACGAGCCTATGCATCAAGAACACATCTAGAGATGAGCTCGGTGGATTGCATTTGGACCAAGTCAAGAAGATGAGAAGCCTTCAAGTGAAGACTTCAAGAAGTTGAAGACTTGTGTCTAGGTATAAGATTTTTATTTGTTTTAGATAAAAATGTAAAGGATAGAATAGATTGGTGGATTGCTCAAGTCATATCACACACACACTCTTGAGATTTAATTGTCTTTTCATAAAAGAATTTTTAGTTAGAAAAGACTCTTTCATTTTGGTAAAAAGGTTTTTCTTTGGACAAAATACATGTCTTGGTTTTTGATGTTACCTATATACATATCTTTCAAAACCAAGTTTAGTGCTTTATGTCAAAAACTAGATATTTCATCTTGATTGTGTAGTGGATCATATCCATACACACTATGCTTTAAAGTATATCTTGTTTTTGTATTTGATGAAAATTTGGAAAAACATGTTGTTTTAGAAAAACAGTTTTTTTATTATGAGCCAATATTTTCAAGTTACAAAAAATAGTCAAATCTTTAATAACATGCCTTGATTTCGTGCAAGCATGTTTCTATATCATAAAACTATTTTTTGTAGAATTTCTAAGTATTTATGGGATTTTTTATTAAGCCAATAAGACCAATCTTTAATCCCAAAATTTTCAGGTTTCTGGCAGTTCTGATTTTTCACTGACAGTGGCCGGTCGACCGGGTCGGTCGACCGGACGTGCACAGACGTGCACGCCTGTGTGCACTGGAGAACGGTCGACCGTGCCGGTCGACCGCTTAAGAGAGTCTGCTCTCTGGAAATTCCGGTCGACCGCACCGGTCGACCGACAGAGAAGTGATTCTCTGTTCCAGGTGCGCGGTCGACCGGGCCGGTCGACCGGAGGCTCCAACGGTCGGATTCTTGACCGTTGGCGGTCGACCGGACCGGTCGACCGGCAGCTCTGACAGAGCCCAACGGTCAGATTTTTCTGGCCTCTATAAAAGGGGTTTTGTCATTGTTTGAAGCTAAGATTTTAGGAGAGCTTTTGTCCAGATATTTCCATTCTTTTAGCAGAGTTTTCTCCACAAAATAGAGTGCCAATATTTCCTATCAAAAGGGATTTTATCAAGAGAGTGTTTATTGTGATTTCTTGAGTTTTCCATCAAAGTTCTTTCCTTGATTTCTTACACTATACTTGAGCATACATAGTTATATCTATCCTATAGGAGAGTGTTGTAGTGAGAGTTTTGTTAGGTGATCAAGTGTTTAAATCACCAAGATCTTTCTTTGTATTTGAGGAAGCGGGCAAGTGTGCTCGCGGTGTTTTGAGTTCGGGTGCGGACTTGTTGTACGAGGTGCGGCCTCGACGAGCCGGTGGGCTTGTGGTGTGTAAGGGACTTTGGGAGTCCGAGGGCTTGTAGGTGTTGCGGCACCAAGGAGAGATCCGGTTGGATCGTGCATAGTGGAAATCCTTCGTGTGTCGAAGGCGGGGATGTAGAGCAAGTGTGCTCGAACCTCGAAACAAACCCTTTGTGTTTGCGATTGCTCACTCTTGCTCTCTTACTCTTTTTGTCTCACTTATATCTTGCATTACTTTATAGTCTTTATCTCTTATATGCATGATATACCTTTGTGCTCATAATTGCTATACTTGCTTGGGATTTGTAGGCTGTCTAAAAATATCCAACAGACAAGCTACTAAGAAAGCAGAGTTCCAGCAACAAGGCGCGTCGGCCCGAAGCCCCGCGTCTCAGCAACAAGGCGCGTCGGCCCGAAGCCCCGCGTCTCAGCAACAAGGCGCGTCGGCCCGAAGCCCGCGTCTCAGCAACAAGGCGCGTCGGCCCGAAGCCCGCGTCTCAGCAACAAGGCGCGTCGGCCCGAAGCCCGCGTCTCAGCAACAAGGCGCGTCGGTCCGAAGCCCGCGTCTCAGCAACAAGGCGCGTTGGTCCGAAGCCCGCGTCTCAGCAACAAGGCGCGTCGGCCCGAAGCCCGCGTCTCAGTTGCAACTACCCGAAATAAGGGGCCAGTCACCGCACATGTAGCAGGAAGTGGCCCCTCATTGTGGAGCGTTTTCAGGGGGCACGATCACCCCCTAAAAACCCTATAAATAGTCCCGTCACTATTGAAGGACGACGGACGACGAGAAGGAAAAGGGACGACGAGAAGGAAAAGGGACGACAATCAAAGGAGAGATCAACGACAGAGAGAAAGAAAACCCTTCAGCGAGCTTACTGAGTACTAGCCGCTCTTCGCCTACCTCCTCTTTGAGAGTTTTGGTAGACTGAGCTGAGTTACTCTTTCTACCGACCGAAGAGAAGACCCCCGACGGTCCAGGACGGTCATCTGGTCAACGGAGAACAAGATTCACTCTCCATCGCCACACGAAGAACCCAGCCTTAAACAAAGGGAAGATTCAGACATCCTCCCTCCCTTGTAACTGGAAAAGAGGGAAGAGTAGTTCTTTTGGTTGTAATCGTTTCGCTTGAATCAAGGAAATCTTTTACAGCTAAAACCACTTTCTCCGACCACCAGATTTTTCGGCGCGTACAAGAGATGGCGACTCCGCTGGGGACTACCTTCGTTACTGACGAGCGCACCGTGGTGCAAGATGACGTTCTCCGTAAGGGGAAAATGGTCGAATCACTCGTCGTCGAGTTCGACCAGGCGAAGTATGAAGAGTTCCTCTCTTCTGGCTCCAAGAGCCCAAAGACCCGCGTCTGCCGCAGGGTCTCAAGTGGACAGCCCCCTGAAGCCCAATCTGAGGCTCTGTCGGGTGCTCCTGCTGCCCACTGTGCCAAGTTTGGTTCACGCGCCGACGCCTCCCAGAAGGCCCGCGTAACCTCAGACACCTCTGCTGCGATCAACCGCGTCGCGCAGAACACACGCGCCAACGCCTCTCTGAAGGCCCGCGTGGTCCCCGGCATATCTACTGGTGCGATCGACCGTGTCGCACAGAACGCCCGCGTCAGCGTCTCTCAGGAGACCCGCGTGGCAAACACCCCTGGTTCTACAAACCAGGAAGTTGTTGGCTTCTCTCTTCCTCCACGGCGCAATCGGAATGCCGAGCGTCGACAGAGAAGACGCGCGCGTCAACACTCGGTCGGAACCGTTGGTTTTCTGACTGGGGTTGAACGCAGCGTACGATCCGATGCCTTGCCCGCACCTCGTCCAGTGCGAGAGGTCCGTGTTTGGCGACCCAAACGCGAGACTCCCCAAGTTGAGCCTTCTGAAGACCAACTTGCCAAACGCCAAAGCGAAGCTTCTGCGTCTTGTCAAACGCAGGAAGCACGCGCCCATAGGCGTGGGGCCCAGCAGCCCACTCTCTCCCAAGTCTCTCTACTCCAACGCAGCAGACAGCAACGCGAAAGTCGCGTCTCATATCAACAGAGACGCCAGACGCGCGTGACGCAGCCGCGACGCAACAGCCGCGTTTCTGAAACCTGTGTCCAGGCTGAACAGCACATGACTGTCTCCCGTCGTCGACGTTGCGAGACCAGTCTCTTTAATCCCCCTCCCACAGATTTGAGGGATTATTTGACAAGGAAAAGGAGTGCCAATCAGACCACTTCTCCATGCTGCTGTCAACAGCTCATCCAGATGCTCTCTGGATGCCATTGCGAGTCAGGCGTGCACCAGCCGTCTTTAATTAGACAGCTGACCCTGATTCCCCCGTCAGCCAAGAGAAGACGCTCCCACAGGAGGAGAACCTTCTCAGATGTTGAATACCCGGAGCTTACTGCAAACATGACTAGCAGAAGCAAGGGAAAACAACTAATGGTCAACTCAGAGGAATCTGACTCTGAACCGGAGGGGGTGTATCAACACACTCGCACCCGGACAGGGGCCATTCCCCCAATTGACTATAATGCCTTAGCCCGCGGCATTAGAATGGGTGGTTCTCACTCCGCTATAGTGGAGTCGCAGGCTTCAAACTCTTCCGTCGAGAAGGAGGCTTCCGCCTACATGGCCGACACTCCTGAGGAGACGACCAGGCGTTTAGAGCAGACGCAGAAGCACCAGATGGATATAATCGCCTCTCAACAGAGATCCATTGACTCCCTCAAGCATATGCTTGAGAAATTGCTTGAAGAAAGAGCGAGATCTCCTCCTAGAAGGCCGAAGGGGAAAGGGAGAAAGGGAGGAAGCCCACCCTCCGAATCTTCTGACGAGACACGACGATCTACCTCGGATGTGTCCAAGCCCTCGTTGCAGGCAAGAAGCGACCAAGACCAGGAGAAGACTCATGCTAAGAGGGTGAGTCAATTGGAACGACGCCTCGAGGCCCTTGCCAATCGCAAGGACCTCCAAGAAGCAGGAGTGGTCCGGCCCTATCCGGCTGAGTGGGACTTAGTTCCATACCCTCCTAAGTTCAAGGCTCCAACCCTCCAAGCATTCGACGGGAAGGGGTCACCCAACCAGCATATCTACTACTTCAAATCCCAGACCGGGAATGTGGTAGATAACGATGCCATCCTGGCACGCCTATTCATCGGCACCCTGAAAGGGTTGGCCTTTGAATGGTTTATGAAGCTCCCGGAGGGTTCTATCAAGAACTGGGGGGATCTAGAGAAGCTGTTCTTGACACGCTTCTTCGAAGACGACTCCGAAGTTACAATGCCTACCCTTTTAGCTACAAAACAGCGAAAGGGAGAGTCCGTCAAGTCTTTCGTAGAAAGATTTCGGAACATGGCACTCCGATGTCCAAGCGGCATGACCCAGGCCACCCTGGTGGAAACATGTCGCCATAATCTCCAAACCTCACTCCTTGCTCAAATAGGAGTTGCTGAAAGCCGCACCTGGAAACAATTAGTCCAGCAAGGTGAACAGGCTGAGGAGATTGTCCCCCGCGTCAGAGCGGAAGAAGGCAAGCCCAGGCCAGAGAGGTCGACAAGGCGTGCACCAGACACATCCCTCCAAACCAAGCGGAAGGATAATTTGGCGACGGAGACCAAATCTCCCACCAAATCTCAAACAGGCAGGGCAAGTGGCTCTTCAAGCCAGCCACGCCCCAACAAGCAGTATTCCTTCAAGGAGGAACACGTCGATTCGCTCTTCAAGCTACTCAACAAGAGCAATCGACTGAAGCTCCCTGAAATTAGGCGCCCGGAGGAAGTCGGCAAGACCGACAATCCCACCTACTGCTTATACCACAGGATGCTCGGACATCCTACCAAAAGCTGCTACGTCTTTAAGGACATCCTTCAAGCTCTGATTGACGCGGAGGTATTAAAACTCCGACCGGAGCAAAAGAAGATGACAGCCAACATGACGTCGATTCTCCAGTTTGGGACACGACCCCCGACACCCGTGGGGGTGATCTCTGTCCCGAAAGGAGAACTGAGGGTGGTCAACACAGACCCTCATCAGCAGCGGGAGAAAGGCTTGGTACCCATCCCTACACCTCGAGGGGAAATCATGTGGGTCCACCCTGACCTCGTCGACGAGCAACAATGGACGACTGTGACCAACAGGAAGTCCAAAGGCAAAAGGAAGACTTCATCTTGCCATGTGATATGCGCTTCCTCTCGAGAAGCGGACACTGATGTTCCCTCGCTGACTGACTCAGAGCAGGAAAAATAGTCCTGGCTGCAGAGCCCAGCCAACCTACGGCGGGGACCCGTTCAGGACAGGCATACTTGAAGCAGTACGGCGAGACAGCAGCGGCTTCTCCGCAACCAGCCGTAGAACCAGCCAAGCCCTCCACGAAACCACCTGTGGAGAAACAGAAAGAAACCCGGTTTTCTCGGGCTCTTCTAAAAGGTGCAGCAGAAGGATCCTCGACACCTTACCGCTTCGACGTCTTGGCTCAACTAGCCAACATCCCGGCACGCATCACCTTGTATGAACTCCTGAGGCTATCAAAGTCAACCAGAGAGGCTCTACAAGAAGCTTTGGCAAACGCTGAGGTCTTCATGACTCGTGTGCCAAGGGAGGAAGATGTAGAGGATTGCCTCCACGCCTCCCCAAATGCTCCCTGCATCACCTTCACAACAGACGACATGCAGGTTAAAGGGAAGCATGACCGACCCCTATACTTCACAGGGTATATTGGGTCATCCGAGGTGAACCGCATCCAGGTAGACCCAGGGTCTGCGCTAAGCATCATACCTCGCCGGGTTATGCAGTTTCTAGGCATTCCTACCCATCGTCTGAGCCCTACCCAGACGACTATTTACGGGTTCAATGCCAACAGCTCCCGCCCAATGGGGAAGATCAAGCTCAAATGCCAGATCGGGAGCCTCAAGTCGGAAGTGACGTGTTACGTCATTGACGCGGACACTTCCTACAACCTGTTGCTGGGACGACCATGGATTCACCGCAATTCCATCGTTCCCTCTACTCTCCACCAAGTCATGAAATACATTGACGAGAGTGGACAGGTCCGAACGTTGATTGCCGAAAGGCATCCGTTTAAAGGGGTTGAAAATTATTTCACGGACTCCCTCTTATATCAGGATCCGGAGGAGACTAATGAAACCCCACAACCAGAGGAGCCAGACTCTGGTAATGAAGCTGACATTGAGCCTGAGAAAGAAGAGTGCCTGTGGGAGTTGGAACCACTTGTAAAGAGCACTAATAAGCTCGATGTTGATACCACCGACGATGCGGGTGGTTGGTACATTAATGAAGATTTAGATTTTGCGTATTTTCCTGTGTATGTTTCCGATTCAATACCGTCGGATACCAGTACCGACGTAGATGAGGATGTCTGGTCGGCAATGGATGCTTTGACATCATTGCATGTACCAATAAAATCATCCTTCGGGACGTACCAGGATAATGGAGACGCGCAAGAGTCTGTATTCATGGTTCCAGCCAGACGAAAAGGCCAAAGACCAATACTTTTTGGGCGAATCGCGTCTGAACCAATGCCCCACGAAGAATCGGAAGGTGAGGATGAATCCCCTCAGTTCGATAATTATGAACCGAAAACGCTCAAGATGATGAAGCGCATGGGGTATGATCTAACCAACAGGCCTGGGTTGAACTTCGGAAAAGGAAGAAGAACACTGCTTCGATCCTTTGTACCGAAAGGGAAAACCCCTGATTACTATCATCAGACGCGCCGGGGGTTGGGCTATATATCAACCCCAGTGCCATCAGCCTCTGATTCGGAGAGACTGTCAAGCCATGACTGCTCATCAGACACGTCGTCGTGGGAATCAGATGTCAGTGTCGGCAACATCTTCAAAGGGCTTTCAGTAAACATGGTTTCGACAAGCCATATGGAGGATGAAGATGAAGAAATGATCCAATCTGATACAGACCCTTAGATCAGACATTTGAATGCTCTTTGGGACATCCGCTTTGAACAGCGTGAGCCACCCACAGAAGACAAGGTTGTTCAAGTCAACCTAGGAGATGAAGCCAATCCTAAACCCATCTTCATAAGTGACGGCCTGTCACCTTCGGAGAAGAAGGATTTAATATCTCTTGTACAAGAGTATATAGATGTCTTCGCCTGGAATTATGAGGACATGCCTGGACTTGATCCTCAAGTGGCTATGCATCGCCTCAACATCAATCCGGACATGAAGCCTGTTAAACAACAGCAGCGACGGTTCCGTCCAGAGATAATGGAGGCAATCCAATCAGAAGTCAGGAAGCTTATTGACTCCGGCTTTATCAGGGAGGAACAGCATCCCGATTGGGTAGCCAACATCGTCCCCGTCGCCAAGAAGAACGGGAAGATCCGGATCTGCATCGACTTCCGTGATCTAAACGAGGCCTGCCCCAAAGACGAATTCCCATTGCCAATCACAGATGTCATGATTGACAATACTTGTGGATTCGAGCGAATGTCCTTTATGGACGGGTTCTCAGGATATAATCAAATCAAGATGTATCCCGATGACGAAAAGCACACCTCCTTCAGGACACCTCTAGGGGTATATTGCTACACCGTCATGCCCTTCGGTCTGAAAAATGCGGGGGCAACCTACCAAAGGGCCATGAATGCCATTTTCCATCGGCAGATACGCAAAACGGTGGAATGTTATGTCGACGACATCGCGGTGAAAAGCCGCACTAAAGGTGATCACATAGCAGACCTGAGGGTGGTCTTCGACATCATGCGGGCTCATCAATTGAAGATGAACCCCACCAAGTCCTTCCTGGGGGTAGCCAGTGGCAAATTCCTAGGGTTTGTTGTGACTTCCACAGGAATCCATTTGGATCCGGAGAAAGTCCGTGCTATCCAAGAGATGCAACCCCCCAGAAGCCTCAAGGAGCTCAGAGGATTACAAGGACGATTGGCATACATCCGCAGATTCATTTCAAATCTCTCCGGGAGATGCCAACCCTTCGCTAAGCTGATGAAGAAGGGCGTTTCGTTCATTTGGGACGACGCTTGCCAGCAAGCATTTGAGGAGATCAAGCACTACCTCACCCAACCACCAGTCCTGGCGGCTCCGGTATCCGGAAAGCCTTTCCTGGTGTACGTCCGATCAATGGATCATTCTTTGGGAGCTCTACTAGCTCAGAATGATGACCAGGGGCGAGAACAAGCAATCTACTACCTAAGTAGAACGATGATCGGAGCCGAACATCGGTATAACCCGATCGAGAAGGAATGTTTGGCATTAGTGTTCGCCATTCAGAAAATGCGACACTATCTGGTGGGCCAAACCATAAATGTCATATCCAAAGTCAACCCCCTGAGGTTACTTATGACAAAGCCTTCTTCACTAAATGGCCGGCTGGCAAAATGGGCCATATTGCTATCACAATATGAGATGCATTTTCTGCCACAAAAGGCTATTAAGGGACAAGCGGTGGCGGACTTCTTAGCTGAACACCCAGATCCCAGGGCAGCCAAACTCTACGAGGATCTCCCAGATGAGGTCGCCGAAGTCTGCCTAGCTCAGACACCGTTCGAAAGTCAAGTATGGCAACTTTTCTTCGACGGTGCATCAAGGGCAAGCCCGAAGGGACACACAGTAGCGGGGGTAGGAGTGGTACTCGTCTCCCCACAAAATTACGTGATTCCCCGAGCTATCTCGTTAACCGAGCCCTGTTCCAACAATGTGGCGGAATACAACGCTCTTTTGATTGGGATGCAATTCGCCGATGAGATTGGCGTTAAAAATCTCGAGGCATACGGTGATTCTAAACTCATCGTCAGCCAAGTTCGCGGAGAGTATGAGGTCAGGCATGAAGATCTAGTACCCTACTACAACGCGACAATCCACATGGCCGAGAGGTTTTCAAACTTCTACATCGACCATGTACCGCGCAAGCAAAATGCGCATGCAGATGCACTTGCATCCCTTGCTGCCTCCTTAGCTCTTCCAGCCGGAGCAATGGAGAAGGTATTCGTCTATAGCCACGACCTATACTGCCCAAAAAGTCCCCTCGGAGACTACCAGAGGTCAACGGGAGATCGTCGCGGTAAGGAAACACTTGAAGTGTCAACCGATCCAGAGCTTAAAGACTGGCGATTCCCCTACATTGATTTTGTCTTGTACGGCATCTTGCCCGAAGACACCAGGGAGGCGGCTGCCATCCGAAGGAAAGCCTCCAAATTCTACTACAATGCGATTTCGCGAACATTGTATCGTAGATCGCATGACGGGATCCTGCTCCGGTGCCTCTCATCAAAAGAAGCCCACGAAGTGTTGAAAGAAGCCCACGATGGTACGTGTGGAGCTCATCAACCTGGCCCGAAGCTGGCAAACCGACTCCAAAGATTGGGTTACTACTGGCCCAAGATGGTTGCCGATGCTGTTGCCTATGCCAAAAGATGTCACGCCTGTCAAATACATGGCGATTTCATCCATCAAGCACCAGGATACCTCCACTCTACGACCTCTACCTGGCCGTTCGAAATGTGGGGGATGGACGTGGTTGGTCCTATCAGCCCACCATCATCAAAGGGACATCGGTTCATCCTAGCGATAACCAATTACTTCTCAAAGTGGGCCGAAGCTATCCCTTTGAAAGAGGTGAAATCTTCTAACGTGATCAAGTTCGTGAAACATCACGTTATTTACCGCTTCGGTGTGCCTCGGCGGATTGTCCATGACAATGGACCCCAGTTCATCAGCCAGGCTTTTCAGAGATTCTGCGCCAAGTTCAGAATCCAGAGTGTGTCATCAACGGCATACTATCCGCCCGCTAACGGCCTCGCAGAAGCTTTCAATAAGACTATTGGCAAGCTTCTCAAGAAATTCGTCTCGAAAAGTCAACGGGACTGGGACGATAAGTTGGGCGAATGCTTATGGGCCTATCGCACGACTGTGCGAACCCCAACTAAAGCCACGCCATTTTCCTTGGTGTACGGATGCGAAGCCGTCCTTCCACTGGAAATCCAAATTCCATCTCTTCGCGTCGCCTTGACAGCGGAAATGACAACAGAGGAGAAGCATCGACAGCGACTCCAAGAATTGGAAGCCTTGGACGACAAGCGTCTGCAGGTCCAACAACAAATCGAGCTTTACCAAGCTCGTATCACCAGAGCCTTCAACAAGAAAGTCAAATCCCGAACTTTCAAGAAAGGCGACCTCGTCTTAGCCGTCCGAAGACCCATGGTCATGACGCACAAGACGAAAGGAAAATTCCAACCCAAATGGGAAGGACCGTTTGTAGTAGAGTCAGTCTACTCAAATGGATCGTATCGCCTCATAACCTCAAATGGCGATACACTCATGATGCCAATCAATGGCAAATTCCTGAAGAAATACTATCCCTAGATGGCATTCTTCCATCGATCAAGTTAAAAATACACCTCTGATCGGAAACATCCAACGCCTCCGACGGCTAAGGATAGAGGAAAATGTTGGCTTTTACATAAGTCTTCGACAACTCATCATGCTGAGGGGAATAGCATGGCTAGCCCAACTCAAACGGTAGTTGGTAAAGGCATGACAAACCCGTTGACAGCTGAGGATTTGCTAAAAATCCTAAAGGACACGTTCCCATTTGATCCGACGCCTCCGACGACTAAGGATAGAGGAAAATGTTGGCTTTTAAGTCCAACATAAGTCTTCGACAACTCATCATGCTGAGGGGAATAGCATGGCTAGCCCAACTCAAACGGTAGTTGGTAAAGGCATCTCAAATCCGTTGATAGCTGAGGGTTTGCTAAAAATCCTAAGTGGACTTGATTCCACTCTTCCCTCCAAAAATCCCTTACCAATTCTCATCCATAGAATGGTAGGACCACAAAATGCAATCATTACTATGTTAACACTATACCTCTGGTAATGAATACTCTTTGTCAAGTATAAACCTTGCTTGTTAACTCTGCATAGAGTAGCAAACTCTCAAATTTGCCAAGTTAACACTATACCTCTGGCACTTCAAATTCCACTTGTCAATTCTCATCAATAGAATGACAGGTCCTCAAATTGCTCCTATCGCAAGCAAATTCTTGTCAAGTTAATATCACACCTCTGACAAAACTACTGTTTAAAGTTAACATTACACCTCTAAGCAGTACATCGAGTGCCTGTCAAGTTAATATCACACCTCTGATAGTCACCTTTCTTCAGACTTCCGTATCGAAGCTGAAATGGACGATGCCAAGTTAACACTACACTTCTAGCATCCGAGTCATCGCTAAGTTCAACAATACACCTATGGCCATGACCTTTCCTCGACTTCTTCGTCTAAGTCGAGATGACCAATGCTAAGTTCAACATCACACCTCTAGCATTACCTCACTGTTAAGTTAAACATTACACCTATGACAGTGACATTCTGAGTTAAGTTAATATCACACCTCTGACTCACATCCTTGTCGAGTTAACACCACACTTCTGACAAGACTATCTCCAACCCGTTAAGTTAATATCACACCTCTAACGGTGAAAGCTTTACTAGATTCCTCGCGGGTCTAGTTTCACTTGTTATTCTCTTCAACAGAATAACAGGTCCACCTAAAGACATTGTTAGGTTAACATTACACCACTGACAATGTTTTATCAAATTCCCCAGCTGACCTTGAATCAAGTCAATCCTAGACACTTGACAAAAGTTCACCTTCTCTGGGAGCACGCATTCACCCTATCACTTTCTTTTATAAAGTGGCGGGTCCACCAAAATCATTCTTTTGCTTCTAAAACAAAACATTCAAGACAACAGAAAGAGGCAAAAAGAAAAGTGTCACTTTTATTCATATCCAAACACATGAAAGTGATACAAAACGCTCTCTTATACAATAAGATTGAGTGTTACAATTAAGGAGTACAAAGAAGTCCCTCTCTCTCTCTGAGGCCGTACTCACTCCTTGAAGCCGCATCTGATCCTAAGTGCATGATGTCTGAAGAAGTGGCGACTGTTGGAACCGGTTGCACTTTGATGCATGACGCCAACTTCGAAAGCGCCCTAGCTGACCAAGCCAAGAGCAATGGTGTTCTTGAGGTCCGGTGGCAACAGAAGGTCCTGCAACCCTTCGTTCAGGCGCGTCTCTTTCCCTAGTAGACCATCCAACAAACATGGAGTCACTCTTGGGGTGAGAGAGGAAGTTTCGGAGTCATCACAAAGGATGCCACCCTCCACTAGGTCCAGCGGCAGCAGAGAGTCCTGCATTCATCACCATCCCTTTCCCCAGCAGGCCATCCAACGGAATGTCCTTGATGTCACTTCTGGGGTAGGGAGAGGAAGAGGATCTCATCCGCCACCGTAACCGCCGGACCACCCTCGCCGATACTCAGCCTATCCGTCTCTTGCACCAGATCTGAAGAGACCTTGGCGAGGGTTGGGTCCTCGTCAGAGATGTAATATACTCTCTTATAGGTGACGAGGACCATAATATATTCTCTCATAGGTGAACGTTGAACGAGTTCGCCGACCAAGGGCCCAGCAAACCTGCAAGGAACAAAAAGAGAGAATAAGAACAATCTGCAACTTAGTGTAAACAGAGAAAAACTAAGTCAGCAGAGGCGAACGCGGGAATGATCCACGCAGTCAGCCAAACGCGGGAATGATCCATGCAGTCTGCCAAGACGCAGGAATGACACGCGCAGCAAGCCAAACTGTTGCGTCAGCAGAGACAAACGCGAATCAAAACGCGGTCCCATTCTGCGCCTAGGTCAAAGAGCACAAACGCCGAAAAGGCACAGACGCCGAAAATTGCCATCTCCATGAACAGGAGTTGCAAGGTGCGGGTCTGAAACCTTTTTTGGAATTCGTCCAAGGCATTGGCCATGAAACGCGCTAAGGCATAAGCCATAAAACGCGCCAACGCCAAGTGCCAAAGATTCCTGCACGCGCGTCCGGAGAAGTTCAGGTCTATGGTACAAATTCCAGAAGGAGTGCACCAATGCAGACTTCATGAGGGGGTCCAGATGACATGAAGCCAAGGTACAGGCCATGGTAAATCTAAAATGTCATGGTGAAACGAACGGCATACCCGTGGAGACCTCTATCAAGAGTTGTACTCTCTGCACCAGGACGCAAACGCGGTCACAAGGCAAAGAGTTGTTTTCTCCTAAAGAGACCAAACAGGAGCTTAAAAGCCCTGGGTCATCTTCAGAGCCTTCCTCATCCATGGAGACAATTCGCTGAGGAAGATGAAGGTTCTCAAAGCGCTCTCTCTTTCAAAAAACAAAATAGTCCAAAGGCAGGATTGAAGGGAGAAAGGGCGCCCTATTTATAGGCAACTCCTGATAATAGCGATTAATGGCCCCGTAATCTGAACCGCCGGCATTAATAACTGCACAACTGCCAAGATCCAATAAGGGCCGGACGCGTGTAACGCTGCTTCGAGAACCGCCGCTGGCGCTGATCTCCAACCGCCCGCACTGGTTTCTCGTTTAAGAGAATCAATACTCAAGCCCAATCAGCAGCCGACGCGTGGACAACTGCTTCGGGAAACAAAGCGAAAAATCCGCATCTGATATTTAAAGATCACACCAAATCCCTATGACAGGCTGTATGTAACGCCTGGGAGTTTACACCAGACGCGGATTGAAGAACTATCCACACATCCGCGTCCCAGAAAGATGCCCGCGCGAGTCAAAGTCGCGTCCCCTCAGAGAGCACTTAATCCATTTTTGAATTAAGGGAAAGGCACAAGGCTGCGTCTCCCGCGTCTGCCTGATCCGCTTCCTTCTTCGCAGAAGCAGATCCGCGTTATTCAGAGCCGCGTCTCCCTGAATGAATGCCGCGTCTCATGAAACAATGATGACCGCGTCTCCCTATGGATTGATGCTGCGTCTTGTCAAAAGGACTGGCTGCGTCTCCCGCGTCTGCCTGATCCGCTTCCTTCTTCGCAGAAGCAGATCCGCGTTATTCAGAGCCGCGTCTCCCTGAATGAATGCCGCGTCTCATGAAACAATGATGACCGCGTCTCCCTATGGATTGATGCTGCGTCTTGTCAAAAGGACTGGCTGCGTCTCCCGCGTCTGCCTGATCCGCTTCCTTCTTCGCAGAAGCAGATCCGCGTTATTCAGAGCCGCGTCTCCCTGAATGAATGCCGCGTCTCATGAAACAATGATGGCCGCGTCTCCCTATGGATTGATGCTGCGTCTTGTCAAAAGGACTTAGTCCTGCCTAAGTTCTCATGAACTAAGAACCGCGTCTCACCCTGTGATTGACGCTGCGTTCGGAGGCCGCGTTTTCACTCTATGCTGCGTCTATGCTGCGTCTCATCAAGAAGACTTAGAGCCGACGCCGCGTCTCATTGGAAGAACTTAGTCTTACCTAAGTCTAGCATTCACAGCCAGGTGGATTCATCCACAGCAACGCAAAGAAGAAGGGGATAAAAAAAAATTTTCATACTTTTATTTCAAAAATGATAAAAGTAGATACAAACACTCTTGGTGAGCAGAGTGTCCTCTTCTTTACAAAAAAAAAAAGAGAGGGAAAAAAGAAAAGAAGGCTAAACGTCCTGGCTCGCCAAGGAACGGATTTGTTCCCTGAGATGATGCATCTTGATCTGACGCGCCTTCTCAGCCTCCACCATGGCTTGGACCCGCAGCTCCTCTTCAGATAGGAAGGGTTTTGCAGCCAGCTGCGCTCGCAGAGATTCCACCCTGGAAGAGTGTAGAGACAGACTCTCTTCAGCTCGCGCCTTAGCAGCTTGTTGCTCCTCAAGCTCCTCTTTGATGGTAACGAGCTTCTTCTCATTGAACGCAAGCACAGCTTCCGCCTTGGCAATGGTGTCCCGAGCCTTGGCAATGGTGTCACGAGCACTGATGATGACTTGCTCAGTGCTCTGCATGGTAAGCTCGGATTCCCTTGAATTGGCAGTTAGTCTTTGACATTCAGCCTGGGAATATTCAAGGCTGCGGGCCTCTGCAGCAATTTGTGCCTCCGCCTCCTGTCGCTCTTGTTCTTGAGTAGCTAGGAGCCTAGTCAGGGTGGCCTGGGCCTCACTAAAAGAGCCAGTATCTTCCAAGGACTCCAGCTCCTGCAGGTAGCCTCCCAGTTGCTCTACCACCTGCAGACACGCCTTGGCAAGTGAAGGGCCTCCGGTTAATTCAACGTTCACGGCCAGATTTTTAAGAAGCGTCTGGGCAAATTGGAACGAGCTGTTTCCACGTAAGATGAGATCAATACATGATCCCATCGAAGCGAAGAATTGCTGCACCATCTGACGTGCCAGTTCCCCCATGCCTTCACCACCTAGGAAGCTTCCCGACCCCTTTTCTGTCACAGGACAGGGGATATAAGGCGGATCTTCTCGCACAAGAGTCGTGCTGGCCGTCGAGACGGCAAGAGCTAGACCGGCCGCTGACACTTCCGGAGGTACTACCTCTGTAGGAGCCTCCACGATCAATGAGGGAGTGGTAAGCACGACCTCCTCAGAAACCTCCACCGAGACCTGAGCTGTATGGCCTTCTGGAAGGGTGCCAACCATCGGACCCTCCACCTGAACCCCCTCGGTCCTCTCTGCAAGTTATCGCGATGTTAGCCACAATGGTAGAAAAGCGAAACATTTAAAGTATCAGAGCTGCCTTACCAGGTTGGAGGTCCAGAGACGTCAAATCCTGCGGAATGGAAGTCTCCCCCGCTTCAGCAGTAACCTCCTCGCCCGGCAGAGTGAGAGCCTCCTCAGCCTCAGTGGTTCCTTCCTCTTCTGGCAGAGTGGAAGGCTCCCCGATCTCAACAGCTGCCCCCTTTGAGGGTATCTCAGCAGCCGAGACCTCAATCCTCTCAGGCTGGGTCAACTCTTTCACCATCTCCTCAACACGCGAAGAGGTTGTAGCGTCGGCGTCTCCGGCTGGCCCTGCAGCGTGAAAGAAGAATGATAAAACATCCTCTTCAATATGCAAAGAGAAAATTAGACAGAAGATGGGAAGAGTACCTTCAGTAGGGATAATCGCCAGCGATGGTGCAGTCGATGGCTCGCCCCCATATATTTCCTCCTCCGAGATGTGGAAGAATTTGCTCTGATCAGGAAGAGCGGGTTCATCGCCATAGTCGGTCTCGTCTTCAAAGGCGCTTTCCCCCGATATCGAAGAAGACGACAGCGCAACGCGAGGAAGCTCCGCAACAGGAGCCTTACCTCCAATTACCCCAGTGGTAGGACTAGGGTCGACTGCCCTAAGACTGGAAATGAAGATGCTAGGAGACCCCGGCTGCCGTGCCTCGTCCCTCACATCATGAGCAGAAGAAGGCTCGGGTTGAACTGAGATGCCTACAATCTCAACATCCCCTCCAGTCATTATGTCAACCTCCACTGACTCGTCATCTTCGGCGGCGGTGGACTCGTCAACAAGCTCCCCTTCCTCCACGGTCTTACTGCGCGACCTAGGAGCACGGACTAGGGTGGGGAAATCTTCATCTTCCGACGGCTCCTCAACCCTAACAGGGATGTCTTCAGGAGGAGCCTCAACTCCAGCAGAGATATCTCCGAATTGGGAGACTTCAGCTGTTAAGTCCCTCCGAACCTTCTTTGGGGCAGGCTCAGCAATAGAAGCAGAGCGTCGACTACGCTTGCTCGCCAACTGCTTAGACCTCCTTGCCCGCGGCTCCTCCCTCGTGGCTGGTGGCTCAGCCCTTGTCGTTCGAGGCTCTGCCCTTGCCGGTCGCGGCTCCGCCCTCGCTGCTTGTGGCTCCTTCCTCGACCGTCTCTTGACCTCCTTATAAGCCTTCAGATACTGGTCGATAAGCTTCGAACGTTTACCGGACTCTGACCTGGCCTCGAGATGTGCATTGATGCTCTCAAGGCATGAAGACTCCGGAACAAGGTCTGGTGCCTGGCTGGCTTGGAAGTACCAAGCGCAGAAGCTGAAGCTCGTGCGGCACTTGGGCGTCTCGTTGGGTAGACGGAATGTTGCTCCCGTCCCTCCAGCCACACTGTAATACCAAGCCCGAGCACCCTCGAACAGGTTCCCTTCGAAGGCGAGCCGAGCATTGGGGTTCCCGACATAGAGTTGATCGTAGCCAAACTGTCGGGCAAAACGGTTCGGCATGTATGGCTCGATGGTGCAGGAAGTCCCTTGCCGGAACATCACATATCCCGGCCGGATGTTGATCAACCACCAGAAGATTCCCGCAGGCAGTTGTGTGAAGTCATCCCGACCAGCGATATCAGCGAACAACTCCCCGAAAGCCGCACCAGGAACGTCTGGGAAGCAGCGGTTAAGCTGGTAGTTCGTGGCGCAGGAAAGACACTTCCTAATATAATACAGGTAGGTGTCACGCCACTCCGAACGTTCCAGCCGCTGCACAAATGGGATACGAACCGTGCCCCCACGCGCCGCCGTCATCAAAGAAGGGCAATGCATCACGTACCAAGCCATGAGGTACGTATAAGGCAGCTCAACCCGAGGGTTAGGGCGCTTCACCTTCGGATTCCCCTCTGAGTCGACATATGGCTTTCCATGGGGGTCAACAGTCTTCGGGGGCTCGCAGAAATTCTTGGCTAACGCCCGTAGCCCACTCTGAATACCGGCCACCACAGCCGGAAGAAGAGCTATGGGGCTGCCATGAGCCAGGAGCACCGCCGGGTACACCACGTCGGCAACAATAACTTCGTGTGGCAGTGTGGGCACCACACAACGCTTCAACCACAGCATCAAGAAGCCCGCCAACAGTGCTCGACTAGAGATGGGAGTCCGGGCTTGATGGTGAAAGCTTTCAAAAACCAAGTCCGGGTCGAAACCGTCCTCGTTCGACTCCGTGGTGTAGAAGCTGTTCGGAGCCTGATCAATCCTGTCTTCGATTTCCCTATCAGAGCTGGCAGCCAGTCGGGTTATCGGGAGGTCTTTATTGCTAACATTGTTGAACAGATAACTAGCCCAAGACAACTGCTTGACTCCTCCTGATCTCCAGGTAGTTATCTGGCCGCAGATGTGGAAGTGGCACATCACCTCCCAGTAGGTCTCATATATTGCGGGAAACTCTTTTTCCAAAATGTGAAGCTCCTTAGTGGTAGGGACATATTCCTCATAAGGAATGTCCCCTGATGCCAGCCCCGAGACCTCATGCAGCTCGTGCAGTGCCAGGCCCATCTCTCCAACCGGGGTGAAGAATGTCCCCGTCAGAGAGTTATATCGCTCCAGGACTCCGAAGAAATTGTGAGAGCTCGGTGGGATACCCCACTGTACGGCCCTGATCGCCGGGTATAGTCCCACATGCTCTAGCAGCTCTTTAAGATCGGTGAGGACAAAACCCACCATCCTGCTCCACCAAATATTCCCCGTAGAATGGATCCACCCATGCGCACGGAACTCGGTAGGATAGTCACCCTCCACTTCCATAAACGAGTTAAGGAAGGTAGCAGCAAGCTGTGGTATCTCCCCAACCGGAATATTGGATTTGCGCGACGCGGGGAATAGGCCGACGGTTGACCTGTCATGACTATCATGGCGGTTTACCCTCTGGAAGCCAAAGTCTCCAAGGGTGATTTCTGGGGCAGATTGGGAAATGTCCCATTCCATCTTCCGAGGGATGGACATGTGTTGGAAGTAGAACAACGGGAACATCCTCTCCATATCCGGAAGAAACAATCGTCCATCCCCTATCTGACGGAGCCATTTGTAAGTTCCTTCAGACACACGACGGCCGTCATCATGAATGCGATCTCCAAAGAAGAAGGCAGGCTTCTCCAGCGGAACGCGAGCATCCGTTGTGAATGCTGCATCGGTCATAAGCGCCCGAAAGGTTCTCCTGTCAACATTAGAGAGCCTCTCCCTGCGATCCGGCGACTGGTCAGCAGTCAATGGGACACTCATTCTTTGCACAAAGGTCAAGCTCTGGTCAGCACCACCTACATGTCCAAAATGGCGCGTCTTGACGAGTGGGCCAGAAACATGTCGCACTGCGAAAGAAAAGGACACAATCAGATACTTCATTAAAAGCAAGGAGAAATGCTGAAAAATGCTAAGTGTTCATAACCCAAACGCAGAAGAGATACTGGACGCAGGAGTTATCAAACCCGCGTCCAGACCTGCGAATCTGCGCCCACACGCAGAAGAGATACTGGACGCAGAAGTTATCAAACCCGCGTCCAGACCTGCGAATCTGCGCCCACACGCAGAAGAGATACTGGACGCAGAAGTTATCAAACCCGCGTCCAGACCTGCGAATCTGCGTCCAAACGCAGAAGAGATACGGGACGCAGAAGTTATCAAACCCGCGTCCAGACCTGCAAATCCGCGTCAAGTGGCACAAAACGCAAGGATCGAGTCCGCGTTTTGCAAACCAAGACTTGCGAATTTCTCTAAGTACTTGGACTCAGACGCCAGATTCATCAAAATCGGCAGCTGATGGCGCAGAACGCAAGGATCAAGTCCGCGTCCTGCAAACCAAGACCGCGTTCGAATCCTTCACAACTAGAGATTTCCTAAGTGAAAGATCCGAAACGCAGAGTTTAACGACGCCAGGTCATCAAACCTGCGCCCCGGTTATCATCTCAAGGACTGCGTCCGAGAATCAAACACGATTCTGTGTTAAGGGTTCTTAGGGTTCTATGAACTTGTTTTAATGGCGAAACCCACGCCGAAGAGGCATTTTACCTCGAAAAACAGCCTCCTGCGCAGAGGAAGCGTCTCTCTCAGCCTCGGCGACGGTCGCCCTTGAGGACGATGCACTCGGTTTCATCTTGGGGGCCATTAAAAGTTCAAAAATCCGAGCGAGTTCGAAGATGAACAGAGAAGGAAATTCTTTCTTTTTTCTCAGCAAGTACGTTCAGAGAAGAGGATGCATCTCTCCAACTGTTGCCTTTTATGGGCACAGGGATTCGCGAAGATACGCGGCGCGTGGCCCGGTAGACGCTGCAGCGAGTCACCGCTTGACGCGTGTAACCAAATCGTTTCTGAACGGAGAAGATCATGCGTCGCAACCCCGCCACGAGTCAGCAGTCGACACGTGGAGCAGTTCATTTAATGAACCAGGAAATCCGCGCGCCAAAAGGCGAAATTTCGCCGGTTCCCTAGGCCAGCTGGCGGCGTAATCATGACATGGCACAGAATTCGCGCCCAAAGAACGCACCTCCTCGATGGACATGCCACGTCAGCCTCTCCATGAATGCATTTGGAAGGTCGCGTCTCTCTAAGAAATTCGCGTCCTTTCAGTCTGGCCAAATATCGCGTCTACCTTCCGAAAATCAGTCGCGTCTCCAGTGCCAAAGGACGCACGATTACAGAAATCGCGCCTTTACAGCAGTACCATCTCTGCTTTTTGAAAAAGAACCTGCGTTTGGCCTCCTGCTTCTGCAAAATCAGTTCAACAGTACACTGACGCAAGCAGACGACCAACCACTCCTGGCTTAAAGCGCGCCAATGACAGACTAAAAGCAATCGGAGAGGTTTAGACTGTGCATCTAAACACTCAACATGATCGACTCTGGGAGCTTCAAAGAGTTCAACAGTACACTCACAAAGGCCAACTCCAGACAAGATCAAACCCGGAGCATTAATAGTCCAATCATAAAGGCGAACGCGGCTAAAATCCAAAGTATTCCGAAATCCGTCCCATTTAACTGCGGAATGTCGAAAACTTTGGAGGGGGTTCTGTAGGCTGTCTAAAAATATCCAACAGACAAGCTACTAAGAAAGCAGAGTTCCAGCAACAAGGCGCGTCGGCCCGAAGCCCCGCGTCTCAGCAACAAGGCGCGTCGGCCCGAAGCCCCGCGTCTCAGCAACAAGGCGCGTCGGCCCGAAGCCCACGTCTCAGCAACAAGGCGCGTCGGCCCGAAGCCCGCGTCTCAGCAACAAGGCGCGTCGGCCTGAAGCCCGCGTCTCAGCAACAAGGCGCGTTGGTCCGAAGCCCGCGTCTCAGCAACAAGGCGCGTCGGCCCGAAGCCCGCGTCTCAGTTGCAACTACCCGAAATAAGGGGCCAGTCACCGCACATGTAGCAGGAAGTGGCCCCTCATTGTGGAGCGTTTTCAGGGGGCACGATCACCCCCTAAAAACCCTATAAATAGTCCCGTCACTATTGAAGGACGACGGACGACGAGAAGGAAAAGGGACGACGAGAAGGAAAAGGGACGACAATCAAAGGAGAGATCAACGACAGAGAGAAAGAAAACCCTTCAGCGAGCTTACTGAGTACTAGCCGCTCTTCGCCTACCTCCTCTTTGAGAGTTTTGGTAGACTGAGCTGAGTTACTCTTTCTACCGACCGAAGAGAAGACCCCCGACGGTCCAGGACGGTCATCTGGTCAACGGAGAACAAGATTCACTCTCCATCGCCACACGAAGAACCCAGCCTTAAACAAAGGGAAGATTCAGACATCCTCCCTCCCTTGTAACTGGAAAAGAGGGAAGAGTAGTTCTTTTGGTTGTAATCGTTTCGCTTGAATCAAGGAAATCTTTTACAGCTAAAACCACTTTCTCCGACCACCAGATTTTCCGGCGCGTACAGGATTGTTATTAACACTAGTATTCAACCAAGAGAGCCAACGCGGCACCTCAACCCATTCAAGGGGAATCTAGAGGAGTTTGTCCAGAGCCTCGCAAGGGGAATTCGGCAACACTCTTGTGTTATACATAAGTGTTCAATTAAAAGAAGTTTAATTTGGTCAACTTAGTTTTAATTCCGCATTATTTGTTCATAAGTGACCATTAGATTAGCCATCACCTATTCACCCCCCCTCTAGGTGATCTTACACTAAGTTCTGAAGCAAGTTCTGAACTGAGAAGTAGGAAAGCGACTTCCAGCGAGAAGTGGGTTTCCAAAGCGACTTCCAAAGAAGATTCTGCAAAATTCGTTCTGAAAGAGAGCTTAGAAAATTTAACAATTCTTTTATAGAATTGTTGTCTGAATCTAAGACTTCTGAAGAAGAATATACTTCAACCTTCCTTCGTCCTCAACAGTGGGTGCTACTCCAAAGTAGAGGCAAATATTCATCCGAAATTTGTCCTTGTACCGCTGCTTCAATGATCCTGTGAAGGTACTGGTTGACTACGGTTCGACCGTACGGTGATTTGGTAGTGCTATCCAAATACCGTGAAGGAGTGTTGTATCTTGGGAGACCAACGTCCATTATCCCGTTAGCACCAGTGCGGGGAACGTAATTGTCTTAAGGAGATTCGCTCTAAGCGTACCTCACTCCAAATACTGTATAAGTGGATTAAGTCCTTTATACAGGGGATATATTTTACAGTATATCGAGACTGATTTAGATTCTGTCTAATTGGTGTTTAACCAAGGAAGGAAATTGAAAGGTGGTTCTTAAATTAAGGAACGTTCTATTGAACGGAAAACCTCCCACCTGATATTTGCCGACCTGGCCAATTAGATTGTTGATATCTCAGTGATCTTGATTAGTTGTCAGATTGATTCCTGTTAAGCAGAAAATATCAACAATCTTAAGACAATTAAGGTTTCTTACTTCTGTTCTGCTTGAACTTGCAGAAAATGTCTGAGACAAATCAAGATAGCTCAAGCAAGGCACCAAACATGCAAGCTTTGATGCCAACTCCACTTCCTAACCCGAAGTCGGAGAAGCCAGGAAAATTTGATGGCACAGAATTCAAGAGGTGGCAACAGAAGATGCTCTTCTACTTGACCACTCTTCATCTGGCCAGATTCCTGCAAGAAGATCCACCAGAGCCTGCAACTGATGCATGGACTCAATGTGACTTCCTTTGCCGAAATTATATTTTAAATGGACTGGATGACTCTCTTTACAATGTCTACAATCCTATCACAACGGCAAAGAAGTTATGGGCCAGTCTTGACAAGAAGTACAAGACTGAGGATACTGGTACCAAGAAGTTCGTCGTAGAACGATTTCTGGAGTACAAAATGGTGGATAGCAAGACTGTAATCAGTCAGGTGCAAGAGTTCCAACTTATCTTGCACGAGATAGAAGCCGAAGATATGATCCTACCTGAAACCTTTTAGGTTGCAACTATCGTGGAGAAACTCCCACCTGCGTGGAGAGATTTCAAGAACTATCTGAAGCATAAGCGAAAGGAGTTGAAATTGGAAGATCTCATTGTGAGGCTTCAAATCGAGGAGGACAACAGAAAGTCCGAGAAAAGGAGCAGCAAGAACTCCTACAAAGTAAAAGCCAATGTGATCGAAGACTCAAAGGGGAATGCGTCTACTTCCAAAGGCTTAAAGCGGAAGAAGACTTCCCAGGGGTACAAAGGCAAGGTCCAAGAAGGCAAGAACATGCGCTTCAAGGGAACCTGCTACATCTGCAACAAAGAGGGGCATAAGGCGAATGAATGTCGCAGCCGTCTCAAAAAGAACAAGAAAAGCCACCCACAGGCAAACTTGACCGACCATGAGTCTCCAAGCCTTTCAGCTGTGGTGTCAGAAGTGAATCTGACAACCAACAATAAGGATTGGTGGGTAGACACTGGGGCTACTCGGCACATCTGCTCTGAGAAATTATTATTCTCTGAATATCAAATACTGGAGCAAGATGAGCAACTATTCATGGGAAGTTCAGCCGTCTCAAAGGTTGAAGGAAAAGGCAAGGTTATCCTGAAGTGGACATCAGGAAAAGAGCTTACTCTTAACGATGTGCTTCATGTTCCAGACATCCGCAGGAATTTGATCTCCGGATCAATACTTAGTAAGAAAGGATTTAGAATGGTATTTGAATCCGACAAATTTGTACTTACTAAGGGAGGGATGTATGTGGGAAAGGGTTATCTTGTTGATGGACTTTTTAAAGCCAATGTTGCAGTGGTAAATAAAAAGTCTGTGTATTTGTACCCGAAGCTTATAAATAAAAGAAATTCTTCTGTTTATTTGCTTGAGTCTCCTATTTTGTGGCATGCTAGATTAGGGCATGTAAATTACAAGTCATTAGAGAACTTGTCTAATCTGGGATATATTCCTAAACTCAACTTGGAAGAAATTCGCAAGTGTGAGATTTGTGTTGAGGCCAAGTTGACGAAAAATTCATTTCACTCAATTGATCGAAATACAGAACCTTTAGGGTTAATTCATAGCGATCTGTGTGATTTGAAGTTTATGCCACTAGAGGCGGTAAAAAGTATTTCATTACTTTTATTGATGACTGTACAAGATACTGTTATGTGTATCTTTTAAACAGTAAGGATGAGGCAATAAATATGTTTATAACATATAAAGTCGAAGTTGAGAATCAACTCAACAAGAAAATCAAGATTCTAAAATCCGATAGAGGCGGAGAATATGAATCAAATGATTTTAGTGAGTTATGTGCTAATTTTGGTATAATCCATCAAACTACAGCACCATACACTCCTCAGCAGAATGGAATTGCTGAACGGAAGAACAGAACTTTGAAGGAGATGGTTAATTCCATGCTCGTAAGTTCTGGAGCTCCGCAGAACTTGTGGGGGGAAGCTCTATTAACTGCAAATTATATTCTAAATAGAGTACCTCACAAGAAACTTGGTCTTATACCATTCGAGTTATGGCATGGAAGAACACCTTCCTACCATTACCTCAAATGTGGGGGTGCCTTGCAAAGGTACTGGCACCATTACCTAAAAAGACTAAGTTGGGAGCAAAAACTATGGACTGCATATTCATAGGCTATGCCTTGAATAGTAGTGCCTATAGATTTCTGGTTCATAAATCAGAGATACCAGATATTCATGTAAACATGATTATCGAATCTAGAGATGCTGTGTTCTTTGAAGATATCTTTCCATATAAACGGGAAGTAGATAAGATTTCTGGGAAAAGAACACACGAGATGGCGTTCAGGGACGAAAGCCCCGAGAAACCAATTGTTAATGCGAAAATTGAACCAAGAAGAAGTCAGAGATCTAAAATCTCAAAATCTTTTGGTCCAAATTTTATAGCATACGCTATTGAGAGCGAGCCTTAAACATTTAAAGAGGCTATGTCAACCCCAGAAGCACAAATGTGAAAAGAAGCTATAAATAGCGAAATAGAATCCATACTAAGTAATCATACTTGAGAATTGGTAAACTTACCTCCTGGCAGTAAACCAATAGGGTGTAAGTGGATTTTCAAATGAAAATTAAAACCCGATGGATCTATCGATAAGTACAAGGCTAGATTAGTAGCCAAGGGTTATCGACAAAAAGAAGGACTTGACTACTTCGATACTTATTCACCAGTAACAAGAATAACGTCCATTCGCATGTTAATTGCAATTGCAGTATTGCACAACTTAGATATCCATCAAATGGATGTCAAGACTGCATTCTTAAATGGTGAATTAAATGAAGAGATATATATGGAGCAACCTGAAGGATTTAAAGTCAAGGGCCAAGAACACAAGGTGTGTAAATTGGTAAAATCCTTATACGGTTTAAAACAGGCTCCAAAACAATGGCATGAGAAATTTGATAGTGTCATGATCAAAGATGGATTCACTATCAATGAATGCGATAAGTGTGTTTACACGAAAACAGTTGGAAATGCATGTATCATTGTTTGTCTTTATGTAGACGACATGTTGATACTTGGGACTAATATTGAAATTATTAAGTCCACTAAAAGAATGTTATCCAACAGTTTTGATATGAAGGATCTGGGGGTTGCTGATATAATTTTAGGAATTAAAATCACCAGAACACCAGATGGAATCAGTCTATCTCAATCTCACTACGTGGATAAGATGATAGAAAGATTCAAGGATCATGGGATAAAGGAAAATACAAATCCTTTTCTCTCACACATCCACCTTCATAAGAATACAGGAACTGGAATACGCCAGTTGGAGTATTCTCAGATTATCGGAAGTCTAATGTATTTGATGAATTGCACTAGACCCGATATTGCTTACGCTGTAAGCAAGTTAAGTAGATACACTAGCAATCCTAGTGATCTACATTGGACCGCTCTACTACGAGTATTGGGTTACGTATCACATACCAAGGAATATTGAAAAACACCTAGAGGGGGGGTGAATAGGTGTGATTGCTAATCTTAAAATTTTAACACTCTAAATGCGGAACCTAAAAACAAGTGAGGCTCAACTTAGTACAATCCAACAAGTGTAGCCGAATTCCCCTTGCGAGGCTCTGGACTAAACTCCTCTTGATTCCCCTTGATATGGGTTGAGGCGCTATGTGAAGCTCTTGTTGGATGAGTACGGGATTGGCACACACAAGTATGAAATGGATGATATGAAGAATGATGCGAACACAATGATATATGGCAAGAATTACAAGCAAGCAAATTGTATTTCAAGAGATTCAAACAATATCACAAGTATGTAATAGAAAGCAATAAGGAGCTATTGAAAAGTAAAGCAAGAATTAGACGCAAAGGCAATCGCAAACAAAGTGATTTGTTTCGAGGTTCGAGCCACCGCTCTACTCCCCGCCTTCACCTCCGTGAAGGGTTTCCACTATCCACCGAGGACGCCTTTACAATTTGGTCTACCGAAGACCGAGCACCGAGCTCCACCGAGTACAAAGGACCTCTACCGAAGAGGTTGCTCCACAAGGAAAGGATTACAAGAACAAAGTGATCACAACAAGATCACTACACTTTTTCTCAAACTCTTTTACAAACACTCTCACTTCAATTACAACTTCACTATAGAATGAGTATAGGATTTTTGGCTCTATGAAGTGTGGAGAGAAAAACTTCAGTTGTAGAGTGATATTAGTAATCAAACACAACTGAAAAACAAGCTCAAAAAGAATTGGAATGAAAGTTTTAAAACTCTTTTCTTTTCTCTTTTGAAAGCAACACAAACTTGAGGATTTTTCTAGGTAATATGCAAGAGAGACTTCTCCTCTATTTATAGGGTTAAAAATAGGTTAAAAACAATTTCTTTTGGTCTTATTTTCTCTGAAAAAGACCTGAAAATCGCTGAAAAAGTCTGCCAAGAAATCAGATAAAAAACAGATTTCAGAATTGCACAAAAGAGGAAAGAGCCGTTGGGCTTTTGCAGGCTTGGCGGTCGACCGGTCCGGTCGACCGCCAGCCTAGCTGTAAAGAGCCGTTGGCTCTCGGTCGACCGGTCCGGTCGACCGTCCCAAAAGAGGAAACACAGTTTCCTTCTTCCGGTCGACCGGTCCGGTCGACTCAGAAAACCAGAGAGCAGAGTGCTCTTGGTCGGTCGACCGGTCCGGTCGACCGACAGACGTGCACAGACGTGCACGTCCAGGTTGCTGAGCCGGTCAACCGGGCCGGTCGGCCGGTCAGCCTGAAATAAGAAAAAAAAACTACAGGTTTTTGAGTTTGGGAAAATTTGAAAAGTTGTTTTAGGTTTAAACAAACTAGAGTAACATGTTAGTAGGAGTATGTATACATGATCTAGATAAGATATTTATTTTATAAAACTTAGGTTCATGTAAATCTCTACTAAGGCATGAAACCAATATTTTTTTTTTTTTTGAAAATGAAAACAAGACCAAATTTTATCAAAACCAAATTTTGTGTGTGTGTATCCTAGAGCCAAATAACCAAGACTCAAACTTTAACATTCTATTCTTACAATGATTCTAAGGACTTCAAGATCTTCAATAGGCTTCTTCATATGATCTTCAACATTTGTTCCTTGAGCCCAATTGGAGTTGTCTTGAGTCCAAATCCTTGTATTTGTGAGAGAAGACTTCTAGAATGAATAGAAACCTGAAACACACTTAAACAATAAATATTATTAGTACAAATAACTAATATGTTTTGTAATCATCAAAATACACTAATCATGGGTGATTGTAACCTTGGGCCAACAATCTCCCCCTTTTTGATGATGACAAAACATATAAGTTATTTAACAAATAAAGGAAGAAGAGCTTGGAAAGCTCCCCCTCAAACAATGCTATGTAAAAAAATAACTATTAGTGAGATACATGAAGCATTGAAAACCCAATATTTTTGTCAAAAACTTAAATACCAATTAAACTTATATATTTTTCTCCATGAAATGAAACTCAAATAGTATCAACTTTTAAAATTAAGCTTATATATTTTTCTCCCCCTTTTTGTCATACATCAAAAAGGGTTAAAATCAAAACAAAACACCAAGATGGAAATATTTTTAAGAATCTATCATGCAAACATTCAACTCACCACAAATAAATGAAAATCTAGCATAATCTAGAGGTTTAGTAAAAATATCGGCAAGTTGAAAATCGGTAGAAACATAATCAATATCAATATCACCTTTCTCACAATGATCTCTAAGAAAGTGATACCTAATGTCAATGTGTTTGGTTTTACTATGTTGATTTGCATTCTTTGTCATGTGAATAGTACTAGTATTATCACAAAATATTTTAACATGATCAAAGTGTAAATCATAGTCGAGGAGAGTATGTTTCATCCAAAGAACTTGTGCACAATAAGCTCCGGCTGCAACATACTCCGCCTCGGCGGTTGATAGGGCTACCGAATTTTGCTTTTTGGAAGACCAAGATACAAGACAATTACCCAAGAATTGACATGTTCCACTTGTGCTCTTCCTATCTACCCTACAACCCGCATAGTCGGCATCCGAAAAACTCTTTATTTCAAATAATCCGGTTTTAGGATACCACAAACCCATTTCAATAGTGCCCTTAAGGTATCTAATTATGCGTTTAACCGCAATTATGTGAGATTCTTTAGGACAAGATTGAAAACGTGCACAAAGACAAACGGAAAACATGATATCCGGCCTACTAGCCGTCAAATAAAGCAAGCTACCAATCATGCTACGATATAATTTAATGTCTACACTTTTACCTTGTTCATCCTTGTCAAGCTTTGTAGTTGTTGCCATGGGAGTTTTGCTTACTTTCGATCCTTCAAGCCCAAACCTTTTGATTAGTTCCTTTGTGTACTTGGCTTGATTGATGAAGATCCCATCCTTCCTTTGCTTGATTTAGAGTCCAAGGAAATAGTTGAGTTCCCCCATCATAGACATTTCGAATTCATCCTTCATGCATGATTCAAAAGCTTTGCAAAGAGATTCATTAGTAGAACCAAAAATAATATCATCCACATAAATTTGCACAATAAGAATATCCTTTTCTACATGTTTTGTAAACAAAGTTGTGTCAATTTTACCTTTCTTAAAACCATTTGAAATCAAAAATGAAGAAAGTCTTTCATACCAAGCCCTAGGGGCTTGTTTTAAACCATAAAGAGCTTTATCTAATTTAAAAACAAAATCCGGATGTGTAGGATCAACAAACCCGGGGGGTTGTTCAACATACACCTCCTCTTCAATAAATCCATTTAGAAAAGCACTTTTAACATCCATTTGAAATAATTTGAAATCTTTATATGAGGCAAATGCTAGTGTCATCCGTATGGCTTCAAGCCGTGCTACGGGTGCAAAGGTTTCTTCAAAATCGATTCCTTCGATTTGAGTGTAACCTTGGGCAACTAACCTAGCCTTGTTTCTAACTACATTACCCGATTCATCCAACTTGTTCTTAAAGATCCACTTAGTACCAATTGTTGGTCTATCGTGGGGCCTAGGAACAAGGTGCCAAACTTGGTTGCGCTCAAATTGATTGAGCTCCTCTTGCATGGCTAGCAACCAATATGAATCGGCCTCGGCTTCGAGGACATTTTTGGGTTCAATATGAGAAATGAATGCATAGTTACCACAATAGTCATGAAGTCTAGAGCGAGTAGTTACCCCTTTTGATACTTCACCTATGACGAGGTCCTTGGGATGATGTGGATTGTATCTCCAATCCTTTGGTAGTGGTTGAGTAGGCTCCACCTCATGTGTTTGATTTTCATTTCCTTGTGCCTCTTCCACCTTAGCTTTGCTTCCTTCATCATCCTTTGGTTTGTCTCCCATAGTAGAAGCATCCTCCAAGGTCACTTTCTCCAAACCTTCATCCAATACATCTATTTCTACAACATTCTTAACAAACTTGTTAGATTCCTCAAACTTAACATGAATAGACTCTTCAATAGTCAATGATGATCTAATGAAAACTCTATAAGCCTTACTAGTGTTTGAGTAACCTACAAAAATAGCCTCATAAGATCTAGCATCAAACTTTCCTAAATTATCTTTTGTATTTAAAACAAAACATTTGCATCCAAAAACTTTGAAATAAGAAACATTTGGTTTTCTAGAAAAGTATATTTCAAAAGAAGTTTTAGTAGTATTTTTACATAAGAAAACACGATTTGATATATAGCATGATGTATTAACGGCCTCGGCCCACAAATAATGTGGTAGACCGTATTCACTAAGCATTGTCCTAGCCATCTCTTGCAAAGTTCGATTTTTCGTTCAACTACTCCATTTTGTTGTGGAGTTCTAGGACAAGATAGTTCATGCTTTATTCCATGTTCATCACAAAAAGTGGTAAAGGGTTGGTTAATGAATTCACCTCCTCTATCACTTCTTATTCTCAAAATCGAAACATCTTTTTCTTTTTCAACTCTTTTCTTAAAAGTTTGGAAATACGAAAATGCTTGGTTTTTGTGTTCAAGAAAGAAAATCCAAGTAAACCTTGAAAAGTCATCAACCAAAACATAAGCAAATCTATTCCCACTTAGACTTTTGGTTTGTGTAGGGCCAAAAAGATCCATATGGATTAACTCCAAAGGACATGATGTCATGATATCCTTAATTGACTTGAAAGAAGACTTAGTTTGTTTCCCAAATTGACATGCGTCACAAACTCGGTCCTTTTCAAAATTCAAGTAAGGAATACCTTTCACCATTTCCTTTGTGTTTAACCTAGAAATGTGATCAAAAGAAATATGGCCTAATCTCCTATGCCACAACCAAGAGTCATCATCGAGGGCTTTCAAATAAGTAATATTACAAGACATATTTAACATATCAATCATATAAACATTACTTTCACGAAAACCGGAAAATACACAAACATTAGAAGTTCTATCAATTACTTTACAAGCAACATTATCAAAACAACATCAAAACCTTTATCACAAAGTTGACTAACACTCAAGAGATTATGCTTGAGGCCATCAACTAAAACTACATTTTCAATTAAAGGAGAGGTGCCAAGTTTTACATTACCAATACCGATGATTTTACCCTTGGCGTCATCTCCGAAGGTGACGGTGCCACCTTCATGATATCTTGATAGGGTTGCAAAGTTGTTGATGTCCCAAGTCATGTGCCTTGAGCAACCGCTATCAAGATACCACAATCCTCTACGTCGTTGGGCTTTGGAAAGTACCTACATCATTTAACATAATTGTTGATTTTGGTACCCAAACTTTCTTGGGTCCTTTAAAGTTAGTCCCTCGAACCCAAACATTATGATGTGATGCATATAGTCTATCATAGCAAAAATTGGCTAAGTGTCCTTTCCGCCCACAATGTGAACATGAGAACACTCTACCATACATGAATGCATGATGTGTACGTGTAGTGTGAGCATGTTTTGGGGTTTTGCCATGTTGTTTAGGTTGTGTAGCATGAACATGAACATTTTTCTTTGGGGCTTGTTTCTTAGGAAACATAGCCTCAATTTTCTTCTTGTTAAACTCACAATTTTTCAAAACAACACTTAATGAGTCTAATCTTTCCTTAAGCATATAAACTTCATTAGAATCAATTAGTGGGGCCTTACCTTTGCAGGAAATCTTATATTTTTCAAAATCATTTTTAGTAGTGGCCAAGGTGGAAACCAAATCATCCTTTTCTTTTGTAAGAGTAAAAACTTGATGACTTAAAGATTCATTTTCCTTTTTCATTTTTAAATACTTTTTCTTTAAGAAATCATAATTTTGTGACAACTCAACAAAAGCCTCTTCTAATTCATCCATAGAAAGCTCATTATCATAGGAAGGGGAAGAGGTTACCTTGCTTGTGCCTTCATTAGCCATGAAGCACATGTTGGCGGTGTCTATTTCTTCCTCGGATTCGGTCTCCGAATCCCAAGTTGCCTTCATAGCCTTCTTCTTGTAGGGCTTCTTTGATGTGGAGGGCTTAGCTTTGTCCGGACACTCCGCAACAATGTGTCCGGGCTTTTGGCAATTGAAACAAGTGATCCTTCTTTCTTCTTTGCCTCCTTGCCATCTTCTTCTACCTTGGTACTTCGCCTTGTTGTACATCCTCCGGACATTCTTAACAAGCAGTGATAGCTCCTCATCATCTTCTTCTTCATCGTCCTCATCGGAGTGTGTAGCTTGACTCTTGAAGGCGATAGTCTTCTTTTTGGAAGGAGCCATATCCTCCCTTACTTTCCTTTCCATCTCATGGGTTTTGAGGTTCCCAATGAGACCTATAAGCTCCATCTCTTCATTGTCGTTGAGTTCCTTCAAGGTTATTGCTTTAACTTCCCATGAAGGAGGAAGGGCTCGGATGATCTTCCTTACTCTTTGATCATTGTTGATATCTTCACCTAAAGAAGAGAGTCCGTTAGTAATCTTGGTAAATCTTGTAACCATATCATCTATGGTTTCATTTTCTTGCATGCTAAATGTTTCATATTGGGACCGAAGAAGGTCAATCTTAGCCTTCTTTATTTGTGTGGTCCCCTCATGTGTGACTATCAAGTGTGACCAAATCTCATATGCGGATTTACAATGGATAACCCTAGAAATGTCATCATCATTAAGGGCTTGTAGAAGTGCATAGTGAGCTTTGGCATTGGCATCGAATTCCTTAGTCTCTATTTCGGACCAAGTGGATTCGTCACCGGGGGGTACACTAAAGGACTTAGTCACGGCTTTTGCAACTCGGCTACCTAGAGATTGCAAAAATACGGTCATCTTAACTTTCAATATGGGAAAGTTAAGTCCATCAAACTTAGGAGGGGTCTTAATTCCATCGGCCATTTTTACTATATGAATATGAATGAAATGATTAGCAAATTAGGATCTTCTCTAAGGTTGTTAAGCCCAAATCCTAGAGTCCAAGCTCTGATACCAATTGAAAAACACCTAGAGGGGGGGGTGAATAGGTGTGATTGCTAATCTTAAAATTTTAACACTCTAAATGCGGAACCTAAAAACAAGTGAGGCTCAACTTAGTACAATCCAACAAGTGTAGCCGAATTCCCCTTGCGAGGCTCTGGACTAAACTCCTCTTGATTCCCCTTGATATGGGTTGAGGCGCTATGTGAAGCTCTTGTTGGATGAGTACGGGATTGGCACACACAAGTATGAAATGGATGATATGAAGAATGATGCGAACACAATGATATATGGCAAGAATTACAAGCAAGCAAATAGTATTACAAGAGATTCAAACAATATCACAAGTATGTAATAGAAAGCAATAAGGAGCTATTGAAAAGTAAAGCAAGAATTAGACGCAAAGGCAATCGCAAACAAAGTGATTTGTTTCGAGGTTCGAGCCACCGCTCTACTCCCCGCCTTCACCTCCGTGAAGGGTTTCCACTATCCACCGAGGACGCCTTTACAATTTGGTCTACCGAAGACCGAGCACCGAGCTCCACCGAGTACAAAGGACCTCTACCGAAGAGGTTGCTCCACAAGGAAAGGATTACAAGAACAAAGTGATCACAACAAGATCACTACACTTTTTCTCAAACTCTTTTACAAACATCTCACTTCAATTACAACTTCACTATAGAATGAGTATAGGATTTTTGGCTCTATGAAGTGTGGAGAGAAAAACTTCAGTTGTAGAGTGATATTAGTAATCAAACATAACTGAAAAACAAGCTCAAAAAGAATTGGAATGAAAGCTTTAAAACTCTTTTCTTTTCTCTTTTGAAAGCAACACAAACTTGAGGATTTTTCTAGGTAATATGCAAGAGAGACTTCTCCTCTATTTATAGGGTTAAAAATAGGTTAAAAACAATTTCTTTTGGTCTTATTTTCTCTGAAAAAGACCTGAAAATCGCTGAAAAAGTCTGCCAAGAAATCAGATAAAAAACAGATTTCAGAATTGCACAAAAGAGGAAAGAGCCGTTGGGCTTTTGCAGGCTTGGCGGTCGACCGGTCCGGTCGACCGCCAGCCCAGCTGCAAAGAGCCGTTGGCTCTCGGTCGACCGGTCCGGTCGACCGTCCCAAAAGAGGAAACACAGTTTCCTTCTTCCGGTCGACCGGTCCGGTCGACTCAGAAAACCAGAGAGCAGAGTGCTCTTGGTCGGTCGACCGGTCCGGTCGACCGACAGACGTGCACAGACGTGCACGTCCAGGTTGCTGAGCCGGTCGGCCGGTCAGCCTGAAATAAGAAAAAAAAACTGCAGGTTTTTGAGTTTGGGAAAATTTGAAAAGTTGTTTTAGGTTTAAACAAACTAGAGTAACATGTTAGTAGGAGTATGTATACATGATCTAGATAAGATATTTATTTTATAAAACTTAGGTTCATGTAAATCTCTACTAAGGCATGAAACCAATATTTTTTTTTTTTTTTTTGAAAATGAAAACAAGACCAAATTTTATCAAAACCAAATTTTGTGTGTGTGTATCCTAGAGCCAAATAACCAAGACTCAAACTTTAACATTCTATTCTTACAATGATTCTAAGGACTTCAAGATCTTCAATAGGCTTCTTCATATGATCTTCAACACTTGTTCCTTGAGCCCAATTGGAGTTGTCTTGAGTCCAAATCCTTGTATTTGTGAGAGAAGACTTCTAGAATGAATAGAAACCTGAAACACACTTAAACAACAAATATTATTAGTACAAATAACTAATATGTTTTGTAATCATCAAAATACACTAATCATGGGTGATTGTAACCTTGGGCCAACAAATATGCCTTGAGATATGGACAGTATCCACATGTACTGGAAGGATACAGTGATGCTAATTGGATTGCAGATTCTGAGGAATTAAAATCAACTAGCGGATACGTATTTACTCTAGCAGGAGCAGCGGTATCATGGAAATCTTCTAAGCAAACATGTATTGCCCGTTCCACTATGGAATCGGAATTCATAGCCTTAGATAAGGCTGGAGAAGAAGCAGAATGGCTTCGACAATTCTTAAAAGATATACTATTATGGCAAAAGCCAGTGCCCGCTATATGTATACACTGCGATAATCAAGCAGCTATATCTAGGGCACAAAATGTTATATACAACGGTAAGTCTAGACATATTCATCGTAGACATAATACCGTGAAGCAGTTGCTCTCAAATGGAATTATCTCTATTGACTTTGTATCGTCAAAGGATAATTTAGCGGATCCTCTTACTAAAGGTTTAAGTGGAGAGCGTATAAACTGCGCATCGAGGGGAATGGGTCTAAAAGCCTAACCTTACCGAGTCAGCTTAATGGAAACCTCACTTAGCGACTGGAGATCCCACGGAATAAGTTCAAGAGGAAAAACTAGTTATGATTGACTCAGCAAGTAAGCACTTGGGAGCTTAACTCCAATCCATTCCTAAGGTGCACATAAGTGCTTTTCTACAAGTGGATTAAGGATAAGCTTAACGCTTTTAATGATGCCTATATCTTGTTACTAAACAAGTGGAGTAGAGTAGACTACTCTTAATAGGTCCATCACCTATGTGAGTTTAGAGTTGGGTCGGCTCTTTAGGAATTTCTATGGAGGCTGTTATTCCCTAAAGATACTCTCTGAAACTAAGAATGTCCAGGGCCAAAACGGACACAACCGAGAACCAAAGTTAATTTGGAAAGTCAGTGTGTGAAGCTTGTTGACTTGGCTTACACTAACGGCTAACAGTTTAAGACCTAGTTCACTGATTAGCCAGTAAGTCCGATAAAGCTTTCGCTATGGAAGGTTCAAGACCTAGTTCACCTATCCTTATGCAGTTTCTTTTCTCAAGTACCTTTCACAATAAAGTCAGTCTCTTTGTGTGTCATTTCCTTGAATCTCCATTCATTGTGGGGGATTGTTGGAATTGAAGAATATAAGTATGAATCTTCGAGTTGAATTATGGTGAGATCCGTTGATCGAATCAATTGGATGATGGTTGGAGTGTGTTCTCCTTCCATTGGGGATGAATGTGGTATATTCACATGTTCAATTCCGACTTCGAATGAATGAGATATTCAAGTCTAAAAATTGCCTAATTCAAAGCCAAAACGGGACTAAAGGTAGCTAAAAGCATTTAGTCCCACATTGGCCGTGGGATGGAAGTTTGTGGTGTATAAATAGAGAAAATTGAGAACCAAGGGCGTGCCCTTTGAGTACTTGGAGTTTTCGCGCGCGAAAAGGAGGGATCTATGCCCGCACGTGCGTGCGTGCGCGCGCCGCCGCCGCTAGCGGCGGCCGGCCCGGCTCGGGCTCCGATTCTGGTTCTGGGTTCAGGTTCCCTACCTGGCCTGGTTCTTTTTGAATCGGGTCTCAAGGGTATGGCTCCGCTACCCGAACTAGACCCGCTCCGCTCTGCCCCGCCCCGCCAACAGACCCGCTCCGCTGTCAGGATCTGAACCGATCCGCCAAAGGTTGCGAATCAGTTTGGACTACCAACGGTTGTGAACTAGTTGGACGGCCAAAGATTGCGAACCAATTGGACGGCCAAAGGTTGCAACAGTTCAGATCGAACCGTTGCATCCTTTCATTGGGTTCGAACCTGTTGGTCCCTCCTGGAGCGCTATATAAAGCGCTCCCATCTCTCAATTGAAACACACCAAGACAAATACATCTCTCTCTCTTTCTATCTGATCTAAGTTCTGAACTGAGAAGTAGGAAAGTGGCTTCCAGCGAGAAGTGGGTTTCTAAAGCGACTTCCAAAGAAGATTCTGCAAAATTCGTTCTGAAAGAGGGCTTAGAAAATTCAACAAATTCTTTTATAGAATTGTTGTCTGAATCTAAGACTTCTGAAGAAGAATATTCTTCAACCTTCCTTCGTCCTCAACAGTGGGTGCTACTCCAAAGTAGAGGCAAATATTCATCCGAAATTTGTCCTTGTACCGCTGCTTCAACGATCCTGTGAAGGTACTGATTGACTACGGTTCGACTGTACGGTGATTTGGTAGTGCTATCCAAATACCGTGAAGGAGTGTTGTATCTTGGGAGACCAGCGTCCATTATCCCGTTAGCATCAGTGCGGGGGACGTAATTGTCTTAAGGAGATTCGCTCTAAGCGTACCTCACTCCAAATACTGTATAAGTGGATTAAGTCCTTTATACAGGGGATATACTTTACAGTATATTGAGACTGATTTAGATTCAGTCTAATTGGTGTTTAACCAAGGAAGGAAATTGAAAGGTGGTTCTTAAATTAAGGAACGTTCTATTAAACGGAAAACCTCCCACCTGATATTTGCCGACCTGGCCAATTAGATTGTTGATATCTCAGTGATCTTTATTAGTTGTCAGATTGATTCCTGTTAAGCAGAGAATTCCAACAAATTTTAGCAAGGGTACATTATATGAGCCACCCTTGTCATAGTCATGTACTCACTTAATAATGGAAAGCTTCAAATGATCAATATCTTTTTGAACATTAGTTGTTATGCTGCAAATGAGACATTTTCTCCAACATTAGCCATCCTAAATCACTATACTCGTGCTTGGTTGCTAAAAATTTAATACATCAATCATCAAGGCCTTGTACATAACCTCCAAAGCTTCGATAAGTAAACAAAACTCACTCTAAGCCATCCATAAGCACTTCATTCAGTGCTTGGTTGCTTAGGAACAAACAGTCGAATCATCATGGCCTTTTCTAATAAATGGACCTATTTGGTCAACAAAAAAAAAAACGTCACTGCAAATTATTACACATGTCTGGCTCAGATTTTATAACCATAGTTAGCCATCTATACCTATCATTTGATAGGTCGGATGCTTACCCTCCCTAAAGGGAAATCATCATGGCCTGTAGTAACATTATTCAAGCTCAGAATTTTCATGTTACCATACTCATTAGCCTCTTGAGCACGTAATTTGCTGTTAATGGAGTAGTTATAATCATCATAGCTTTTATGCTTGCATTGTTGGAAATAAGATTTATGCATGATAATAATGGATGAAAAGCAACAACATATAGCAGGTGCTACAATTACACAACACAACGTCACAAGAGTTCATATGCCCATAAAGCATTATCACACAATCCAGATCATACTTAATACAAGCCAGAGTTGTTGAGATACCGAAGTGTTTGTTAACTCAACGTATGCATACAATTGATGCTAGGTTGACAAGTTCACAATTACCTAATTATCGCTTGCCCCATCATCGTCGGATGAACTTAATGTTTGGACTTTTAGCCTTGAGGTTGGGACATCCTTACTCCACTCACGAGCAACTTCATCCAAAAACATTTTTTGAGCAGAAGCGGGCTTTGAAATGAAAAAAAACGGGTTGCCATCTCAGATTCAAATAGCCTAGATAAAGCAATGTCCAGGACTATGTCACCATTAGCAAGATGTTCATAGACACACTTGGATAATTTATCGGTCTAATAGAAATTGCTTTCCCTGATTCTGTTGAATAAATCCCCAACCTTGTCCACCATTCATGACATTTTCATATAACACTTGTTTCTTTTTACGACTCTTAGTCAACTTACTTCCACATGCACCCTGTGAATTTGGGAGATGCACAGTACCAGTGTTGCCATCACTTTCACTTATGGTATGTATTACAAATTCTTGGGCCGAATCATTCTATGCCCATTGATCACCCAATGGATCACGTGGAACTAGAATTGTTGCGAAGGGCATTTTTCTGGACTTATCAAAGATAGTCCTCATAAACTTCCCCTTGGCAAAGTTATCACCAACATTAGCCTCAAATCGTCAAAGTATGTCAGCGATTTGTTAACATACTCTTTAACCTTTTTGTTTTATACCAAATGGAAAGAAAGTATTACAACCGATCATAGTGTCACTATATGGAATAGTAAATACTTGATAAAGAGCATTACAATGAGAGTTATACCTTCGGCCACCTATCATAAGAAAGGGTGTCTAGAGTAATGGTTCTAGTTTCTTCATCCCATCGGGCAACACTTATTGCAAAACGGCTACACATATTCTGGAACCTAGTTTTCAAGTCTTATAGTGGTTGATCATGTTTTGGGGCTAAAATTTGTTCCAAACTTCTTGTTAATGGCTCTTGAAGCCATTGAGAAAGCACATGACTTAAAAGTTTTATCAGCCTTTAATCCTTTCCTCACTAGATGAGCAAGATAGGGAATTAGAAAATAATCATGATGAGATTCCCAGAATTTGTTTCTTGGAGCCCCGGTAATTTTCTCTCCACTGTCTCGTTTTTTCTTTTATGGGGAACTCACGTCAGACTCTTCTCTTCCTCCAGATTTCTTAGAGAAGGCTTTGGCCTCTGAAGTATGCTTCTCACTGCGTGATGACAGGGAGTAGAGGCCAAGGAGGAGAAGGCAACCCTCTTGGAGAGTACAAACTAGTTTGCAGGTAATTACTTACAATATCGGGGTGTAGAGGCTTCCTCCCCTTGGTTAGACAAACTTACTTAAATAGGGGTGAGCTATCTGTAACCATCCCGCTCTGATATAGGTCTATTATTGAAAGAAACCTAGCAGCATAATATGAAGTGGAGCCTCCCGTGGAACTCATGTTTATCCCCATCATCATATGATTGATCTGGCCATACCCAAAAGGTTGATTTGATTGAGTAGGTAGAGCAAATCCTCCTGTCGATGGGGGTGGGATATAACCAGTCCAATTAGGATGCTCGCTTCGAGGATTCTGCTCTTCTTCATACATTACAGAGTTACTGACAAGGGGACAATAAAGATAGGAAGTTTAGCATAAAGTGATTGTAAAGAGCATCATTCATTCTACTTTAAAAAACATTAAAAAATTGTACCATGTCATAATAACAAAGCAAGACATTATCCATCATAACATGTAAACACAGTAGATCCATAGGGAAAAAAGAACAAGATAGCATTTAACATGAATACAAGAATAGAATATTATTGCAGTTAATTAGAAAAAATTGAGATATAAAAATATGTAATTTGAAATCAAAAGTGTTACTCTGGCTTCTCATAATTTAACTGTGGTAGCAGCGACCATGCGGTTCGTGATCCACAAGGAGGGATGCGATGCAAGATTTTTGGTATATTTTTAATAACTAAATTGGTTAAGTTATTCTACTTTGTTTTGAAAGAGAAAAAAAGAAAAAGATGTTAAGTGAGAAGAGGAAGTAGGAAGAAGAAATAAAAAGGATAAATTTGTATTTTTTGGCTTTTTAAAAGATAATTAAAAGAAAGGAAATTCAAGGATAAAAATTTACTATGTGTTCGAACTAGATTACTTATCTCTTCAGATGATTCTCTAATCTTAGATCTTTGGTGATCGTTAACTTTGTATTAAAGGCAATTAGTGCATAACTCATAAAAAGAAACTCGATTCTCATCCACATTACATCATCAAAACTCAAAGAGCAAGTATGAATTAATGTAGAAAAAGAAGGAATCCATCATCATGAACTATCGGTGGCACTCGCAATAGTAAGGCTATTCCGAAGCTATAAGATTCGTATGGATTTAGAAATCAAAAGAGAAAGAGGTAATCTAGAAGGTTAATAAACTTAAAACAATAAAAATAAAGCAAAAATAATTTTCAATTAGATAAAGAAACAATAAGAGAAAGGACAAACCTACATCAACCGTCACCCTTGAATCCGCTCTCTTAAACTTATGAATATCTCTTTAATTTAAATTATAAAGAAATAGAAAATAAAAGAAAATTTTAAACTAACCTAATCTAAAACCCTAGTTTTGATCTCTTCGTGTATTTTTTTGAGATATCTTTTTGCCTCTGCCTCCAATGGGGTATTTATAGGAGAATGCCCAGGGATATTAGGAATCGAAGTCGAAGACAAAGATGCATAGGCAACCGCCCCAAGGATTGTCGTGTTTCCGCGGTAATCTATGAAAAAATGCGGCATTGTAGGCTCTGATGATGTTGTGTTTCCTTCTGTAACTTCGCCCCGTCCAGTCATCTAAATATATATTCTCAGAATTTAGATTTGGAAAGTGGATATTCTGAAAATATTTTTTTCTTCTCTTGACTTGAAAATTAATTGATTTTGACTACGAATTTAATTAGGATTCTTGTTCTTTTTGGCTCTTCTTCTCCTTAATCACTAAGTAAGTACCCCACACACTAATAAATAAAGAGGAGGTTAAATAACAGAGTTTTATTTAAAAATAAATTTAAGAATATGGTGAAAAAATATGCAAAATTGATGAGTAATCATATCTCCACACCTATCTTTTGCTCGCCCTCGAGCAAAACAAAAAAGAAAAATTAAACTAACCTAATTCACTTTTATAGGAATCGCGGTTGCATTTAGCATTTACGATCGTTAAACCTCTAGGTTACCCCTAAAAAAAGAGTTTTGTCATGAGGGTTTTCAGTGTATTGAACTTACAAAATTCATAAAAGAAAGAAAAATAAAGTGTTAGTATTTTCGTAAACGCATTTTGAAAGAGAGAAAATATTTTTAAAGAATTCTTGTAAAAGTTAAGTAATCTATAAGTCTTATGTAACATCCCTAATTAATAATACAATATTTTTATTTTTAAGTATTTATTTTGCTTTACTTATTATTTTATTATTATTTAACTTCATTTATGACTTATTATTATTGATACAAATTATTTTGAGATATAAATATTAATTTTGTTATATATTATTACTATTATCATTTATTAACATTTTTAATTATTAATTGCTATTATTTCTATTGCTATCATTATTATTATTGTTATTATTTGTAATAATTTTTACTATTATTATTTCATTATAATTATTATTTATTATTAATATTATTAGTGTTATTATTATCATTAATACTGTTGTTGTTATTATTATTATGATTATTTTTAATTATTAGTTATATTATTATTGTTGTTATTATTATTGTAATTAGTATTATTATTATGTATTGGTATTATTATTATTAATTTTATCATTAATTATGATTATTGTTATTATTAATTACTATTATTATTATTAGCCGTTGTTATCATTATTACTATTATTTTATCATGACTATTATTTTTATTTTGGTAATTATTATTTTGTAAAAATTATTATTATTAGTCGATATTAATTATTCTCATTAATATTTTACTTTGTAGGTTTCTCTTTCATTTCTTTTCTCTTCTTTAATACCCATAGCCCATTGATACCCAAATCCATACCTATTAACCACGACCCAAACCCAATAACCCATTATCTAATCCCCTATATAATCATACTCCTAATCCTATACCCTAACCCTAACCCTAATTCTAAACTACCCACAGAACCCCCATCTTCATCTTCCCTCTCCTTCATCATCATTCTCTACTGCCGAGACCCCCCTGTGCCCACTTCTCCCATCTTCGCTGAAGCCCCCATCGACGTCGACCCAAGCCCCTTCTCCGTCACCAGTACCATCCTCCAACCACCAGGCCATCCCTAACCTCCTTCTTCTTCCTTCTCACCATGAGTACCATCCCCACCTAGTCGGAGCCTTCGTGGGCTCCGCCATCACCTCCGTCGACCACCCACAGCCGCTGCCCTCTCTTCGTTGTTGCATTCTGTCACCTTCACCGTGAGAACTCCCCCGTCAACTGCACCTCACCCCCTCCTCCCTCTCACAGCAGTCGTGGCCCCCTCTCCCCTGATCTCTCATCTCCTCTATGGCCAGCGCGCCATCTACCTCCATTATCTCCTCTGCACGCGAGCAGAACCACCTCCGCCATGCCGCCCTGAAAGCGCGATGACATGCCACCCATGTGCAGTGCCCCTCCTTCCTTCGTCGGAGCCATACGCCGCTTCACCAGAGCTCCTCCACGCATCAGCCTCCTAGCGTGAGTGCCCTTCTTTTCTCCCTCTGTGTAATCATATTTGTGTGTGTGTGTGTTGGGGGGGTTATTCATGTGTAAGTACACATGTGAGTGTGTGTATATTTTGTGTGTAAAAATGTGCAAGTTTGTGTGCGTATTGTTGGAAAGAGGGAGATTTGTACTGAGGAAGATGACCCGGACCGTCAAGGGATTGTCGAGGAAGTCGGCGACAAGAGACGACGGAAGAAACAGCAGCAGAAAACAAGCAGCAGCAGAAAAATAGGTTCTCCGGTCGACCGGGCCGGTCGACCGGACGTGCACAACGTGCACAGGTCTAGGCGGTCGACCGGACCGGTCGACCGCAGGAGCCTGACTGACAAGGCCCAACTCTCTGTTGGAATCGGTCGACCGGACCGGTCGACCGTAGAAGGGTCGGTCGACCGGTCCGGTCGACCGACAGTCGGGTTTGGGCTGAAATCTGCAGTTCGGAAACCTGTTGTATTTAAGGGCTGCTAGGGTTTTCTAAGTTGTAATCTTGAAGTAGGGAAATCTTGTAGAAGAACCTGCGAAATTAGGAGGCTTAGGGTTCTCTTGTATTGAGAGAGGCTAAGATCCATTGTAATCATCTTCCCTAAGTAAAAATCTCTCCTTTGATTGCCCCGAGGACGTAGGCAAGTTGGCCGAACCTCGTTAGATCTTGGTTGTTTGCGATTGTGTTCTTCGTGTTTGTGATTTCATTGTTTTGGTGATTGAGATCTGGTTGGATCCTCTAAGGGTTGTTGTCTCCGAGCACAACAAGTGGTATCAGAGCTCCAGGTTACGCTTGGGATATTCTGAAGATTCGAAGGGCTCCAGAACTGATCAGGTGGAGATCGTGTGTCGATCTCAGGTCAGAGGCATTGGTGTTCAAGGAGATCGTGTGTCGATCTCAGGTAGACGCAGGGAGGGCTCGTTGAATCAGGGTTGGAATAGATCTGGTGAGAAACTCAAGCTAGGGTTTCAAGGTAGAGGTAAAAATCACCTTTTTTATCTCAGAAATAGATCTATTTTGCAAGTATTTGATCTTCCGCATAGTTAGAGGGTCAAGGAAAGGATCTCAATGGCAGAGGAATCTAAGTCTGTTAAAACAATGAACAACTCCAGGATTGATGTTGTTAAGTTCAATGGAACTAACAATTTCGGGATGTGGAGGTGTGAGGTTATGGATGCATTGAATGCACAGAACCTCGAGGACACACTCCTATTGGAGAAGAAGAAGAACACAACCACCGAGGAGGAATGGGCAAAGATGAATAGATCGGCATGTGGCTTGATTCGTTCATGCTTGGCACAGGATATCAAGTACCTTGTGCAACATGAGGCGTCGGCAAAGAAACTGTGGGAAACCCTAGAAAAGAAGTACCTGACCAAGAGTGTGGAATCACGGCTGCAGCTTAAGAGTAAGCTGTATTTGTTCAGGATGCAGAGGGGGAGCACAGTGAATGAGCACATAAACCGGTATACGAAGCTTCTCACAGATCTGATAAACGTGGATGTCAAGGTAGAAGAGGAAGACAAGGCTGTCATTCTCCTGAACTCGCTCCCACCGGAGGAGTATGAGACATTCACCATGACGTTTATCAATGGTAGACAAACTTTAGTCTATGATGAGGTGTCGTCCGCATTGATGAGCTATGAGACAAGGAAGAATGAGAGACATTCTGGTCAGTCAAGTTCAGTGGCAGAGGCATTGGAGGTGAGAGGCAGAAATTCATCAAGGAAGGGTAGAGAGATGGGTGGAAGATCGAAATCCAGGCCGGGATTCAAAGACCTCAAAAGGAATCAGTGCATTTTCTGTAGAGAAATTGGGCACTGGAAGGTAGATTGCCTAAAGTTCAAGGGGAAGAAGAAGGAGTCGAATGCTGAAGCAAATCTATCGAAGGTGACGAAGACTCAGAGGAGTAGTTCACAGGCAGATGGAGAAGATTCAGACTCTTCGGGATTCTCTTTTTCAGTCAGTTCTCCCAGTGTTAGTAACTCATACAAAGATGAGTGGATTATGGATTCAGGAACTACATACCATGCATGTCCAAACAGGAGCTGGTTCACCAGTTTTGAGAAGCTGGAAGGTTGCTCAGTTGTGATGGGTGATGATCACTCATGTAGCATGGAGGGTGTTGGTACAATCCCAATCAGGATGTTTGATGGGATGGTTTGGGAGTTGACAGGTGTGAGGTATGTACCTCAGATGAAGAGAAATTTAATCTCTTTAGGAACTTTGGAAGCATCGGGCATGATGATATCGGTTCGAGATGGCGATCTCAAGATGATCAAGGGTTCGATGGTTGTAATGAAGGGCGTCCGCCGAGGAAATTTATACTACTTGAAGGGTAGTACTATTTCAGATCAGGTGGAGACTTCGAGTACAAAAGATGAGGTTGGCCTGGGGATTCAGCAGGAAAAAGCCGGACAAGAAGAAGAATCTTTGCGAGCTCCTGCAAAGATGAAATCAGAAGAAGGTGCTGCTACCTGCAAGTCAGAAGGTGGACACAGGGTTCTGGACAAGAAGAAGGTGAGTTTTAGCACCAGTTCTCACCACAATGAAGGTCTTCTTGATCGTGTTCACGTGAATGTATGGGGACCTGCTAAGACGGCATCGCTTGGAGGTCACAGGTACTTTGTCTCGGTAATTGATTGTTCATCTAGGCAGGTTTGGATATATCCGATGAGACAAAGGGGTGAAGCCCTAGATGTGTTGAGGAAGTGGAGCGGAAGAATGGAGAGGCAGATAGGTAGGAAGGTAAAGGAGCTTCATATTGGCAATGTTGGGAAAGACATTGACCAATTCCTACAGTTTGGACAGAACACAGGAATTGCTACACACTTCTCAACAGGTACAGATGAGTTGGCTAAGGAGTTGGTCCGTTCCTTGCTGGAGGAGGTTCGGAAACTATTGTCTAATGCAGAATTGGACAGGTCGCTTTGGACTGAGGCGATTGAGTATGCTAGCCATCTCAAGAATCAAACGACTGCGATAGGAGGTAAAGCTCCATTGGAACATTGGTCGGGAAAAGCTCAAGATCACGGTGTGCTGCGGAAATTTAGAAGTCCGGCTTACTTCAGTGCCAAGAATGGCAAGGTGAATCCGCAAGCAAGGAGGTTTGTCTATTTGGGCATCAAGGAGAACAGCTACAGGTTGTGGGATCCCAAGGACAAAAGGATCGTGATGAGCAGGAATGTCACATTTAGAGAGGCTTCAGGGTTGAAGTCCATCGTCTCTCAGCAGGTGGAGAGGACGAAGACCAAGGGAGGATCGCAGCGGGTGGAGGTCGATGCTACTCCATCATCTCCAGGTAGTTCGGCATCAAAGGAGACTTCATCGGAAGTGACACCGGGTGGAGATCATGATAACAAGAGTGATGCTGAACAGGTTGAAGACATTGCTGAAGATGTCAAGTTGAGTGCAGCCAAAGGAACCAAGGTGAGACCACGTTCGTGGTTAAAGAAGGATGAATCTCAAGCTTGTGGACGCGACAAGCTCAAGTTGAAGGCCGTTGCTCTCCATGATGGTCAGGGGAAGGTTCATATGACTCAGTCTAACAGGTTCACTGCTGCAGGAACAGGTAACATTATTCGAGCTTGATGAAGCTCAGTTTAAAGAACTACGGTTGGCTTGATCCTTTTGGGCAAAGGTACGTAGGCAGCCGTAAAGGCGCAGCCATTGGTGATGCAACTCTTATGAAGCTATGTTTGGGTTCTCGAGAAGTTGTTTGGACCTTCACATAGAGGTGAAGAAGTGTGGTCAATGGAGCTTCACGTAGAGTTGAAGAGACTTCACGGAGAGGTGAAGAGACTTCATGTAGCGGTGAAGTGGTGTGGCCAGTTGGACTTCACATTGAGGTGGAGTGGTGTGATCTCGAAGAACAGTTTTATCTTCCGGAGAGGAGATGTTGAGCTTGCATAAGGAGGGGTGTGCATCCAGTTGAAGCCGATGATGTTTGGTGTGCTCTACGCAGACTTGGTTGGACCGTCAGAGGAAGACAGGTAGACTAGATAGAGCTAGTCAGTGGAGAGTCAGTGTTGGCTCATAAGGAAGTCTTCATGAGGTCATGGAGTTGCGGAGTAGAAGCCACAGTATGGTGATCGGCAGGTATGAAAATTCTCCTAAGGTGAAGTGCAGGGAAGGCATGTGCAATGTTTTCCAGGAAGAGATGAGCCAAAGATTCCAAGCCGAGATCGTGTGTCGATTTCGCCGAGATCGTGTGTCGATTTCGACCGGTGCGCGCAAGCCGAGATCGTGTGTCGATTTCGCCGAGATCGTGTGTCGATTTCGCCAGGTGATAGACTGGGGTTCGTTGGATGTCGGCTCAGATTTTGGAATCTTCACCGAGGTGGAGAATTGTTGGAAAGAGGGAGATTTGTACTGAGGAAGATGACCCGGACCGTCAAGGGATTGTCGAGGAAGTCGGCGACAAGAGACGACGGAAGAAACAGCAGCAGAAAACAAGCAGCAGCAGAAAAACAGGTTCTCCGGTCGACCGGGCCGGTCGACCGGACGTGCACAACGTGCACAGGTCTAGGCGGTCGACCGGACCGGTCGACCGCAGGAGCCTGACTGACAAGGCCCAACTCTCTGTTGGAATCGGTCGACCGGTAGAAGGGTCGGTCGACCGGTCCGGTCGACCGACAGTCGGGTTTGGGCTGAAATCTGCAATTCGGAAACCTATTGTATTTAAGGGCTGCTAGGGTTTTCTAAGTTGTAATCTTGAAGTAGGGAAATCTTGTAGAAGAACCTGCGAAATTAGGAGGCTTAGGATTCTCTTGTATTGAGAGAGGCTAAGATCCATTGTAATCATCTTCCCTAAGTAAAAATCTCTCCTTTGATTGCCCCGAGGACGTAGGCAAGTTGGCCGAACCTCGTTAGATCTTGGTTGTTTGCGATTGTGTTCTTCGTGTTTGTGATTTCATTGTTTTGGTGATTGAGATCTGGTTGGATCCTCTAAGGGTTGTTGTCTCCGAGCACAACACGTGTGTGTGTATTGTGTATGTGCGTGGGTGATTGGATTAATTCCTATCCCTATCTCTCTTACTTCTCAGTGTGTGTATTATGTGTATAAATATGTGTGTATGGGTATAATGCATATGTGTGAGTATATATGTGTACATGTGTATACGTGCATTTTAGTGTATAAGTATATGTGAGTAATTGTGTATATGTGCGTGTGTTTGTGTATTCGTGTGTATGGTTGCGTATTGTAATGTTTCAGACTCGCTCGTGTGATCCGAACCAAGTAACGGAAGATTAGAATTCGTGTTCGTAGAGTGCAGATATGCCAGGCGATTTGAAGACCAACACACAAGACGATTCGGATATCTAGACTGGTTCGTGCAGTACAAACTAGGCGACTATTCAGGCCCGAAACCGCGTCATTTCATGTGAGTGTTTATTTTCATTGTATTTATTGTTTATTTTTTATAGTGAGCAATTCATGTTATTTATGGCTTTTAATTTATATTTCGTCAGTGAGTGTTTGCTTTCGTTATATTTTTATTTGTATTTCTTATTTTTTTTATAGTGAGCGATTCATGTTATTTATGCATTTTAATTTATATTTCGTCAGTGAGTGTTTGCTTTCTTGTATTTTTATTTGGTGATAGTGAGTGTTTACTTTTGTGTTGTTATTCATTTATTGTTGTTAGTAAGTGATTTCTTTATTTGTTTATTTTAATTATATGAGTTAATATATTATTTCATGTAAATGATCACCTTATTATGTTGTATTTTTATTTATTTTGTTATTGATTAGTTAAATTATTAGATTATTATTAATTACTTTAATTTTTAGTCTTTAGATATGATTGTAGTTTTTATGATTTAGAGTTTGATCTGATGATTTAATACTTTGATTGGAGTATTATCCTATAAGAGATGATTTAGATATATTCTAGGGGATTGACCGGAAGTTATCTTGACATTAAAATGTTTATAGATTTGTATTTCATCATTGAGATATTAGAGTTATATCATTTTAGTATAACTGTTTTGCATTTCAGGTTCGGATCTAGTTGTGAGGGAACTTGGACTGTAATGGGATTGAATCTTAAGGTCGATTGGTTCATGTTGGTGGTTAAATAGTAGATTTTATGTGGAAATAATTATTAGATATTTATTTGATGATAATTCAAATGGAAACTCATTTAGATCTTGAAGATATTTTAGTTAGGATGTTACCTTATCAGAAGACTGATTTTCCTGATACTGGAATTTATATATGGACTTAATTGGAGTGTTTTCCAATGAAAAATCGAAAAGAAAAACTTACAAAATTTGGAAGAGAAATTACAAGTAATAAAAGAAATTATAAGTATCACTTCTTGAGATTTCTAGGGAAGTGTGTCGGTTGAAGTCTGGTGAGCACGTGACAACTTTATTCTGTTGACCACACGAAAAATTGAAACCGGATCTACTACATGAGAATTCCTTCTTGCCTGGTTCGAGAATTCCCTTACCCATGGAGAAGCTTAGGGAAGTTCAGATGCACTATGGTGGTCGAACCCTTGTTTAATCCAAAGAATTATGGAAAAAGCGTGCCACTGTTAGAAGCTATACGCAAAAGAGCTTACGTTATTGTTACGAAGAAAGAGATCTTATCTGTTTTCTCTCTCTCACTTTCTTTAGCTGAAGAGTTCCCCACTTTAGCCTGCAACCGACTATTTATGGCCAAGTAAGGCATTGTAAATCCCTAAAAATTAGTTAACAGTTATAAATACAGTTGTTGCAATCTTCAGATAAAGATAGAATAGCCATGAGCAAAGATATTCAGCTCCTGGCGAAGCTAATTCAGCCTGTGACGAGGCTAATTTAGTTTATGGCGAAGCTAGCCTGCCAGGCTGTCAACAATTAAAGAAATTTACCTCCTTGATTATCTCCTTTAACTAAGTGATTTGAATCCCTAGGATATCTCTTTTAATAGAGATATTTGAATCACTATAAGGGATTTGAATCCCTTTATTATCTCTACTCATTCAGTAGAATGCTAATCACGGGGAATATTCTCTTTTAAATCTATTCAAGGATTTAGAAAGGTTAAATGACCTGGAGATTCGATTGTTGGCGAAGCTACGCCTTTGGTGAGGCTAAAGAGCTTTCAACGAAGCTATAGTTCAGCTCTTCACAGAGCTAGCACAAAGCCCATGGCGAAGCTATGCCTTTGTTTGGCATCATTAGCCTTTTTGAGAAGGCTATAGCTTCTGGCAAAACTATAAATTAGCTTAGCATGGCTAAGTAAAGCTTCGTGCAAAGCTAGAGAATGTAGCCAGTTGGCTCAGCAATGCGACGCTAGAGTTTAACTCTGTTGTGCTTGCTAATGGATTGGTCATCAGCCTGTTTTATGGCTTGTCGTTTCTAAGTGTTGATAAGTCAGACATTGTTCAGACCAATTGAAAAGCTGTTTTGGAGTTTGTTTTTTGTAACTGTCAATAAGACCCCCTTCAAAGTTTTCGAAGTTCGTTGTAGATTGGGACGGGCTTCAAAATACTTTGAATTAGCAGTTACCATTTGCCAACTAGAGAGCCATTTAGGTGAGACTAAAACTTAACTCTCAGTAGAGCTTTGCCTAGTTGGCAAAGTTAACCTTCATGGTTATGATGGAACTTTGCCTTCGTGGCAAAGTTAAAACTCCTAGCAGAGTATAACATGGTTGAATTTAGTTTTTTGCTCGCAGTGGAGCTCTTGTCCATTTGGCGAAGTTAACGGCTCGCCTGTGTGGCGAAGCTCCGCCATAGGAGTTTATCCTCCGCTGTCGTTTCAAAATTCGAAACGACAGCTTTCACTTTTTTTTAAGAGGTAAAGCTAAAGGCACTTAATACCTATAAATAGTCGTGAGGATGTCTTTTAGATTTTCAAAATCCTTATTTTCTGCTGGTGTAATTAACCCTAGGTAATATAAGTCTTTCATATAGGAAAACTTAACAGGTAAGTTCTTTAGAAAAGAAATAAATAGGATGAAATTTCACCAAGTGAAATTCTGAAAGATTGAGACTAACATTATTCAGAGGTTATGAACATGATAAAATTAGTCCAAGAATAAGAATCCACTGGGGATAAAAGAAAATAAACTAAGGAATCAATCTGTTCAGAGGTGATTGACTATACATGATAGGTTTGGAATCACTAGAAAGAGGGTCCTTTGTTCAGAGGTAATTAACTAGAGATGACACGAAGAAATAGTCCCTACTGGGCTAGAGAGTTAGATCGGAATATCCTTCAGTTTAGAGGTAATGAACTGGACATAACTGATTAGGAATAACCAAATATGATGTTTTGTCATTCAGAGATGACGAACTTGACATAACGACAAAGAAAGATAAGAATGAGTATTCGTCGGTTCAGAGGTAACAGACTGAGCATAATCGATTAGAAATAACTAAACTTAGAGTGTTTACTATTCAGAGGTGAAGAACTGAATATGACAGTAAATGAAAGGTGAACTGGTTTTAAGGACCCGTCTATTCAAAGGTGTTTGACTGGACATGATAGATTAAGACACCTATTCACCCCCCTCTAAGTATAATTTCAATTGGTATCAGAGCCTACGCTCCTGATATTAGGTTTAACCACCTAGGAGTGAGATCTTGGATAGCTAATCTAAGTTTTGCATTTGCACACTTATTGTTTACACACACTCATAGATTACCTTCCCATGTTTAATGTCTCTAAAATTAATATATGGAAGGTTAGGATGTGTGCTCATTTAAAAACTCTAGGATTGCATGTTTACCTTGCCGCTACCAAGGAATCTTATCTTGGTAATAGCAAGCATAAAAAGGCTAATGCACAAGTCCTAAAGGCACTTAGAAACTCACTAAGTAAAGAATATTTAAATATAGTTTCACATTATGATTCCGCATTTGCAGTGTGAAACATATTGACATCTCCCGATCTACAAACGCCAATCAATGAGGAGGAGAAATCTAGTGGAGAAGAGTCCGACCAACATTGTTTCATGATCCAAAGGAATGACTCCCTTGAGGTATATTCGGATACTCAACTAGATGGTAATACTAGTTTTTCTTGTAATGAGTGTATGGATGCATATGTTTTAAATGAAGAACTATCTATGATATGTGAACAAATGATTTCAAAGTTTGAAGTTTTGAAAAACAGGAGTTCTAAATTAAAAGAAGAAAATGAAAATTTGTTTTCAACACGAAATATATTTATAAAAGAAAAGGATGGGATTTCAAATAAAAGGAACTCATTAAAATCCCAACTTGATCTTGCCTTAAATGAAAATAAGATTTTAAAGAATAAAAATGATTGTGATGATATTTTGAAGAAAAATGAGGCTTTATCTTCAAAACTAGATTTTGTTTTAAAAGAGAACAATTCTTTGAAAAATAAAATTGATTTAATTTCAAAAGATTTGGATTTGATTTCAAATGAAAATAAATCTTTAAAAAATGATTTAGACTCTCATATTTGCCATGCTACTACATCTTCATCTTCTAATGTTTCTACTGCATGCTCCACATCTTCTTTTAATGTTTAAAACGATTTATATATGTTAAAGAAGAGTGTAGATTGTTTGGGCTCCACTTTGAGCCAATATGCTATGGATCACAAGAAATTGGAATCCATGTTTCACAAGAAACATGCACCTCATATTCATGCACATCATTCACGGCATCACCTCATGTACACCATGATCACACCCATCCTCATATGTATGCTATAGTGTACACATGTACACATTGTGGCCGCAAAGGTCATCTTACAAGATTTTGCTATGATAGACTAAATTCTGTAAATTTTGCAAATAATAATATTTGGGTTAGGAAAGGTGCTAACCCCTGTGGACCCAATAAGATATAGGTATCAAAATCCATCCCTATTGTATTTGATGTAGGTTTGTGCTCTCACTTGACGTGAGGGTGTAGGTGCCTTGATTACATTGGATGCATCTCCTTCAAGGATGTTTGGTGGGAGGGCCACCATGATTTGGAGACCTAGAGATTAATCCTAATGATTTTGGTAACAATCTCTAACTCCTTATTTTATTCACATGCTCTTATTGATTAACATTTAGCATGTTTTTGGTTTCAATGCCCATTATGATTGATCATGTTTTGGTTTATTATTATGGTTTTACACTTCATTATTTTGATTACTTGTTTAAATGTAGTTTTCATTAAAACATATATTTATACTTGTACAACTAGTGAACCACATTTGATTATTATATGTTTGTGCTAAATTGCTCATTTGTACCCATTAGATGTATTTGTATAGCCTAGTTTTGATGACTCTTACATTCTAACTCGTATTCCCTATTTTTGTACATGTTTTTATAAAAATGTGTTATCTTCGTGTATATGTTACTTTGTCTAAACTAATAGATATACATATACATCCTTGAGCCACTTGCCTTCATGCAATATACTTTTATGAACTCGTTTATATTTTAGATATGTATGTATACTCTAGTTTATACAAAACTATATATGCCTTGATGCTTGATTTGGTTTGATGAAAATTAAAACTTTTATGTGTTTCATATTTGTAAAGGAATTTTATATGAGCTTCAATGCCTACATGATTATATTTTTCACATGACTCTTTTACATTCCATGTTTGTGTTTGCTCATGATTTTTATTTCATGAGCATATATGTGCTTTATAGACTTTGATTGTTAATTTTCATGTCTTCATGGGATGTATGATTGGTTTCATGTCTTGAAGGATTTCATACTAATTTTTTTAAAATATCTTTAAAACTAGTTTCTATTCTTCAATTGGTAGAGTTTTCAACCTATGCCTATTTATTCTCAAATTCTATTTTTGAAAACCCCTACTTTTTAAAGGGCGGTTGGATGGGCGATCATGCCGTGTATACTCTTACTGAATATCTTTTAAACTTGTGCATGAAAAGGATGGTAGGTATGAGTTATACACTTGATTCTCATTATTTTTCAATTGGTATCACAATTAATATTTCATATGTTTGTATACTCATATGTGTTTTCTATATGTGTGTGACTCATATTTCTATTGGTATATCTATACATACATATATATATATGATCTGATTATGCTTGTTTCACATGTCTTTATATTTCTTAAAAGTACAAACTTGTTTATTGTTAAACTTGATTTAATCTATAATGTCAATTAGTTTTTAATTGGTAACTTATTCAAGCCGATTGTTTTCATTTGTATTTTATAAAGGGGTAGAAAATTCTTATTTTTAAATCATTTTTATGTAAAATTGGTATTGGTTATATTTTCAATTGGTATCAATACTTTTTAATTGGTATCAATATTTTTATCAAAATTTTTTTAATTGGTATCAATATTTTTCAATTGGTATCACTATGTTTATCAAAATTTTTAAATTGGTATCAAAAATTGTTTTGTTCTGCCTAAAGAAAAGATTTGAATGTTTTGGTTTTATGTCTTATCGATTTTTTTTATGATGTGACAATTAATTGTTTTTACTTCACCCTTTTCTTGATGAATTGACAAAAAGGGGGAGAGAATTTTTAGTTTATATATGAATGTTTATATCCATGTTTATGCATATACATTTGTATTTCCCTTATGAATTTTATTGAATATCCTTATTGTTTATGCTATACATGAGTTAAGGAGGAACTTCTATGAAGCGTAACTTTAATCCATGCATATATAACTCCATGAGTTTTGTCATCATCAAAAAGGAGGAGATTGTTGGCCCAAAGGCCCATCACTCTAGATTTGATGATGATTAACTTATGTAGTTATAGTTTACTAATGATCTTATGCTTATTTAGTTTCAATTATCTATCAAGATCTTATTAGGTGTGTAGCTTCAACAAAGGTGTTTTGAAGCTTACACATGTTGATTCAAGAGCTTGCATATCAAGATCGCATCTAGCACTCGGTTGGAGTCTAGCTCGTTGGATCGTGTTTGGATCGAGTCAACTTGAAGATAGAGTTCTACAAGAAGACTTCGGTTTGTGTTGTTTAGATCTTGTATAAGATAGATAGTGTTGATATGCTCAAGTTCACATACACACACAAGTTTCTATATGTTTGGTTTTTCATTTAACCAGTTTTGGTTTTCATATCAAAAACATAGATGTAATATCTTTCATATGTATTGGATTTTATCCATACACTCTATGCTTCAAAAAAATTTCAATATCTTGTTTTTGTATCTATACAAGTTTTGAAAAATACGGTTTTTCAATTTTAAGCTTAACTTCTAAATCACAAAAATGGTTCAAAATGTTTGTAATATGTGTTGATTTATTATCACACATATTTGCACTTCAAAGTATTATAAAGAACTGATTTTGTGGAATTAATATGATTTTATGGTATTTTAATTAAAAAGACCAGTTTTCATGTCCTTTATCCCTGCCAGTTTTGTGCTAGCGGTCGACCGGGCGGTTGATCGGATCTGGTATCGGTCGACCGGGCCGGTCGACCGATGTGCACAAACATGTGCACGTAGCTAGCCTCTTAGACCGGTCGATCGCACGGTCGACCGACTGTAGTTCCCTTACTCTCGGGTAAGGGCAGTCGACCGGAGGTAGGCAACAGTCAGAAATTTGACCGTTGGCTGGTCGACCGGAAGGTCAATTTTGACCATATTTGGTGCCAATGGCTTTATTTTTAAAAGCCTATAAAAAGGGATTTTCTTGGAATGTTTTAAATAACGATTTTGAGAGCTTTTATTTTCTATCTTACAAGTATTTTTGCAGCAATTCAAAAGAAGTTTTTGAGCAAAAAGTTTGATTTTTTTATTTGTGTTTTCAAGGGTTGAAAATTCAAAGAAAAGAGATTTTGGGAATTTGATTTTTGGTTTATCTTCTTCATCTAAATCTATTGTTTTCCCAAAAGTTTTCTTTGAGATTTTATTTTTTAAACTCATTGGTTTTTCTCACAACTTGAGCTATCACATCTATCCTATCATTAGGATCTTTTTGTTGGTGAGAAAAAGTGTTTGTGATCCATTTAGATTACCAAGAGTGGTTTGTGGTCCTTGAAGATCACCAAGTTGTAAATCTTACCTTTGCTTTGGTTGGTTGTTATCCCTCTTGTGGAGAGGTGATAGTTTGGTTGGCTTTGTGCCTATACCTCTTGTGGAGAGGTGATAGTTGTTTTGGCATTGGTGCCTTACCTCTCGTGTAAAGGTGATTGTTGTTGGAGAGAGGAGTTGTGTTCTCCTTGTGTTGTATTACCCAAATCCTCGGTGGAGGTTCCCTATGTGGGAAGTCCTTTGTGAACGCATTAGTAAAAAGCCTTCTGTGTGAAGGCGGGGACGTAGAGCGGTGGCTCGAACCTTGAAACACATCTCGGCGTTAGTGTTTGATCAACTTTCTCTAAACTCTCTCTCTTATATTTCTAGCATTGATTCATATTGCTCATATCAATATATATTTGCTTGGTATTCATTGTGTCATCATACTTGTGTTAAACCAAGAGAGCTTCACATAGCGCCTCAACTTTTATCTAAGAGGAATGTAGAGGAGATAGTCCACAGCCCGTCACGGGGAATTCGGTTACACTCTTTGGTTACACATAGTGTGTTGCTTTAGATTTGAATTCCGCATCATCTCATTTTAGAGTGCATTGTATTTTTAATAGATTAGCCTTACACCTATTCACTCCCATCTAGGTGTAATTTTATATAGTATGATCAAGAAGATTCTGTTTCTCTCTATCTCTCTTCTATTTATATGTAAGTAGTAGCTAGTTAGTAGTACAAATTGCATAGAATCGCAAAATGAGCGGAGATAAAGAAAGTTCTCTAAAAGTGGAGGAAGAGGATGAAGTTTGAACTAGTATACTGTCCATGTCGGTAGGAAACCGACCGATCGATCAGGAGAACGAAAGGGGAGAGGAAGGAGGAAGAAGTATGTGGGAGTTGAGAGAGGAAGAATAAGGAAAAGATGGACAAACGGACGGACAAAGTTTCTATATGATTCACGGGAAAAAACTCCCTTCGGTCTGTTTTGATTAGATTTGAGATCCATAGTATGTTACAAATGACATAATTTGGTTAAAAATAGAATTTGTATCTTGTATTTGTTGCTGTTATTTATTTCATCTATTTCGTATTTGCTTTTTTTTTTATGAATTGAATTTTTATCTTGATTTTTTTTCTTTTTTTATGAACTGTTTCTTTTTTGATTATTTTTCATTCTCTTTTGGTTGTTTTTTGCTCTTATTTTATTTTTATTTTTAATTTCCTGTTTCTAAAAATGATGGTGACTTTATAAAAAAGAAATTTTTTGCCATACTAACAGCTGGACTTAGTTTCTTAGTGACAAATTAAATAGGCCATTATGATGGAGACTGTTAAAAGCATTTGCATTCTAATTATGTCCTAGCAATATTAAGTAGGAAATTGTAACGAAGATATAATTGTTTAAGATAAGCAACAGCAAGCTGAGAATTATAGTAGATATTGTTTTAACCTTGTCCCATGCGTTTTTTTCTTAACTTGAATTTTAGGCAATGAAAAGGTCTAAACTGTGAGGATTCAACATGGGAAAAAATTTATAGGAAACCACATCAAGCTTGTGAAGGGATATTTGGATTCTTTAGCTGAAGTTAGTATTGGCGAGTTAGAGGTGTTTGACTATGAAGAGCTTGTTGCTGTAATACATTACTTAGGGTATACTGACTTTTCAGTATTATATAAATTATGGAACAAAGATAATGACTGGAAGGGGGCTGTGAAATGTGGCAAAGGACTTAAAAATGTTCTTGTAAGTAAATGAGAAACCTGTTGACCTGTATATTGTGGAGAGCTAAAAATTCATGGGCATAGAGTGAGAAAATAGATTCAGTGAAAGAACATGTTCAGGATGATGCAGAGAAATGTGATGCCGATGATGAACAAGGGGGTGATAGTGATGTAGAGAACTTCATACAAAAAGAGAGTGTTTCAGTAGAATATGAAGGAAAAAGAAGAAGAAGAAAGTAGTGATAAAAGAGTGACAAAGGCAAATATTTTGAAGCTGATTAGGAAGAAACTTGAGGAGAATAGAAATGAAGAGAATAACAATAAAGTGACCACCAATGAGTTGCCCACTCATGAAGAGACCATCAATGAGCTGCCTGCTGATGTTGATAAAGGAGATGGGATAAACATTCAGAGAGGTAAGGAATGTGAGCCCAAAAATCAGTGGTTTTCTGATTCTGATGACTCTGATGAGCTTAGAAACCTCCCTTCTTCAGATGAGAAAAGGGAGATGAAAAAGAATGCAAGACCGCCAATTGTTGAAGGAGAACAACCACAACTCAACCTTGAGCTAGGATAGGAATTTAGTAGCCCAGCTGAGTTCAGAGAGTATTTAAGGACCGAGTCTATTATAAATGGGCATGATCTGGATTGGAAGAAAAATGAAGGTTGCACAATCGAGGTGAAATACTTAAAGGAATGTGGTTGGAGTTGCTTTGGGTCTTGGGACAAGGAGAAATCCAAGTGGGTGATTAAGCCTTTACACAATGTGCATACTTGTCAGAGATTAAGAGTTAATAATCAGGCATCTGCATAATAAATGATTAGAAGATATATTTATTAGTTTTAGAGACCAATTATATTATCAAGCTACTCACTAATTTGATACATTATATTGTTTTCAGGCTTCAAACCATCAAAATTTAGACCCTCAGTGTGCAACTGTTAGCCAACAATCTCAATCAGTATCAAATCCTTGATATAACAGCTCTGTTTATGTAAAAATTGTATAAGTGTGTATCTTTTGCGAGCTAAATACTTTTGTAAGCTTGGTATCAGTGTGTAAAAACTAATGTTAAAACTTTGGCAAGCTAAACACTTTGTCTCTTATGTATCAGTGTGTATCTCTTATGTATGTCAGTATGTGTATGTGTATCTCTTTCTTATGCTTGCAGCAGCTCTACTTGATTCTGCTTTTGCAAACTGTGTGTTCTTTTTTATTTGTGATGAAATGCTCTTGCAAACTGCTTTTGTAAACTGTGTGCAAGCAATTCAAGTGTTGATGACAAATTTGGATGAAGCAGGAGATTCAAGTGCAACAAAATGTGTGCTCTATATCAAAATTTGATGAAACAAGTGCAAGCAATTCAGGTGCATGTGGTGCCACCATAAGGGATGAACCATTTCTACACTATAGACAACTCCAACTGTGTATCAGAATTGAACCCCATAATTTTGTTTCATAACTGTGTATTAGTATATCAAAATTTTCAATATAGAAAGAAAAATTAAAACATCAAACATATAATTAAAACAAAGTTAAATTACATTATTCAAACTAAAATTACATAATCTATACTTACATCTTCATGAAAACTAAGAAAAAAAGAATTAAAAACATAATAGCAACACTCTCAGACAAAAGCTTGACAAGAGACTCTACTCTATGAAGTTGCTTTTTCAACTCTTCAAACTCAACTGTAATTGTTCCTTCAAGAAAATCAAACTCCCTGCCTTCTTTCTTGTCAACTGCAGAATAATCTATCAAGTGCAAGATAACAACTTTAGATCTGTGGCTGAAAGATAGATCTTTCCACTCAAAGAACAAGCACTTGTCCTTCTTCACTCTAGGACAGCTCCAAAATCTCCTTTCATGGTTGGTCCTTGTCCAAGATGTCTTCATTGGGCGTTGAATCCCACACTGGCAAACCCTAATCTCTTTCCAATTCGTCTCCACCCAAATTTCATCACCACCTTCCATATTGACAGCGGACGACTGGACACTTAGCTGAAGGTACTTGCAAAAGAGAGCTTGAAATTGGAGGGGAGAGCTTCAAAATGGATGGGAGCTTGAAAAAATGAAGATCTTCAATAAAATAAAAATAAAAACTAAAATACATCAAGATCTGGGTTGTTGGCAACATTTATAGGCTCGGTGAAGCGAGTGGGGGCATTTCCTCCATTTTAAGCACGTGAAACACACGTGCACTCCAAAATTAACAGTTGGGGGTATATACTTAAATAGTTGGGGGTAGTACTTTGTACAGAAAATTAGTTGAGAGTATATAGTTTAAAATACCCCCATAGTTTGAGGTTTTTTTTTTTTTTTTTTTTGTAATTTACCCACTTTTCTTAATAAAGTAGAAAAATCTAAGTTCCTTTTGAGTGATACAACTTTTCTTAAGAGAGTAGAAAACTTGCTTGCTGAATTATCGCACTAGAACATGAGAGTTTCCTCATACTATTATGATTCCTTGAAGTCTGGATGGTACTGATCGATCCACCTTGGATGATTTCCACCTCCTGTTTCCTTCGTTCTGTAAGCCACTCTGGGTCTTCCTTCGTGGCTGATCTGAAGTCCGCTTGGTGCGCCCCTGAAAGACAAATAAAGCTATATAAATAAAAAGTACAAAAACTAATTGTAGTTTTTCAAATGAAAAATCATTTAGACTTTTTATTGCACAATTTCACTGGAGGAAGAAGAAGAAGAAGAAGAAGAAGAATTTCTTGTTTACCTTTTTTCTGTGACGAGTGCTATGATGCTAGATGAAATATTCTTCAGTATCCGGCATTTGAGTTCACAGACAATGTCAGACACCCAAAACAAAGTAGACCCTGATTTAGATGCATACATAATAGGGAACAGAAGTCATGGATAGACTTCGTTATTGAAATTTAACATGACACGGAAACCATACCCTCCTCTCCTCCAAGGGTCTCTTGATGTTGCTTCCGGATCTCTTAAGCACTTGCTCGATTCTCTGTTTAATGATCCCATTAGTTATTATAAAAAGTATGAATTTATATAAATTTCTATATCAATTGAATAATGCTAATCAGACCCGATGCCTGCGGACCCCAGCTCTGATTAGCTGAGGGGAGATTGTAAAGAGGAGGAAGAAACACCTCCTTTTTACTGCCCCTGAATTTATCTATGGTGGATGGTGTGCTGCATAGTCTGCATATTCACGGTATGCATCTCAGATAGTCATGAAAATTCTCTTATCACAAAGATGCATCAGGTTGCACCTTAAGATGAAATCTCAGATATGCTGTTTGATATGCAATCAAGGATTAGGACAGTAGAGGAATATATCACTCACATGACCACTGTACTCTGTTGTGATCCAATGGGACCTGGGTCGTATTCCATACTCCTCCATGCACCAATCTTCACGAGCTTTATAATCATACGTCGACGGAGGGAACGTGCTTTCGTCATTGGCATGATCATCTCAGTGCATGCCTAACGGAAAAACACACAAAAACTCACACTTCAAAGCAATTCACTAGTTTTACTTATGAATTAAGCCAATGCCGATACATATGGGGGAGAAATTTACCTCCCAACCCAACCATCCATCCCATGGTCATCACTTGCATTTTCTAGGTCAAAGCATGGGTGAGTACTATAATAGTTATAATACAAACAAACTTGCAGATGAAAATACTTTAATAAGTCTGTCAGTGCCTTTGAAAAACCATCAATAATCCTGCACATCTTCACAAAAAGTAATTGCAACATGTTAGATATAAAAAGACATGAAACAAAATCTAAATGAGCTTGTTTCTAATACATTTTTCTCTATGGGATCACCTAATGCATGGATTTCAAAATGTGATTTTGGATTTTATCATTTAAAAAATTAAGATTATAATTATGGATAGCATGCAGCGCAATTTGAATAAGCTTTTTTCATGTGATGAAGGTATCGACACATCAGTTTTGGAATTTGCATAAATAATACAGAATTTATCTAAATACCTCTGTGATTGGGTATGCTGGTAAAGGCATCAGGAAATTTGCTGGGGGCTGGTAATCGACCATTGATACATATACAAATGTTGCCCATAACCAACCTTCAATGTGGTCGGCTGAGCTAAGGCCCCAGTAATTTGTAAGATGCATTTGATTAGGCAATAAGATTCAAAAATAACAAACAAATCTGTGAAGAAAAGGAATTAGAGTGTCTTTAAAAGAATTTAAGCACAACTATGGATTGGGCTATAGATACCTAAAGATTAATTTATATGAATAAATAAAATAATGAATATAGTTGATGCGGACATTAAGAGCTGAAGTAGGCAAAAGAATCCCAGTCCAGATTGATTCAAGCACTTGAAGACTTTTATGTGTTTTCTTTTATGTATTTTCCTCTTTTTAGTTGTGTTTTGGTTTATTAGGAGTTGGTTATTTTATTTAGTACCATATCGGTTGTGGTTTAGAACTACAAATTTGTAAGTCTATTAATAGACTCTTGTTTTAGATTTTAATTAATGAAGAATATTTGATTAAAGCTTATATTGTGATAAGATCGTTATCTCAATTTGTTTAGGTTAAATCCTAATTACCCTATCAAAACACTAATCCCCACTTTATTCCCCTCCTGTACCTCGCTGACAACCCTAATTGGTGGAGTTCGCCTGATCACCCATCACTTCCTACGTGCGAGCTTGCTTGAACCCATCGAAGCTCCTGCAAGCAAGAAGGAAATTGGATTTGGGTTTCAAAGAGGAAATCTGACCCGTACCCACATCCAAAGAAAAAAATTGGAGATCTCGGGTTTAAGTCAAAAAACATGTGTGCTACAGTAAACTCGACCCGCGAACTACAGTGTAGCAGGTTCAACATAAGAGAGATCTGTAAGCACTATGGTTTCATTTTCAGCCCGTAACTTGCACATCTGAATTCCGATTCAAGCGATCTTCATATCGTGACGATCGTGACGACGAAATCTACACACCGACATCTTCTAAATTTACAGAGGTCTCTGTGATCCTCAGTAGGTACTTTCTTTATCACAGTCTTTTTATTTGTGGGTTAGATAACATCCTTTATTATTTTATCGATTTAATCTGCTGCCAATATATTGAGATTGTGAGGTTCTGCTGTCTTTGTTTGTTGATCATATATCCTGATTGTACAAGCTTTTGTTATCGTAACTAAGTAGTTGCATCATTTTATTTTAGATTTAGAACGATACGACTGTAACTGCACATTTTCTTAAACTCATCTACTTCATATTAGTTTTAATTATTTTCTTACCCAAGATCGTAATAATTGGTGAAACTAGCAAAGTTTGTTTTATCACTGATTTTTGATTCACACATGCATCACCGTTTCACATTATTTTGGCATCAGAGCATGGTTAGGGTAGGATCTGCATCACGTAGGCACTTATTAGAAAACTTTACTGCCTTCTTTCATTAAAAAAAATCTACTCTAGATTTGCATCTCTTCATCTTCATTTAGCTTTTGTGTAGTGCATGTCTACTCATAGTGGTCACCCATATCTGTTAAAAGAGACTAATAAATCTCATACCTCCACAATGGATTCCCATCAAATTGTTGCAATGTTCGCCATGATAAATGTCAAGTTAGATACCCGTAAGACTTTCGAAGAGAGACTGGCCAAAGCAGAAGCCACGCATAAACCACCTGAGTCACCTACAGATGATCAAACCCCACCGAGAAATAATCGACATAACACCGATAACCCATCCAATCCCGATGCTCAATATCTGAAAGCATCAAGATTGATGTCTCCAACTTTGATGGATATCACGACCCACAACTTTTCATAGATTAGACACTCCAACTAGATAGGTACTTCACATAGTACAAAATCACTGAGCCTAGAATAGTTAAGTACGCTGCAATGAAACTGTCTATTCAAGCTAGTCAGTATTAGACCAACTTAGAAAACAGGTGTGCAGCCCGAGATCAACCACTGATTGACACATGGGATAGGATGAAATAAGAGCTAAAAACAAGGTATGTGCTACATCGTTTAGTGCTCGTCTCATGGAAAAGTGACACCAATACACTCAAGGTAACAAATCTGTTAAGGAGTATGTCGAGAAATTTGATGAATTCCTCATCAGATGCAGTACCCTCCATAAAATAAGAGAAGTTGGCTTAAGGATGACCTACGAACTGAATTGTTAACTAAAAGAGTCAACGAGTTAGAGGCAACATATGTGTTAATCTAAAATTTAGATTCTGCTAGGACCGACTACACCTTCAAGAGTCATGATTATAAAGGCTCAGTGTTTAGATATTCCTCATCTCCCTAACCCAATAGGTCTAGTACCCAAACCCCTTCACAAAAGAATGACATCAAGAGCAAAAGTGTTAAACGAGACGATAAAAACAAGAGCCCGAGTTTCTCAAAGTTAATTCCACAACCAAGTGCTACAAATGCTAAGATTATGGACTCTTAGCTGCCATTTGCCCTAGTCTCATCAGAATTAATAGATGAAACACTCACCGAAACTACTAAAACAGACTATGTTGTGTACATTTTTGATGGAGAAGAAGAAACTGACGAAGAGCCCACAAGTGATGATGTTGATCTCAATGGTATCAATCAAACACATTCAACTCACTTGTCTGTTGTCAGATGTGTCCTCTCACAACCAACTGAAAAGGATGATTGGAGAAAAGATGCCACCTTCCACGCGTTCGCCAAAATTGGAGATAAAAATTTTAAGGTAATTGTGGACAGTGAAAATTGTATCAATGCAATATCGTCCAGGTTGTATGAACATCTTGAATTAGAGGTTGTACCCGACCCCTACCCATTCAAAGTGTCATGGATTGACTCCACGACACTTGAGGTCAAACAATGATGTCTTGTCCAGGTCAATTTCAATCATTACAAAGACAATATCTGGTGTGATGTGATCACCATGAATGTGGGTCAAGTCATATTAGGTAAACCATGGTTGTTCGATAAAATCATAAAAATATTATTATTTACAGTTGATCCTACATGTGTCAATTTGAGTATGAGGATAAGCAGATTAAGTTACTACCTTGAGACCCAAGACTGGGCAGCCCAAGCAGACATCCACTTTGACTTTGCTAACACTACACCTCCACCTCTTATTTCTACTGTTCCATCCCTTCTTCCACTAGTCATGCACACCGTGTTCGCAAACCGCTTCCTCCCTTACTACCGACACCATCCTGCTATAGCGCATTCAAGTCTGCGTCTGCATCACACAAACACGTGCACAAACTACACAAAGAGATCAATAATGAAAATAAACAGAGCAATGAGGCCTACTTTACGAACTGACAATAGAAAAATATTTAAAAACTTTTAATGTAGGAATTATGTGATGGTTCTGATTTATCCAAAACAGTTTCCTTCAGGAACTATTAAGATATTACATGTTCGCAGTGCTGGAATTTTCATGATCTTGAATAAACTGAATTGCAATACTTATGTTATAGATCTTCCTTGAGATTATAGCATTAGTTATACTTTCAATGTTAATGATTTAATGGATTACAAGGTTTTGATTGTAGCCCATTAGTTGTTAAGCATTTCCCTAAACCATTTTCTGAGAGCTTCTTACGTAGTCCACTACTAAGTATTTGTCTCATTACAGCAGAGAGAGTTGATAAAATTTTAGAGAATGGACTATCACCACCAAAGCTGGTAGAACTCACAGGTACTTGAACCGCTGTAAAGAAAAGTACCAACTATTGATTTACAGCTAGATAAAGGGGATTTGTAGTGGATCGATCCAGTACAACACGGGAGCGCTATTCCATCTGACACGACGGGGTAAAGTCTTCTCCCATCCGGGGAGAATGATGCAGACATCAAGAGCTGAGACAAGCAAAAAAATTCCAGTTCAAATTGATTCATGCAATTGAAGACTATTATGTGCTTTCTTTTACATATTTTTCTCTTTCTAGTTGTGTTTTGGTTTATTAGAAGTTGGGTATTTTATTTAGTACCACATCGATTGTGGTTTGGAACTACAAATTTGTAAGTCTATTAATAGACTCTTGTTTTAGATGTTAATAAATCATAATGACCCTATCATAACACTAAGCCCACACTTTAATCCCCTCACTCCTTCCCCAAGCCGCTGCCAAATCACCCAGGTTCTTCTCGCTCTTGTCCTCCTTTCTATCCCACACACAGACACAACATACCCATCTCCTCCCTGCATTGTCAATCACACCTCGGTCAGTCCCGCTTCGACCCACGAACCCCACTATGCCCGAGCCCCTGTGCCCTCACACACGACTGCCTCGACAATGGGCCACATTCCTTTTCCTTCACATTAGCACACGCCCCTGAAAGCGTCACTGTCGTACCGTACCTCACCAACAGCCCTAATCGCCGGAGTTCGCCTGATCACCCATCACTTCCTCCGTGCGAGCTCGCTTGAACCCATCGAAGCTCCTGCAAGCAAGAAGTAAATTAGATTTAGGTTTCAAAGGGGAAATCTGACCCACACCCGCATCCAAAGAAAAGAATTGGAGATTTCAGGTTTAAGTCAAAAACTCATGTGCTACAGTAAACCCGACCCGCGAGCTACAGTAGCTGGTTCAGCACAGGAGAGATCTGTTAGCATTTTGGTTTCGTTTTCAGCCCGTAACTTGCACATCGGGACTCTAATTCAGGCAATCCTCATGTCGTTATGATCGTGACGACGAGATGTACACACCGGCATCTTTTACATGTTACTGAGATCTCTGTGATCCCTAGCAGGTAACTTTCTTTATCACGATCTCTTTATTTATTTATTGGTTAGATAACCGTCCTTTATTATTTTATCGAATTAATCTGCTGCCCCGATATTGTGAGACTGCGAGATTTTGTTGCCTTGTGTTTGCTGATCATATATACTGATTGTACAAGCTTTTGTCATCATAACTGAGTAATTGCATAATTTTATTTTAAATTTATAACGGTACGACTGCAACTTCATATTTTGTTAAACCCACCTACTTCATATTAGTTTTAACTATTTTCTTAGCTGGTGAAACGTAGCAAAGTTTGTTCTATCACTGATTTCTAACTCAGACACACATTACCGTTTCAAATCAATAGTAATTGACCAACTTGTTGGGAGCAAGTTGGTAGGGGTAGATAATGTGATGGGAATTCTCACAAGTTTAAGGAATGAGAGGTATGGAATTTCTTCGCCTGGTAAGAGGATTGGACAGGGTTTCCCACTTTTACTCTAAAAGAAAGAAAAAAGAAAGAAAGAAAAAGGGGAAAAAAAGAAAGCAAAATGAAAAAAAGGAAGATAACATTGGCGGAATCTCAGCAATCAACAAATAATTCACAAATAATTCACTGTTAATAGAATGATCACTTCTTATTAAAGCAATGCAACTATTAATTTTTTCTATCGACTCATATACAAAACTTCTGATGCGCCACTAGTCATGTATCATATTAGATACACATCTTATACATATTATACTTCTAGATACTAGTTGGATTCTTATTGCATAGATTTAAAAAATAATAAGATGTGAACTAGACACTATTGGAGTAAGATAAGAGATCAATGACAGAAAATTAACAAGATAATAGGCTCATGCACGTTTTACACAATGTTTAAAGTAATATTTGCCCCCAGTGTAACAGAGTGTGCGTTTTGTTTCCATTATACAATAATAACCTATTACTTGTATTAACTATCTGTTTTACGCTAACACATAACTGACTATAGGGACTTAATGATGTGAAATGTGTGTGGGGTGAAAAATAAAACTCAAAAAAATATTTCACCAACAAGAAGACCATTCGTAAGAAAACTAGTTAAAACAGATAATATCAGCTGTGATTCTTTGGCATGCTTTTGTGTGATCAATATCAGAGATTAAAATGCTAATTAAATCTATGATTATGCAAGTAAACGAGTTCTATACACAATAAAGAAGACAGGTAACTACATGGGAGAAGCAGCTGCACTCGCTCGTTATTTGTGGATAGAAGATCAAGTTAGATAATAAAACGGAGATGTATATCCTGACTTGTAATTTAAGGTTGATGTAATGAGAAAAATACCTTATTTGATAGTAGTGTTTGATTCCAGTAACTTGGCTTGGTCTGAACTTATGAGTGATCTCTAATTGCAAATTGTGCTTCTTGTCTTTGATGAAGCTTGTGCAATTTTTCTTTATTTGCTTTGCTGGATCGTCTTTATTTCCTTGGCTGTTAGTACTTTGGAATTGTATAGGAGAGCGAAAACAGATCCTGAATTGATTGTTGTTGACAATAAAGGAGGGGACGTCAGGTCTTCGAAGCCGATTGGATGTTTGAGAAGAATAACTTTATAGGCGACGAGGGATTCACAACAACTTAGAGAAAGAAATTTGTCGTGGGAGATTGAGAGAGGAAGAGAGATAAATCAATTACGGTGTCTCACCAACAATCGAGTCTAATAAGGCATCTCATCACTAATACAGAAGAGGAATTGAGAAATCCATATTAAACTCAATTGAGAGTAAAAGCTTTCATTGGTTATTCATTAAAAAAATGAATACATGGGGGCCCTTTATATATGCTAAAAAATTGTGCTCTCTTACTTCTATTTGATTTATATAATCTAACTCTAAAGAAATCAAAAGTCTAAAAGAAATAAATACATAAAAAAAAACTTGTCTAAAAGAAATAAATACATAAAAAAAAACTAGTAATCTTACTACAAATCAAATTACTAAAAACTAAAAATACAAAAAATAATAACTAGAAATTCTAATACTAGTAGAACTACTGGATTTATGTTGAGTTGGCCCGTCTTCTCATCTGATGATACACGCGCCATGATCTTGGTGCTTTGATTTTCGTATCATTCTCCTCGGGTTAGAGAGAGCTCAACTCCGTCGAGTCAGTAGGAGTTATCTCATCTTGCTTCAACCTGTTGGGATTAATCTGTTGTAGTGCACTTTGATATTTCCATGAGTCTTCATTCAATGCTCTTCCTTTCATCGAACCAGATACTTACGAGTCACGATAACTTCATCATCCAAAATTATATCAATCTGATTAACTATAGTAGGTAAAATATTTGGAATTGGTGAAATGGGTTCTCTCAAAAATAGGCTCATAGGATAGCTCATTAATAAATAAATTACTAGGGTTAAAATCAAAACCTTCGCAATCCACTAGATCTTCGATATTGAAAATAGAACTGATACCAAAATCTATAACATAAACATGATAATTTAGTTTCTTCAAGATTTGAAATAGATCAGTACTACAAGCAAGTAAGATAACTTCACCAACATTAAAAGTTTTAAACAATTGCCTATTGTCTATTAGAATCTTATAGTGGACGATGTTTTAAACAATCAAAGCACCAAGATAATTATGTGTATTGTTAGAGAAGGCGCGCCAACTCAATATAGATCAAGTAGTTCTACTATTATTAGAATTTCTAGTTCCTATTTTTTGTATTTTTAGTTTTTAGTAATCTGATTTGCAGTAGGATTAATAGTTTCCTTTTTATGTATTTTTCTTTCTTTTAGACTTTTGATTTCTTTTAGGAGTTAGATTATGTAATTCAAATAGAAGTAAAATGTTACAATTTTGTGAAGTAAAATGTTACAATTTTGTAGCCTATATAAAGGCCCTCATGTATTCACTTTTTCAATGAATTATTATGAAAGTTTTCCTCAAATTTGTGAGTTGTGATCTCTCCCAAAACTCTCTTTTTGTGAAGCCCTAGAGAAATCCTAGATTAGTGGTGTGAAACCCTAATTAGCATATCCCCTTTCTCTTTCCTTTCTCCTTCTTTCAAATCCCGATTCTATTTTCCTCAACTTCTCTTCAAAATCATAGATAAATTAGTCTCATATCTCTTTCTCTAATTCCAATAAAAAAATCAGAAAAACAATATTGCAACAGGAACTCGCTACAGTACCATCGTTGCTATAGTACCGCCACTGCTACAGTGAAAACAGACTCGTTAAAGCGTTCAAAGTTCATTTTCAAACCGTATCTTTCTGATTCGGATTGCAAATCACGCAAGGTTTGAAGCGTTGCATTCGTGGAGACGACCTCTACATATCTACAGTCATCACAAGGACACTGAAGTCACATATGATCCTCAATAGGTATGTTTGTAACCTCAATCAATTATTTTAAGTCTGATAGTTAATCTCTGAATTTTTATCGATTTAATTATTGTCCACAAATGTGAGATTGTGTGTATTTGCTTCCCTTTAGTTCTGTAGTTTCTTTATTGATATTAGAATCTTTTGCATGTGTAACATAAATATTATTGTTAATTTATTCTTGAATTGATATTGATTAGTCTATGCATGTTATTTGATTAACAGTTTGCAAGATTATTAGTTTTAATCATTTCCTACCAATGATCGTTTCATGTTGGTGAAGCGTAGTTTGAGTGTTTTATTGCTGATTTTCATACATGAATACACGTTTCACATCAGACAGCCCTCAAGCTGACGCTGCAGATCTCGATATCATGAAACAAATTCGTTTCAAACCCGACACAAATTCATTGGTTTAGAACCCAACTCGATATTGCCCAACTTCCTCAAACCCAACTCGCGATTTAAACTCGAACCCTATTTGAGCCCGACATCCTCAAACCCAACTTGCCGCGAGCTGTGACAAACCCATCCTCAAACCCATCCAAATCTTTGAGTTCATTGGTATTGATCTCGCTAGCATGCCTCATCGCGAGTCATCTTCATCTTTGGTCTTTGATTTCGTCTTCATCACCTTCGTCGTCTCAATTCAATCCACTTTGATTTCGATCTGAATCCAATCAATTCGATTTAGCTTCTATGCGACTTCTAATTGGATCGTACTCGATTCAATTCGCCTTTTCTTCAACCTCATAGCCATCCCAACCTGAATTCTTCACGAAACAGATTCGAGTTCCCTCGTCTTCGACTAGATTTGACCATGCCTTCAACCGCAGACATCCCCGTCTCATCTTTGACTCGATTTGACTCACCTAAATCTAAGTGGTACTTTTGTCGACGAAGAAGCCTAAGGTTGGGGCGCAAGAGGCATGGATGAGGATGAATTTGGATCGGATGAGGGACAACCACCATCTAGAAATACATGGATCGGCCCACCGACCTCGCAGGCGAGCGAATCAAGATCTCCACTATGAAGGCCTTCTGTAAGAAAACCCATCGATTCATCTAATTGCTATTTTGATAGGAGAAAGTAAAAGGATGAGGAGTTTTGAATTTTTGTTTTGTTTTGCTTGAGTTGGGATCGGTTAATTGAGAAAGGCAAAAGTGTATTCCGATTTGCTATTGGGACCAAATAGCAAACAAGAGTTAGAGCTGATTTGTGGGGATCTGACGGCTCGAATAGTTTTGGCAGTATATTGATGGATCAGAATCTGATTTTGATGACATTGGGGTCGATTCCAAAATTTTTAGGTGTTCTGAACACAGTGGTGGAAGTGGATTTGACAAATTCTATTGTTTGAAGTAGATTTTGTGTAAATTGGTGGTAGAATTGACAGTTCAGGGCCGATTTTAGTATTTTTAGGAGGAAATTTTGTTTAATATTTTGGTTTTGAGATTTTTTTGGTTGAATTTGGTCTGCATCTAGTCACAAACATTTTACTGTTTGAAGTAGATTTTGTGCAAATTGGTGATAGAATAGACAGTTTAGGGCCCGGTTTTCTTATTTTTAGGATGAAATTTTGTTTAGTATTTTGGTTTTGAGATCTTTTGGTTGAATTTGGTATGCATCTAGTCATACAGTGAAAGAATAAGATCTGTTGGTGAAGTCGCTTGGAAGATTACATTTGGTTCCAAGTTTTGGTTCTTATTTTTGACACCTTAAGTTGGTTCCAGTTTCATTTTCTGTGATTTAGTTCATTTCTCAGTTCAGTTCACATTTGTTTCGATGTTGGTTTCATTTTGGAGAATTCTCGTTTGATCTGGTTTGAATTTTAGCAATTTGACAGTTTGTCTTTGGCCATTTGTTTTCGTTCAGATTCAGTTTAACTTGGATTTTCTTCAGTTCGATTTGGTTCTCGGTCTTGCAACTTCTGCCGATAAGAGAAAGATAGTTTGAGATTCTGTTTTGGTTTTCCAACAACTCGCTTGGATAATTTGCATTTAACATTTGTGTCATACACTAGAGATCATTCGAGGTCCAGAGGAGGATCATTTGAGTTTATTTGAGATCCCAGGATCATCTGAATTTGTTTGAGAGTTTTTGAGATCCCAAGGGAGAATAGTTTGAGTTCGTTTGAGATTTCAATACAGGGTCGTTTAAGTTCGTTTAAGATCTGAGAGTTTGCAATCCCTAAGGAGGATCGCGAGTTCATTTGAGATTCCAAGGAAGAATCGTTTGAGTTCATTTGAGATCCCAAGGAAGCATCGTTCGTGTGACTTCTCAGAGGGAGGATAGTTTGAATTCCCAGATGAGGATTGTTTTAGATTCCAAGAGATAATTGTTTGAGGTTCCAAGGGAGATCATTTGAGTTTATTTAGATTGGCTTCCTTTAGTTCGGTATCAACATCAACAACTGAGTCTGCCTCAACAATTATTACTTCAACATCAAGAATTAGTTGTTTGCACTGTCATAAGTAATTTAGTAGTTTCAGATTTTGTTGATAGTTTTTTGTTTAGGCAAACTTTTGATGTCATACCATCTTAAGTTTGAGGGGGGGTGTTAGATATATTATGTAGTGATTATTTAGTTATTGAGTCCTAATAGAATTTCAAATCTTATATAGTCCTAGTAGTATTACGAGTCATAGTTTGAATATGATTTGGTCATGTATGAGTCTATGTTAGAAGGCGATTGTTCATGTTCATGAGTTTATGTAACTCTTCTCAATATCAATAAACATGTAATTGTTCATATTTTAACAAGGTTCACTATGGAACCGCTTGGAGCCAACTCACTAGTTTCCCCATCATTCAACTAGTTAGGCACAAACTAATACTTTGTTGCAAGTGTCACCATAATACAGTGGTAAAACCTCTCTGTAGCACGCAAGAGGTCTGGGGTTCAAATGCCACTTGCACCAAGGCTACGACCTATATTACCCCCCCTCCCCCCCACCCTCCCAAAAAAAAAAAATCAATACTTTGCTTGTACCAAATTGTATCTCCTCGTAAAATGCCTTGCTGTGTTGTGGCTTCTTCGAGTACTCTTGTTTATGACCTTAAATACAACTGAATAAAAGAATTTTTCAAAATAAAAGAAAAAGGAACGAAGAGAAAATTATTTATGCAATCAGCTGCAAAACTTTCGGATAACAGGTTTGTCATTGTTGCTGTAGTTCACAACCTGTGATATAATATATGTAGATTTTGATAGATTTTGATATCACTTACTTGGACCCATGTCTGCTCATATGGACGAATGGCTGAAGGGGATATACAGGTAGGGAAACATCCTTATTTGCCTCGCCACCAGAAAAGAACTGCTGAAGAAATCGGTGAAAAACAAAGAAAGAACCAAAACAAAACCATTTGTCAAGTAATTGTTCATTATCTAATTGTTTCCCCACGAAAAGGCAACAGTGGCAATCACAGCAGAAATAGTCAAACAAAATACAAAGATTTTCCCATACAAATCCCATATAAAAGGGCCAAGAGGTTACCAGATCCAAACCTAATTGGTTCAATTTAGGACTAGAAAGAAGGATGAGCTTAAACGTGTACTATTTACAATGTAAAGGAAAATATGGTTCTCTGCATAAAGTTCACTGTCCACCTCCCTAATGACAGGCCACACCATCACTACCTTGCCACGTCAAGGTGGGGGAAGTGTTTGAGCATGAAAATTGCATTTTGGACCATGAACTCGTGCAACTACTGTGAGACCAAAAATCCTTACATGTTTTACAATGAGGGATACATGATTAAGATGATCTGAGGCAACTTTGACAATGTAGACTTAAGAGGCGAGTGCCACAACTATGTCAGTATTTTGCTACATCATTTGAGGATGTTAAGGGATAATGCACCAAAAACATAATATAGGGTTTACATTGGCAGATGCAATACCATAAAAGTAACACCAAACATGAAACAGCAACCATGGATTTAAGACTTAAGAGAGGAGATACACTACAATTAAAATATAATTTATTAGCACACAAGGTAGCACAAAAAAGTAGGAGGTTGCTTCACCCTTTGATCACATACACATTTTTCCTTAAACATAAAGTGATTATTAATTTAGCAAAGTACTGCAATATTACTGCAGAAGGGGGGAAAGGAACAATGAGAGGAAGTACAATGAAGAAAACCCTAAATAAAATAATTGAGCCACATAGAGTAACATGAAATAAGGCAAGCGGCTACAATATGAAGATGTTTCTGGGAAAGGCAACCATATTGAGATATGAGACTAAATTCATGTTAAGGAGGTCACCCTTAACAAAGTCGAATGGAAGAAAAGGATTCATGCAACCAACTCTTGATGTTTGCTTGTTGTTGTAATCTAACTACTCAGAGATTGACATTTGAGTTCAGATTGCGGTTGAGGTCACCAGAACAATGACATGCTCAGGTGGAAGTAAGGCTCAGATTCGAGATTCATCATTGATTTAGGAAATGGAAGGCAAATTCTGCTTCATCGATTCCCTCTCCTAGGTGCTGCAGCACCTTAGCTGCCTCGCCATATAAAGTCAGGGTTAGGGTTCTTTTAGCATCATCAATCTCGAATACATCATTGCCTCATAGATATTGGATACTCCATGATTGAGTGGAACACTTGTTTCCAGGGAACCAGCAACACTGAGACTATACCACTTCTTAGAAAATAACCTTCATATAGTTCAAGAATTTGGTATTTTTCAATTTCCTAGTTCTTATCAAGAAAGATCAAATTTCTGAAGTAGATTAGGGTTGGGGTTAGGATTAGGGTTTTTAGCAATCATGATTCTAGAGAGGCATCATCACCTCTTATATATACATAAATACACATCATGTAGCTGCAACGGCTGCCTAAAAGAGTCTGTTTGGTTGTCATAATTGGCCGTAATTCGTAAGTCGCTATTGGTAAACTCTTTTACAGTTGTAAATAAATTACATGCATGTAAGTTTTACGGTATTTGGTTGGTAATATAAAGTTGTAAGTGGGAAAGTGCATTGTGTTTTACGGGATTTGATTGTCGTAATGTGTAAGTCCTAAGTGAAAAAATTGATCACAAAATTAACTATTTAGTGATTCAAAAAATTTAAATATTGCAAATAAATACTAAAAATACTAAATATTAAAAAAATATTAATATAAAAAATAATACAAATTTGCATGACCACAAAATTAACTGTAAGTGGGTTGCAAGTGAGTGGCAATTGGGTTGCAAGTGAATGGTAGTTGGGTTGCGTAAGTCTTTTATGAATTACGGTCCAAACAAACACCGTAGTTGTCAGTGGGTTGTAAGTCATTTACGAATTACGGCCTTTTACGTGAAACAAACAGCCCCAAAGAGTAGACCTCCAAAGTTGCCTCATCATGAGAATAAAAGAATAACACAATACCACCACCACTGCCACCTCACTTCCCGCTACTTTCACTGTCAGTCCAGGAACCGTGTTTTGATACAAACAAGAATCATTGGCTAAGGAATAATTTCCACACAATTGAATCACTCCTGAAAGCCTCATATTTAGAATGGCAGAGAAATGGGTGGCAGTTTTTCTAGGAAATGTTGTTTTCATGTCAAGTTTCAAACCCCTCAGATCAAAGACTCAGATTCTCAATTCATTATTGTTTCCTGAGAAATCAAATATTATTTTTCTGCATTGAAATCCCCTTTAAAGAATGGCTGTAGTGTCTTTACTACCTAGCCATATCAATTAGGATGATGATTTTTAACATCATGAATTGCGAGTTATCACCATCGCCAGCACAGATTCACAATGAGATTCACCCACCAAAGGGCTCCTATATTGCAGTTTCTAGCAAATAGGGGCAGAGTAGCAGCAACCTCCAATGTTGCCTCGCCATAAAAAATAGAGCTGCATAGAGGAGAAAGAAAAAGGATATTCTTACGCAGAAGTATGGTATCATTGATTGAAATCATATCCCAACATTCTCAATCCATGCCATGTAACTCATGCCATTGCTTCTAATTCCTAATGAATAGCTGCATAACGTTGCTACCTCACCACATCATTTAGGGGTAGGGTTTTCTAGAAGCATTCGCTACCAATTAGCATGGCCATCATTTGATTTGAAGAAGAAGCTTTATTCATGATTAGTTTTGCTAATCTTTACAATTAACACAACTCTTTTGATTAGAATGCTAATTTGTCAGTGACTCACATTCATGTCACGTTCAAACAAAATCTAGCCATACATTTACATTTCTATATCAGGAAAAAATTGAAATTAAAAAAACATATATTAGGGCTCCCATTCGCAATATCAAAAATAATTTTGAAATAAAGGAACCAATATTTATTAGGGAGAGAAGACATGATACTTATCTCAAGAAAAAAGACAAAGGTCTCTTCAATTTCCATTCAAGATTGGAGTTCTCTAGACTCAGAGCAAAAAGCTTGTTAAAAAAAATAAAAAGAAGGATGCAGAGAAAAATACTGAATAAATTGATATAATTAATTTATATCAATTATATTTTTCTTCCACGTGCATAGCACGCGCCAAAAATCTAGTCATGTACAAAGCTAGGTGAAGCAAAATATAGGAGGTTCAGATTTGCCCTCTCGTCATCCATCATGTACTTTTACTTTGATGAGGTATATAGTTCAAACAGGCTAAAAGATCTAGAAGTTCAATAAAATTTACAGTTAAATTTTGCAATGATAAAGCCAACAATGAAATAGTGAATTCATCCAACCAAACACCTCCCACAGTCCCACTTTAGGAACTTCTAGCAAATAAATGGCGAACAGCTGCCTGTAAAAAGTAGTAGATCCAAAGTTGCCTCAATACAGCAATAGAATTCTCAAGGAAAATGCTAAGTGGACAGCTCTTAGAAGGAAATACTAGATAATATATTTGGTGTATTGAGATATATTTGGAGTATTGAGATATGGTGCTATGAATCAAGTATTTTATATACAGTACACATTGAGATTAAATGGTGGGTTAGCCTGCAGGCAGGGGCGGCTCAACACCTAGGCGAATGAGGCGGTCGCCTAGGGCCCCAAATATAGTGGAGCCTCCAAAATAATAGTATAAATTAGTATTTATTAAAATAAGAAATATAAAATATACAAATTTCTTTTTGTTTCTTCAACCAGGCGTGCCGGAGTGGTTATCAGGCATAACTAGAAATTTAGTGGGCTTTGCCTGCCCGAGTTTGAATCTTGTCATCCATACTTTTTTGATTTTTTTTCCCTCTTCATTTTTTATATCACGAGGAAAAGCTTGAGTTTTTTCCACTCTCCCTAACTATTTAATTATAATTAGAAAATTTTTCAAAATTAAAACTCTCTCTCTATGTGCTGCCCTGCTCTTCACCGCCTCCATTATAATTAGAGAATTTCTCAAAATTAAAACTCTCTCTCTCTATGTGTTGCCCTGCTCTTCACCGCCTCCATCGCCAAGACCCTAGATTGACGACAGGGCCTGCAACTACTCTATAGAAAAGATGCATTAGCAAAACTTGAATACAAAAACTTGATTAAAAATTTTGCATCTCAAAAGCTGGAAGAATTATTTTTCAATAAAATATAGATTATATAAAATATTAGTTAATATTAATTACTTATTTAAAGTATATTTTAAAAGGGCCCATTTAAAACTTTCGCCTGAGGCCTCCCTAGAAATTGAGCCGCCTCTGCCTGCAGCCCCCCCCCCCCCCCCCGGGCTCCCAAGGGGGGTTCCAGGTTGGTTCGGTACACGAGGTTGTCGAACGGGGGATATAACTTAGGCAATGAGTGAGGGGTGTGTGCATATAGGCGGTAGGGTGACCTCCATCCTGTTTCTCAAATAAAAAAAAAATACATGCATGCATTGAGAATTGAAACTGCTAATTGTACTCCTTTTTCTCTTCACCCCTTTCTATTGAATAAGTTATACAAACATAAGCAAAAAAGCCTTTCTCTGGAAACCAGTCACTGAAAACCCGAAACAGGGAAATAGGGGCAAATCATCATCACCTCATTACACTCATAAGAACAAAGGCAACAAGAGAAGCAGCAGCAACACAAAGATTCATATTTATCCATAACCAGACTATAACAAATTAGTCAAAACTCAAGTTAAAAAAAGAAGCCAAAGTATTTTTTTTCAAAAACTAATTATGACAAGTTTATCTACAAGGATAAACAACAACAAAGCTGATCCATGTGCCCGATCCGGCGTAATTCTCTTTTGGTTCATGTGGCCTACCCCAAATACTTGGGACAAATAGCTTAGTTGTTGTTGTATCTACAAGGGTAAGGAAAATAAAACATACTGCCAATAAGCCTTTCTTCTTCATGAATTCCCATTCCTAACGAGTGGCTGCAGCAGTTTGCTACCTCGCCATTTCAATTAGGAGGTTTATTAAATGATGGGAATTTTGTAAAAAAAAGTGGATGCCAGACCAAATTACCCCCAACGTTATCAGCAATTTTTGTAAAAACCTGGAGTTAAAATGGGCACCAGACCAAATAATCTTCATATTTATCTGCAAATAAGACTTATATGTAATGAATTATTGTTCCTGATAAGTGGCTGCAGTACTTTGTTGCCATGCCAGACCAATCATGTTAGAAGATAGAACTGAATGAGCCAAAAAGGTGGGGGTGGTAATGGATCGGATTTGGATGTGATCTTACAAGATCTGCTTGAAAACTACAGAGATCTCCATTCCTAACAAGAGAGTGCAGCATTTTGCTGCCTAGCCATCTCAATTAGCATGATTCTCATTCTTAACAAGTGACTGCAGCAATTTGCCACCTCGTCATCTTCATCAGTTTTTAATATATATATATATATATATATATATATATATATATATATATATATATATATATATATATATAGAGAGAGAGAGAGAGAGACTTGTGTCATTCCGGAAGGATTCGAGGCCAAATCCTTCCCAATCAAATACAACTCTATGATATCCGAATGAAGGATTCATTCCATTGAAGTTTATCTACATTATTTCAAGTAACTAAAAATAAAAAATCATATATTTTGAATATTTTTTCTCATCCATCAAGTAGGAGCAAAATGGACAGCTGAAAATAGCATATTGCTTAGATCTAAGTCTTTAGACATACAAATTTTAGATCCGACCATTTCATCATGATCTAAACACTTAAAAACCCTCACACACCATTTTTTGTTAGATTTCAAATATTCTACACCATTAAACTAACTCACTATTTCAGTAGTCCATTTTACGCTTACTTGGTGGATAGCCAAAAAGTATCCAAAATACATGATTTTTTATTTTACTTAAAATAATGTAGATCAACTTCAACGGAGTTAACCTTGCATTCGGATGCTGTAGGGTTGTATTTGAGTGAGAATGATTCGGCCTCGAATCCTTCCGGAATGACACAAATATGTGTGTGTATAAGACTTGACTACTCCGGAAGGATTTGAGCATGAATCCTTCCCACTCAAATACAATGCTACGGTATTCAAATATAAGATCTACTCCGTTGAAATTGATCTATATTATTTAAAGTAACTAAGAACCAAAATCAAGTGTCTTGTAATTTTCTTATCCACGCATCAAGTAAGCACAAAATGAACGGCTGAAAATATCATATTAATTAGATCTATGTCTTTAGACATACAAACTCCTAATCTGACCATTTGATCATGATCTAAACATTTTAAAACCCTTACACACCAACTTTTGTTAAGTTTCAAATATTCTACACCGTTAAACTAACCAACCCACTATTTCAGCTGTTTATGCATGCATGCATGGATGCATGCATGCATGCATCAATAGATTTTAAGAGAGAGCCTCAATGTATGATCTCCATTCCTAAGAGTGGCTGCAGCAATTTGCCACCTCGCCATCTTGAGAGTTGAAGCGGGCACTAGAACAAGTTGCCCCAAATTTGTCAGCAAAACGAGACTTCTCCTTCATGAATTCTTGTTCCTAACAAGTGGCTGCAGTGCTTTACTGCCTAGCCAGATCAACCATCTTAGAGTTTAGCAGAAGCATAATGAATCTTGAGAAGACAAAACAATTGGATGAGAGAGAGCACGTACCATAAAAAGTAGGGGTGATAATGGGGTGGATTCAATTCTGATCCTACAAGATCCACTTGCAAATTCATTAATCATTATAAGCATACATGATCCATTTGAAAATGCAAACCCCCTAAGAAAACATGCATCCACTCAGGTATTCAAAATCAGTAACTTCTCAGATTCAGATATGAAGTTTGAACCATCTAATTCCCGTATTTCTTACGAATGTGCCAAGTTCCATAGTGTGTACATACTTATATTCAACCACACAAAAAATAAGAGCTTTAAACCAAGATTTGCTGCAAAGCTGGGTAGAGCTAATAATGTAGGAGGCTCAGATTTACCTTATCATCATCCACATGTACTTTTAGATATGTTATGATACCATACCCATAGTCACACTACAATTGGTGATGAAATAGGAAACCTCAGATAGGTTTAGGAAATTATGGTAATTACCCTTTACCCTCGCAAGGATAAACACAACAGAGCCCTGCTTTGCATGACCTAGCAAATAGCTGCAACGACTCCCTGCAACATAGAAATGCAGAAAAAAGGGTTATCCATAGAAATCTTCAATCAAGAAATTATGGCCAAATCATCATGCCTAATTCCATCCCTAGAAATTCAACAAAGACAATGATCAGGATTACTAGTTTTGCATGACAAAGGATGGCCATGAGGGTGATGGATCACAACCCAAAAGAAATGGCTACGGCTGCAAGCTAAACCTGGGACATGATGGCTGAAGAAGATTAAAGACGAGTGATAGATTTAAGCATTCAAGTAATTGGGACAAATCATCATCGCCTCATTATATTCAGAGAGTAAACTGGCCGTTGCAAAAGTAGAATTTCATTTTCTATTATTTTTTTCTTTCAATATAAAGAGTATGTGTGTGTGTGTATGCAAAAAGTAGTCGAATTTTAGGGCATTTTTCTGAAAAGAAGCATTTTCTCCATGAATTCACATTCCTAACAAGCGGCAGCAGCTGTGTGCTATCTCGCCGTCCCAGCTAGGGTTAGATTTCCAAATGGTAATTCATTAGATGCCAATAAAAAATTTATCACAAGAAATAAGATGCAATTTTTTATGTGAAAGTTGAAGTCATATATCCAGAGCCATGGCATGGGCTTTAGAGATATCTACTTCATCCTTGAAGAGAAATTAGAGACCTTCTTCTTCTTCTCCGCCTTTTGTTTCTTTGGATTGGGGGGGGTGGGTGGATGTGTGTTTGCGTGTGTAAAAGAGGCTTAGCAGATCCCCTAAATGGCTGTAACGACTGCTTGCAAAGAAGAAGGCCTCTGAAGTTGCACCACCGAGGAGCTATTTTCTTTGTCTTGTTTCTTTCTTTTCTTTTGAAAACCGGAGTCTTAAAAGCATGAAACTCCATTTTAGCCTTTGAGAGGTCCCCAAAACTCCGTTGAGGCCAAAAACATGGAGATCTCTTGAGAAAGCAGCACCATTTTATCCTTCAGGTCATCTGCTTCTTTCTAGCTGCAATGGCTGCACACCTGCACAGGATAGCAGGCCTCCAATGTTGCCTCGCCATCACAGAGAAGTGTAGAAAGAAGAAGATGAAGAGGAACGACTTAAAGCAATCCATGCACGTATATATCATAACAGTCCAAATCATAGTTACATGAGGCACGAAAGTGGTAAAGATACATAACACTGATGATTATGAGTAATCCCAAAAGAAAGCATAAGAGATGTGCATAAATATATGTATCTAAACATGTGTGTATAATATCCTCAGTTTCATGTGAGTCAAATCAAAATTACAGCAAACTCTCCAAGCTAATTAAAAGATCTCTATATTAGAAGAGGTAAGTATTATAAAGGAAAAAATTCATACATGTGTAACTTGAAGAACATAGAAAAGATATTATTAAATGTGACTCCAATTTAAATCTAATTCTTAGTATAAACGTTCTTTATCCAGCAAGTATTTTCTGAAATCTCTATTTTTTCCCTTTAAAATCAGGGTCAAAAGCTTTTCTTAAAGACTTTCTTATAACATAAATGTTTCTTTAGTTTTTAAAAATTTTAAAATTTGGGTGGGTGCCTTAATCAATTATGTGGGTGCCTTTATCCGCACTCATCATTTTGGGTGGGTGCCTTGATCTGATGGGTGCCTTAATCAATTTGTTGGGTGTCTTAATCCGCACTCGGAGTGAAGGCTCAGATTCTCTCCATTCATCCTTGATTCTTTAGAGATCAAAGAACTATTTCTGCTTTAAGACCCCTTCCTAGAGAATGGCTGCAGCATGTAGCTACCTCGCCATATCAGTTAGAATGGGAGCATTAACAACATGAACTGTGAGTTATCATCATTGCCTCCCTTAAATGAGTTATCAAACCCTGTTTCAACTCCCGGTTGAGGAGGGATCACTCAAACCAGGTTTCAAATATAACAGATATGGATTCAGAACCAAATCAATACACTTGCCTTGCATTAAATAGAGCGTGTATAATGTCCACCTCATGAAAAGTGACAGACAAGTGGTAATGCAAAATCACCTATCCATAAACCTCTCTCATTGTTGGGTCATGTTAGCAGCATTCATGCAAAAAGGGCCAGTTGGGAGGATCCAAATTTTTGTTTTCAACCTCAAAACTAGCTTTACACTGCTTCAGCTTTCAAAGCAAAATTTTAGCAAAGATGGTATCTTTTTAACAGTAACTCAAGGTTCTAAATATTGGATATCGGGATCGTATCGGATGGGGGCTTTTCATATCGGATATCAGATATCAGGGGAGATATCGGGGATACACGCGCAAATCAGGCGTTCATATTAAACACTATATATAATGAAATATTGATAACTAAAAGTTGATTTAGTGTCATAGATAACATCCACCTAATAATATGATGTAATATGTATGTAAAGACAGTAAAAAATAATGTACATTTGCACGCAATCGTGCAATAAATTAGTTATTTCATATCGGGTAATATTTCGGGGGATTTATCGCACAATATCGGCAAATTTATTGGCCAATATTTCAAATATCGGTTGTTTATTACTGCAAACGAGATGGCTAATGATTTTCCCAAATCGTATCGGCAGCATGCCAAAAAGGAGATATCGGACGATATTTCGGCCGACTCGGCCGATATTTAAAACATGGCAGTAAATAGAGGCCTCATTTAGCAACAAGAATTAGGCTTCGTTTGGCAACAAGTTTACGAAGCCGGGGTTACGTTTAAGTTAAAATGAAACTGGAGTTCATAACCATACAAACCCCATTTCTGAAACCAGAGTTACAATTAAGTTAAAATGAAAAATCTACTTAAAAAGATATCCACTCATCTCCCGGTGATCATAACCCTAGGCTCTCTAGAGTCAGGGTTTCCAATTGGGTCGGTTTGAAAAGCCGAAAGCAGCCCGACTCTCCCAAAATGCAAGGGTTAAGTTAGCTGCACAGTTAAGCTTTCAAAATGAGTGTCAATTTTACATACCACAAAAGATTATTAAATTCTAATAAAAATTTAAACTTGTATCTACAAGACCACAAGAGACACAATTATTGTAGTGAGTAGCAACAGCAACAATGGGGGGGGGGGGGGGGGGGGGGGGGGGGGGGGGGCATGCAAGGCCCCATTCAGAAAGTGGGGTGAGGAAAGTAAAAGAGTATTTAGGCCCCACTGGAAACTTTGAATAAGTTTCAAGATCCAAAACCATATAAATTCCTTTAATATCCAAAAATTATGCCCGAACAATAATGGGTAGAAAAAATAGCATATCCATATGAATAAATCAGAAGTAGAAAAGCTGAGTACAAATTACTTCATTTTCCGTCATATACCCAAAACCACATAGTAAGTGAGTGGAAGTAACAGAATAGAGGAATGCATGAAAAAACCTAGCTGTTCACCATAAGACCAGCAGTGAAACCAAAATTGAAGGCCCAAAAAGACAGGATGTATCAGAACGGGGATCTTTTCTCCGGGGGGTTAAAGACAATTTTCCCTTCTTTCTTGCTCTTTTCAAAGCAAAAGCTTATTTTTCAGCAACCCCCAACCCCCCCCCCCCCCCCCCCCCCCCCCCCCCCCCCCCCCAAAATAAAATAATGGCTGCAGCATCAAGCTACCTCGCCATATAAGTTTAGAATGGGGACTTAATTTCCCAATTCAAAAAAGGGGCAGTTGAGTTGGATCAAAAATTCCTGTTCATAGACTCAAAACCCGACCATAAATCTTTGCTCATCTTCAACTTTGAAACCAAAAATTTAGCAAAGATGGCATCTTTTTAATAGGAACTACTCCAAGGCCTCGTTTGGCAGCAAGAGTTAGCTTTCATATTCTCAATTAACGCAAAGTCACTTCAAACAGCAACTATTGGAAGAAATCAAAGTGCAAGTCAGTGAGAGAGAGGAAGAAGGGAGCGCACATACCAGAGTAGATAGAGGACTGAATGTATCAATTTCGACCGAAACCGCCATGAGAGACCTCTCAGGGAGCAGAGTTTACTGAGGGATTTCCTCCTCTCTTCCCATTCTCCTCTCTTCTTTTGAGATTGCACTGCTCGCAGTACAATTCGCGAGGTCTTTTTTTATAGGGAACTGCCGACTGATATATGCACCCCCCATTCATTTACATGCACCGCACTGATATCGCTGTGCGCGCGTGATCGAGATATGTGTTTTGAATAGTGCATGGATGAAGTAATTATCAGTGGGTTGGGTTGGGAGGCCCACGAAATAGGCCCATTATCTTATTTTCACTTCCCATTTAGGTTGTCAAAAAGACCCATTTGGCTAGAAATTGGAGATCCACAAAATTGTCATTTTCATAGCGTCAAATGGAAAAAGAGTGGGTCAGGGATGGTATAACTGTGATTCAGGCTCAGATAAATATCTTCACAGCTTGTTTGTTTGATGGGTAAAATGTAGTTCGAAAAAATCCAACTAACACAAGTGAGATCACCCTCTGTGGACTTACCGCCCAAGAACCAAAGCAAACTATAGAGGCCACTGAGAAACCAACGGCCACTGCCACAAAAAAAAAACCCAAGGGCAAGTAACATTAGTTGTTGGGAAATAATTCTATAAGAACCTGATCTCATGGGGCAACAACAGCAGCAGCAACCTACAATATTATTGAATTCCAAGAAAACCAAGAAAATTGGAGAAAAGTGCATTAATAAAAAGAGAAACCTTGCAGTAGCAAGAAACATCAAAAGTGTTGGCCCAAAGGCCATTACCCCTAGTTTTGATGATAACAAACCATATGTAGTTATGTATTAACAAAATTGTTTAATTAAATTTCAGGTAAAAACATATATTGCATTTCGGCTCCATCACAAGACTCATACATTTGGAGCCAAGACGATTTAGATCCCAGAGCCTAGCACACTAGAAGAGCTCAAGGATCAAGCAATATTGAGAAGACTATTTTAAGATTTGTATTTTTACTTTTTCTATTTTAGTTAGGATTTATCATTTATTAAAACCAAGATGATAGAAGTTGATAGCTTTTGGGATTGACACACACACTCATTTCATATTCCTTTGTGTTTTCAAACAAAAATTTATTATCAGGTTTCTTACCGAGTTTCAGAAAATCAGGTTTCGGAAAAACAAGTTTTGGAAAAACTGATTTTTGTTTTAGAAAAGAATTTTATCAAAATATAGTTCTAATTTATTTGGTGTTGATCTATGATCACACTCTAGTTCTTCAAATCCCTAGAACTCTATTTTGTATTTACCTATCAAAAGAAAATCTGTTGGAAAAATATTGGTTTCAAAAAGATTTCAAAAAACAGATTTTGGCCCTCAGCCGGTTGACCGGGCGGTCGACCGCTGCCAGAGCAAAACTGCTCTGTCGGTCGACCGAGCGGTCGACCGACATGCACCAAGTGCAAACATGTACTTCGGTCGACCGGCTGGGTCGACCGGCTGCAAGAGCAGTGCTCTCTGTTTGGTCCGGTCGACCGGCCCGACCGACCGACAGAGAGTTTCACTCTCTGTTTGGGAACCGCGGTCGACCGGTCGGGCCGACAGAGAGTTTCACTCTCTGTTTAGGATCCACGGTCGACCGTCCGGTCGACCGCGTTTCCCAACGGTCAGAAATCCGACCGTTGGTGGTCGACCGGTAGCAAAATTTTCTGCTGACTTGGCTCCCAACGGCTAGATTCAGTTTTGTCTTTTGTTGGGTCTTGTCCCAACGGATCTATTGTATTTTCTAACCTGGTTTTCATCCCCTATAAATAGTGAGACTATGAAACAACTTCAAAAATAAGATTTCTAAGCCTTACATCAAAGTTTTTCATAGTTTAGCCTCTTTGCAAAAGATTTTCTCTTGAGCCAACTATTTTCAAAGTTTTGGTGTAATGGTGTTTTAGCTTGAGCCTTTCCTCTACTTCTCTACTTCCTATTTGCACTACACAATCCCAAGTGTTTCACTTTCTCATCTTGGTTGTAGGGTTATGCTTGTGAGCTATCTTTGTGGTCACGTGTTGATCACCGGTTTCTTCGATTGAGAAGTTGTAGAGGTTGCGGCCTCGAGCGAGCTAGTAAGCTCCAAGTTGGTGTTGCGGCACCGTGAGAGAGAACAAGTGTGTTCGAAGAGTTCTAGTGAGAAATTGTAACCGATTGACGATCTAATGGGATCAGTCATAGTGGAAATCCTTCATCGTGTTGAAGGCGGGGACGTAGAGCTGTGGCTCGAACCTCGAAACATATCCTTGTGTTTGTGATTGCCTACTATCTCTCTAAACTCTCTCTCTACTTGAACGCATATTGCTTACTCTTTTGCAAGATCTATCTAATTGTTATTGCTTATTACTAGTTTGTTTTTAATTCTGCTTATTTGCCATTAAGTATATAGTGATTGAGATTTTCCTGCACACAAAAATAAAGATGTTAGATTTAGAAGTAGTTGTGCAAGGTTCTCAATTCTAATCCGCGGTAGCAGTGACTATGCGGGTCGTGATCCTCAGGGAGGGACTAGCGATGGAAGCGTTTAAATAAGTTATCTCTTTTTATTTATTTTTAATTATTTACAATGGTATTTACAATGAAGTAAGAAGAAAAGAATTTGGAAACATGTGGAAGATGTGGATCTAAACTAAAATTAGAAAGAAAACTATAACACATACATACCTCTTCAACCTGCTTACCTTTGATCTGTTGCAACGACTTACCTTGTCTTGGAAGGCGTTCAAGTATGGCGTATAGGATCGTCCACCTTCGTGATCTACACTACGAAAATAAAAGACAAACTAAATGTTGGCCCAAAGGCCTATCACCCTAGTTTTGATGATGATCAACTCATGAAGTTATATTTACTAATGATCTTGTGTTTAATTAGTGACAGATTCATTATCAAGATCTTAGTAGGTGTGGAGCTTCAACAAAGGATTTAAAGACAAGTTGGAAGCTAGCACCGGTTGATTCACGAGCCTATGCATCAAGAACACATCTAGAGATGAGCTCGGTGGATTACATTTGGACCAAGTCAAGAAGATGAGAAGCCTTCAAGTGAAGACTTCAAGAGGATGAAGACTTGTGTCTAGGTATAAGATTTTTATTTGTTTTAGTTAAAATGTAAAGGATAGAATAGATTGGTGGATTGCTCAAGTCATATCACACACACACTCTTGAGATTTAATTGTCTTTTCATAAAAGAATTTTTAGTTAGAAAAGACTCTTTCTTTTTGGTAAAAAGATTTTTCATTGGACAAAATACATGTCTTGATTTTTGATGTTACCTATATACATATCTTTCAAAACCAAGTTTAGAGCCTTATGTCAAAAACTAGATATTCATCTTATTTGTGTAGTGGATCATATCCATACACACTATGCTTTAAAAGTATATCTTGTTTTTGTATTTGATGAGATTTTCCTTATGACAAAATATCTACTTTGGGTTTTGGTAATTTCTTATATACATATCCTTTAACCAAAACAAGTTTAGTGCTTTATGTCAAAAACTAGATATTTCATCTTGATTGTGTGGTGGATCATATCCATACACACTTTGCTTTATAAATTCAAAATATCTTGTTTTGTATTTTGTGAAGTTATGGAAAAACAAGTTTTAGAAAAACATATTTTTAGAAAAACAGTTTTTATTTTGATTGAAACTATTTTTCTGGATTTACTGTGAATTTCTGGGATTTTTATTAAGTTAAAAGACCAATCTTTAATCCCATTTTTCTGGTTCTGGCAGTTCTGATTTTTCAGAACTGACAGTGGCCGGTCGACCGGGTCGGTCGACCGGACGTGCACAGCGTGCACGCCAGTGTGCACTGGAGGATCGGCCGACCGGGCCGGTCGACCGCTCCAGAGAGCTTGCTCTCGGGAAACTTCGGTCGACCGCACCGGTCGACCGACAGAGAAGGAATTCTCTGCTCCAAGTGCTCGGTCGACCGAGCCGGTCGACCGGAGGCTGCAACGGTCGGATTTTGACCGTTGCCGGTCGACCGGACCGGTCGACCGGTAGCTCTGACAAAGCCCAACGGTCAGATTTTTCTGGCCTCTATAAAAGGGGGTTTTGTCATTGTTTTGAGCCAAGATTTTTGGAGACCTTAGAGCCTGTTTTCTCATATTCATTCCAGAGGTTTTTCTCCACAAAATATAGTGCCAATATTTCCTATCAAAAGGGATTTTATCAAGAGAGTGTTTATTGTGATTTCTTGAGATTTTCACCAAAGATTCTTTCCTTGCTTTCTCACACAAACACTTGAGCATCCATTGAGCTATTCATCCTATAGGTGTTGTAGTGAGAGTTTTGTAGGTGATCAAGTGTTTAGATCACCAAGATTTCATCTTGTACTTTGAGGAGACGGGCAAGTGTGCTCGTGGTTGTTTAGGGTTCGGGTGCGAACTCTTGTAGCTTGAGGTGCGGCCTCGACGAGCCGGTGGGCTTGTGGTGTGTAAGGGACTTTGGGAGTCTGAGGGCTTGTAGGTGTTGCGGCACCAAGGAGAGATCCGGTTGGATCGTGCATAGTGGAAATCCTTCGTGTGTCGAAGGCGGGGATGTAGAGCAAGTGTGCTCGAACCTCGAAACATACCCTTGTGTTTGCGATTGCTCACTCTTCCTCTCTTTCTCACTTAGTCTCTTTATATCTTGCATTACTTACATTGTCTTTACTTTACATGCTTGATATACCCTTGTGCTTATATTGTTATATACTTGCGTGGGATTGCTTGTTAACACTAGTATTCAACCAAGAGAGCCAACGCGGCACCTCAACCCATTCAAGGGGAATCTAGAGGAGCTTGTCCAGAGCCTCGCAAGGGGAATTCGGCAACACTCTTGAGTTATACATAAGTGTTTAATTAAAAGAAATTTTAATTTGGTCAACTTAGTTTTAATTCCGCATTATTTGTTCATAAGTGACCATTAGATTAGCCATCACCTATTCACCCCCCCTCTAGGTGATCTTACAATTGGTATCAGAGCCAAGTGCTCTTGATATTGGGTCTAACAACCTAGAGTTAAAGATCCTCCTTTAGGCTAATCACTTTATTTGTACACACACCATGGACTTTATGTCACCACCCACTTTTGATATTCTTAACATCCAAACTTGGAAGGTTAAGATGTCATTGTACCTCAAGGCCTTAGGAATTCATGCTTATCTTGCTACTACTAATAATGATTATTGTTCAAATAGCAAGTACATTGAGGCTAATGCAAAAGCCCTTCATGCTCTTAAATGTACCCTAAATGATGATTATTTATCTAGGGTTTCTAACATTGAATCGGCTTTTGTAGCTTGGAACATCATCACCTCCCTTGGCGAAAAGGATCTATATTATGCCGGGAGCGATTCGGATGTTGGAAGCGACACCTCCAATAAGTGCTACATGGTCCAAGGGGATAACCCCTTGAGGTAACTTCCGAATCCGAGGATGAGGATGCTACTATGTCATATGATGAGCTAAATTCATTTTGCCAATTATTGCTTGAGAGATATGACATAATTAAAAAGGAAAATAAAAATTTGAAAAAGGATATTGCTTGCATGCATGTAGAACATGACTCTTTTAGAGGTAACATTGCATGCTTGGAAAAAGATAACAAGAATTTGAAAAAGAACATTGATTGCATGCATGTAGAAAATGATTCTTTTAGAAATAAACTTGCATGTTTAGAAAAAGAAAATAAAGATTTGAAAAATGAAAATGTTTCTTACTTTCAAAATTGAATGATCTTTGTGAAGGGAACACTATTTTGAAGGATAAGATTGATTTGGTGGAAAAACAAAAGAAATCGTTTTTCAAGAAAATAAATCTTTAAAAAGAAAATTTGTTGAAAAAGAAAAAGATAATGTTTTTCAAAAGAAAAGAAAAATGATTCTTTATCTCACCATGCTTTACATGCCACAACTAATGAGATTAAGAATTTGAAAAATAAGATAGAAAATTTGAGCTCTAATTTGAGCACATGTGCATTCAATCATTCTAAGTTGGAATCTTTGTTTCAAAAGAAACAAGTTCCCCATGCTCATGCACATACACATCATGCTCATGCTTATGTTGCACATCACGATCACAATCACACTCATAAGCATCATGATAGGGTGTACACTTGTACACATTGTGGTCGCAAAGGCCATTTAGCAAAATATTGTTTTGATAAGAAGCATAACTTATATTTTGCTATGTCTAAAGGATTTTGGGTTCCTTACAATAAAGCTAACCCCAAAGGACCCAAGAAAATATGGGTACCAAAACCCCCACCTTTTGCTTGTGATGTAGGTGAGGGCTCTCACAAAACGTAAGAGGGATGGTACCTTGGTAGTGGATGCACTTGGACATGATGGACATACTTTTGGGTTGCATCGCTATCAAGGAGCTTTGGTGGATCAACCACCATGCTAGGAGCTTTGGAGTTGGTAACAATTTCTAAACTCCTATTTCATTTATGTACATGCTTGTTCATTCATAATATTCATAGCATGTTCATATTTTAAGATATTTTTGGTGTTTCATGTGGTATATACTAGTTTAAGTGTAGTTTCTATCAAAACTTGTATTATACATGTACAAATAGTGAACTACAATTGACTCATATATATTTGAACTTCATGCTCATTTGTGTCCACTATATGCATGTGTATAGGCTAGTTTTGATGATTCGGTCATTTATACTTGTTATGCCTATCTTTGATTTTACTTCATGTATATGTGTGTTTAATTCAAATCTAATAAATATACATGTATACCCTTGAGTCATTTGCCTTCATGCAATATATATTGGACTCTTTTCATATTTGGGATATGTATGCATATTGTTAGAATTGGATAAATCATACATATACCATGAAGATTAGTATTTTAAATAAATAATAAAAAAAATTGATGATTTTTCATGTTTTTGATTTGTATTAAAGATTAAAACATGTGTAAAACAAAATGTGATTTATGATCTTTTTGAGCTTGAATGACTACTTTCATAAAAATACTATTTACATGATCTTTTGAACACTCATCTTTATGATACAAAATATTTTGAGCTTTATAGACCATGAGTGATTAAATCTTTGTGTATTTAGTATTGCTTTATGAAAAATATATGATTTGTTTTAAGATGAAAAATAAGATTTTCATGAGATTCATGCTTCACTTTCTATTTTCATGAAAATACCATTTACATAACCTTTGAACACTCATCTTTTATGATAAAAGATAATTTTTGAGCTTTATGGACTATGAGTGCTTAAACTTGTATGTATTTAGTATAATTCATGAATAACATATGATTTCATGCTTGTGAAGGATCTTTAACTAGTTTTTCAAAAATTATTTATAACTAGTTATTTATTCTTCAAATTTGGTAGTGCTTAGACATAACTATTTTTAAAACCTACCAATTTTTGGTTATGAGTATATACATGACTTACAATGTTAATTTTACAATTGGTATATTACTCACATTTTGGTTCCTATATATGTATGCCCTAATTTTCAAAATGGTCTTATCTATTCACATACATATATATGATTTTCATGTGCTTGCTTTACTATTGATTTACATTCTTAAAAGCACAAAAAGTTTATGCTAAGTTAAGTTAACACCTTATATTAACTATGCATAAGCTTATGAAAAATAAAAACATTTTATTTTAGATCTTTCATTTGGTATCAATATGCTTCAACTTCTAATTTGTTATATGATTACAATTGATATCAATATGTTTGAAACAAAAATTTTTTTTTGCAATGATAACTTGATATCACACATCTTCAAGTGCTATTTTCTATTGGTATCAAAATTACAAATTATGATTGGTTCAAAATTTGTTTTATTGGGAAAAGTTCAAAATTTTGTTTTGATAAAGAAAAATTAAAATGTTTTGTTTTGTATTTCCTATATGCAAGGAGAGCTTAACATCTCTCTTACATATATATTCATGTTGAGTATATTATAAATTGAGGAGCTTAACATCTCTTCTTTATATGATATACGTGTGTAGGGGAGCTTCACATCTCCTTCTATGCATTACATAGTTGTGTTGTGTGAATTAGGGCTTCACATCCCTCTTTCATGCAATACACATTGTAGGGAAGCTAACTTAACGTCTTCCTCTTCATGAATGTATATCGCATATAAATCTTTATTGGTTGATTTGTATTTACCCCTTCTTGATTCTTTTGTTTTTGACAAAAAGGGGGAGAAAAATTTGTTTTTGATTTGCTTTTACTTTGAACCCTTTGTTGATGATTGACAAAAAGGGGGAGAAGTATTTGAGAAGTATTTGAGTATATATGCATGTTTTCTTTGCTTAAGGGGGAGAAGTATTTGTCTTCCTTGTTAGTTATGCATATATGTTTTGTATTGCAATAGGAGAAAAAGATTTTGATTTATGCTTGTTGCATGTTTTATCTCCATACTTGCATACATATTCGCGTGCCTCATTGCCATATCTATTATTTCTTGTTATGCATGAGTTAAGGGGGAGCTTCTTTGAAGCTTTACTTTAATCCATGCATATATAACTCCATGAGTTTTGTCATCATCAAAAAGGGGGAGATTGTTGGCCCAAAGGCCTATCACCCTAGTTTTGATGATGATCAACTCATGAAGTTATATTTACTAATGATCTTGTGTTTAATTAGTGACAGATTCATTATCAAGATCTTAGTAGGTGTGGAGCTTCAACAAAGGATTTAAAGACAAGTTGGAAGCTAGCACCGGTTGATTCACGAGCCTATGCATCAAGAACACATCTAGAGATGAGCTCGGTGGATTGCATTTGGACCAAGTCAAGAAGATGAGAAGCCTTCAAGTGAAGACTTCAAGAGGATGAAGACTTGTGTCTAGGTATAAGATTTTTATTTGTTTTAGTTAAAATGTAAAGGATAGAATAGATTGGTGGATTGCTCAAGTCATATCACACACACACTCTTGAGATTTAATTGTCTTTTCATAAAAGAATTTTTAGTTAGAAAAGACTCTTTCTTTTTGGTAAAAAGATTTTTCATTGGACAAAATACATGTCTTGGTTTTTGATGTTACCTATATACATATCTTTCAAAACCAAGTTTAGAGCCTTATGTCAAAAACTAGATATTCATCTTATTTGTGTAGTGGATCATATCCATACACACTATGCTTTAAAAGTATATCTTGTTTTTGTATTTGATGAGATTTTCCTTATGACAAAATATCTACTTTGGGTTTTGGTAATTTCTTATATACATATCCTTTAACCAAAACAAGTTTAGTGCTTTATGTCAAAAACTAGATATTTCATCTTGATTGTGTGGTGGATCATATCCATACACACTTTGCTTTATAAATTCAAAATATCTTGTTTTTGTATTTTGTGAAGTTATGGAAAAACAAGTTTTAGAAAAATATATTTTTAGAAAAACAGTTTTTATTTTGATTGAAACTATTTTTCTGGATTTACTGTGAATTTCTGGGATTTTTATTAAGTTAAAAGACCAATCTTTAATCCCATTTTTCTGGTTCTGGCAGTTCTGATTTTTCAGAACTGACAGTGGCCGGTCGACCGGGTCGGTCGACCGGACGTGCACAGCGTGCACGCCAGTGTGCACTGGAGGATCGGCCGACCGGGCCGGTCGACCGCTCCAGAGAGCTTGCTCTCGGGAAACTTCGGTCGACCGCACCGGTCGACCGACAGAGAAGGAATTCTCTGCTCCAAGTGTTCGGTCGACCGAGCCGGTCGACCGGAGGCTGCAACGGTCGGATTTTGACCGTTGCCGGTCGACCGGACCGGTCGACCGTAGCTCTGACAAAGCCCAACGGTCAGATTTTTCTGGCCTCTATAAAAGGGGGTTTTGTCATTGTTTTGAGCCAAGATTTTTGGAGACCTTAGAGCCTGTTTTCTCATATTCATTCCAGAGGTTTTTCTCCACAAAATATAGTGCCAATATTTCCTATCAAAAGGGATTTTATCAAGAGAGTGTTTATTGTGATTTCTTGAGATTTTCACTAAAGATTCTTTCCTTGCTTTCTCACACAAACACTTGAGCATCCATTGAGCTATTCATCCTATAGGTGTTGTAGTGAGAGTTTTGTAGGTGATCAAGTGTTTAGATCACCAAGATTTCATCTTGTACTTTGAGGAGACGGGCAAGTGTGCTCGTGGTTGTTTAGGGTTCGGGTGCGAACTCTTGTAGCTTGAGGTGCGGCCTCGACGAGCCGGTGGGCTTGTGGTGTGTAAGGGACTTTGGGAGTCCGAGGGCTTGTAGGTGTTGCGGCACCAAGGAGAGATCCGGTTGGATCGTGCATAGTGGAAATCCTTCGTGTGTCGAAGGCGGGGATGTAGAGCAAGTGTGCTTGAACCTCGAAACATACCCTTGTGTTTGCGATTGCTCACTCTTGCTCTCTTTCTCACTTAGTCTCTTTTATATCTTGCATTACTTACATTGTCTTTACTTTACATGCTTGATATACCCTTGTGCTTATATTGTTATATACTTGCGTGGGATTGCTTGTTAACACTAGTATTCAACCAAGAGAGCCAACGCGGCACCTCAACCCATTCAAGGGGAATCTAGAGGAGCTTGTCCAGAGCCTCGCAAGGGGAATTCGGCAACACTCTTGAGTTATACATAAGTGTTTAATTAAAAGAAATTTTAATTTGGTCAATTTAGTTTTAATTCCGCATTATTTGTTCATAAGTGACCATTAGATTAGCCATCACCTATTCACCCCCCCTCTAGGTGATCTTACACTAAAGGGAAGGCTTGTTCATCTCCATAGGCCATCAAGGGCACTTCTTCGGCTAGGCAGTCTCGAAGCGACCAGTTCTCACGATTTGCAAGTCATCAGAGAAAGAAACAATGACATAAAACAAAAATAGAAGAAAAAATAGAGACACAAGAATAAAATAAAAAGAACAAAGACAAACCTCGAGTCGATTCAATTAACAATAGAGGAAAAGTAAAACTTACACCGCTGTCACCTCAGTACAAGTATGAACTCCTTCCTCCATGAAAGCATCATCTCCTCTCAGTTACAAAAATTACAAAAGAAAACTAAATTAAAAACCTAATCTAGATTACAAGTTAGCCTAAAAACCCTAGCTTTTAACTCTGTATTTTCTGTGTGTCCTTCTCTGTTGCTCTGCAGGGGTATTTATAGGAGCTGGAAGAAGTAGAGTCCCAGTACAACTCTGTCCTGCAACTTGTTATCATGTTGATTGCCAAAATTAGCTTATCTACGGACTGAATTGAAAACTTTGATCAACATAAGAGTTGTAGGTCTTCAAGTCTTCTTTCTGGAGCATTTTGAATCATCAGATTTGCATATCTGTAGCAAAAGTTATGATCTGAATACTAAAACGTGTACAGTCTGAATCCGAATTTATCTTTAAACTCTTCTCCTTTTATCTTTAGGATTAGCTTTATCCCCTTCATCTTTTAGGACTTTATCTCCTGAATTTGAACTTGAATAGGAGATGAAGATTAATCCTTTACTCCTTTGTATTCAATTTAATCCAACTTTGAATAGGATTAGGGATAAAATGAAGCTTCTTGTATCTTTATCTTCATCCTGCAAGCATTTAGGGTTGAATAGAAGTCTATCCTTCCCTCTTCTTTTTATTTGCAACTTTAGCCCTTTGTGTATTTGCACTTTGACAATTGATATTTGCACTTTTATACCTGGGCTTCAACTGTGGGCTTTTGGGCTTCATTAAGCTTTATTTAATATAAAAATAAGAATTCGAGGCCTGCACACAATAAATTACAAATTATTAATAAATGTGCAGAATTAAATGAATAAATATGAAAATGTGATGGTAAATATGATGATAAAAAATGCACTTTTCACTAACAATCACACACCCACACTTATCTTTTTGCTCGTCCTCGAGTAAAAACAAAGAAAAAGAAAAAGAAATGAAAAGTTAATCTAACCTAACTCACTTTCGTAGGAATCACGATTGCACTTAGCACGTGCAACAAGCCGTTAAACCTCTAGGTTACCCTAGAGGACGAGTGTTGTCTCGTGAGGGTTTTCAGCGGATTACACCCACAAAATCCATAAAAAGGAAAATATTTGAATTATATTTGAAGAGACTAAGTAGTCTATAAGTTTTAGGATCCTCATTTTTATTCATTCTTCAAACTTAGTCTTTATAAAGTCAATTGTTTTCATTTTAGGTAAGGATTAAAATTGAATTTCTAATATAGTCTTTTTCGTTACCAAAAATCATATGCATCCTTATGAATTTTTACTAGCAATTCCTTAACTTGGACTCTCATGCCTCTTTATTATTTTTATAACATCATCTAATTTTCTTTCGTGTAAGTATCAAGGCTTCTTGAGGCCCTCATACCTAACTAATTGACTATTAGATGTGTTAATATAATTTTTTTTTGGCATGTATAACTCATCTAATTTCTTTCGTATAAGTATCAAGGCTTCTTGAGGCCCTCATACCTAACTAATTGACTAATAGATGTGTTAATACATGTATAATATTTCTCAGTTTTCTTAGGCTTTATAATCCACCCATGTAGCGAACTTAAAGTCGGTGGCTCCCAAACCGATCGGCTTTAGGGCACCAGGTGAGAAAACACCCCGCGGACTCAAATTTGAATGAACTAGGCCACAAAACTAAGGACTTTATTTTTATTTAGAACTCTCCTTTAGGCGTGAATACTTATGCTTCTTGAGGCACATGTATCCAGCTTAATTGGTGATATTATTTTCTTTTTTTTTTTTATGAGGCACAAGGTCTTTGTCTTAGAATCCTAGATATGTACTAGGAATGCACATTTCATTAAGGTAAAAATTAAGACTAACTAATTATTCAATTTCTCTTCCTATACCTAAAATTTAAACAATTTATTTATTTTGACCAAGTTTTTAGAAATCCTAATCATGATTTTCCTAATCCTTAAAACTAACTTAGATTTCTTTAAAAAAATAAGTCAAAATATTTCCTTTTTATAACATTTTTTTTCAGATTTTTTTTTTTTTTAGCAAATTTTTGTTAGTTTCTACCTATGTTAGTATGTTAGTAAAGCCCACCCCCACACTTATCTCATGCATTGTCCTCAATGTATGAATGAATGCATATATGCATGAAACAGAATAAGGGAAGGCAGAAAATTACCTTAGGGGGTGGTTCCGGTGGTGGTCTAATTGGGCCAAGCGTTGCTACCCAATCAAGATAATGTAGTAGTTGGTGAAACCCACCAGAAATTTTTCGTCTATAACCTACTAAAATATATGTATAATCATTTTTTAAAATTTTCACCCCATCAAATTTCCATAATTCATAATTAGTTTCAGAGTCAATTGTGTCAACCTCCTTGTCCCAAAATGGAGTATGAAAAGATGGAATTATTGACTTGGATATTATAGGTGCGGGAACGAATACTGACTCAGGGAAGAAGCTCAAATCAAGTAAGGGCTCAGGAGTCGGGCTAAGTTCAGGAAGTGGGTCCAAATCAATAAGTTTAAGCTCAAATCCACAATCATCTTCCCACAATGGCATGTGACTCAATGTTGGTGATTCAAGTTCAGGAATGATAGGTGTGGGAATCAAAACTGACTCTAAAAAATTACCTAAGTCGGGTAACAAAACAGGAGTCAATAATGATTCGGGAATTTGAACTTGATCACAGATTTGAGAATCTAGGTCACATATCTCATTGGGTTCAATGTTATAAAAATCAGAACTTGCCAATTTATCCATGGGACTTTCAAAATTGCACAATTGGTCAAGTTCAATATGATCATCAATTATAGGTGACTCAATATCATGATGAATTGGAACAGGATCCAATGTTGACACGGGAAAAGTGAAATCAGGTGGAGACACTGGAGTCATTATTGAATCAGGAAGTAAAATTGAATCATCAAGTGGGAGATCATGATCATATTCATGTTCAAGTTCTACTTCAGGAAAGGAAAAACTTGCCAAATTATCAACAATTGGAGTTTCAGCAAGTTCAAATGATGGCACTGAAGTAGAATCTTGTTGTCCAAAGCAACTTGGTTCGTCGGCTCTACGAGAGTGGTCAATGATATCAGAAATGGCCGAACGGTGAGAACGTAAAGATTGAACCATCATATCTATATCACGATCACGGGCTAATCTAGCCTGAGTCATGGCTGCAAGCATCCCTTCATAGTTGATAGGTGCATCGTGTTGTGATTGGACTTGAAAGGATGAAGTGTAATCGTGATGAAATTGTGAGTCGGTGGACTCACGCATAATCATTTCTCCGATTGATGGTAATTGTTGCTTGGACTCATGCATACTTATCATTTCCCCGATAGATGGTAGTCTATTCTGACTGGGTGGATCTAAGTATGACTCATTGAAAGAATGTAGACTGGGTGGAGACTGAGGACAAGTCGGTTGAAAATTGGACTCAGGGGACTCGAAACCCCATGAACTCTGTGACGAGTTGAAAGTATGAAAATCATGGTCATAAGATGGGGGGTATGGGTTATAATTATTCGGATAAGACCATTCCGGCACACTAGATTGGTCAAAGTTATGATATGCCGGGTTGGTAATATCCGAAAAATAGTTAGGTGTGTAATATGGATTAAAGTTGGAAAAATTATTATTATATGCCATATCACACCAACACAAACAAACAAACAAATAAACAAACAAAAAGAAAAAAATTCTATCCTAAGTTAGGGTAGACCTATGACCTAGACGACTCCTAACTGGTTAGACTGTCCACGGGAGGTCGGGTGCAGACTTTGACCACGAGTTAATCAGCCAGGTCAGGGCAAGAGTGGTGGGAGGTTTTCCGTCAAAGACGTTCCTTAATTAAATAACCACCAATCTTCGGGCTTTCGGCCCTCAATCCCTTTCCTAGACACTGATTTGGCAAGAGTCAACTTCCAGCACTGTTCCCCCTTAGGATAATCTCCTATTGAGTCCGAGATGTCCCTAGGGCCAACGTCTACTCTTTTTTAGTTAGGCTTGGGTTAGTGAGTGCTTGGGATATGATTTTTGGGCTAAGGAAGGGTGATGAAATCCCCACCTTATCTTGTTAATGGGTTATGCCCTTAAGATGAATTAGTGTAAGTGTACAAGATAAATAGATAAGATTCACTCAAAGCAGAAAATCAACCAAGAGATGAGTCCTATTCTACATGCAATGCGTACGTACCTTGCTCCAGCACTCTTCAACAGTAAAAATAAAGTAATTGAAAAGACACGTGCCTAATATGCAAACGTCTAATCAATTTTTATTTTTTAACAACAAATAATTTACTGTTGAATTAATTAGCAGTATACAGGTATATCACAGAACAAATCAGAACAGAGCAGAAAGCAGTATTTTTAATTTGAAGCAACCTGCAAAAAACTGCAGTCAGTAATTCACTACTGAGGCCGCGTTTCCGCGGCTATGGCCGCGGATCCGCGGCACTACAGTAGACTCTGGTGCTCTGCCTTCGAGGGCAGAGGCACAGAGTAGCTGTATGTCCACTGCTGCTGCTGTTTTTCTGATTCCTGTTCTCCAAACCTGCAAACAGAAAAGAATAAAAGAATAGTTAATAATAAAATTTTTTTATTAGAGATAAACTTACCGTCCCTCCCCGGCAACGGCGCCAAAATTTTGATTGAGATTTTCCTGCACACAAAAATAAAGATGTTAGATTTAGAAGTAGTTGTGCAAGGTTCTCAATTCTAATCCGCAGTAGCAGTGGCTATGCGGGTCGTGATCCTCAGGGAGGGACTAGCGATGGAAGCGTTTAAGTAAGTTATCTCTTTTTATTTATTTTTTATTATTTACAATGGTATTTACAATGAAGTAAGAAGAAAAGAATTTGGAAACATGTGAAAGATGTGGATCTAAACTAAATTTAGAAAGAAAACTATAACACATACATACCTCTTCAACCTGCTTACCTTTGATCTGTTGCAACGACTTACCTTGTCTTGGAAGGCGTTCAAGTATGGCGTATAGGATCGTCCACCTTCGTGATCTACACTACGAAAATAAAAGACAAACTAAAGGGAAGGCTTATTCATCTCCATAGGCCATCAATGGCACTTCTTCGGCTAGGCAGTCTCGAAGCGACCAGTTCTCACGATTTGCAAGTCATCAGAGAAAGAAACAATGACATAAAACAAAAATAGAAGAAAAAATAGAGACACAAGAATAAAATAAAAAGAACAAAGACAAACCTCGAGTCGATTCAATTAACAATAGAGGAAAAGTAAAACTTACACCGCTGTCACCTCAGTACAAGTATGAACTCCTTCCTCCATGAAAGCATCCTCTCCTCTCAGTTACAAAAATTACAAAAGAAAACTAAAATAAAAACCTAATCTAGATTACAAGTTAGCCTAAAAACCCTAGCTTTTAACTCTGTATTTTCTGTGTGTCCTTCTCTGTTGCTCTGCAGGGGTATTTATAGGAGCTGGAAGAAGTAGAGTCCCAGTACAACTCTGTCCTGCAACTTGTTATCATGTTGATTGCCAAAATTAGCTTATCTACGGACTGAATTGAAAACTTTGATCAACATAAGAGTTTTAGGTCTTCAAGTCTTCTTTCTGGAGCATTTTGAATCATCGGATTTTCATATCTATAGCAAAAGTTATGATCTGAATACTAAAACGTGTACAGTCTGAATCCGAATTTATCTTTAAACTCTTCTCCTTTTATCTTTAGGATTAGCTTTATCCCCTTCATCTTTTAGGACTTTATCTCCTGAATTTGAACTTGAATAGGAGATGAAGATTAATCCTTTCCTCCTTTGTATTCAATTTAATCCAACTTTGAATAGGATTAGGGATAAAATGAAGCTTCTTGTATCTTTATCTTCATCCTGCAAGCATTTAGGGTTGAATAGAAGTCTATCCTTCCCTCTTCTTTTTATTTGCAACTTTAGCCCTTTGTGTATTTGCACTTTGACAATTGATATTTGCTCTTTTACACCTGGGCTTCAACTGTGGGCTTTTGGGCTTCATTAAGCTTTATTTAATATAAAAATAAGAATTCGAGGCCTGCACACAATAAATTACAAATTATTAATAAATGTGCAGAATTAAATGAATAAATATGAAAATGTGATGGTAAATATGATGATAAAAAATGCACTTTTCACTAACAATCATATAGCCATCACCTATTCACCCCCCGAGGTGATTTTCAATTGGTATCAGAGCCTAACCCTAGTATTTGGTTTAACCACCTTAGGGAGATCCTCTTTATTTGGCTATATTTATTTGTTGCATCTATTATTTGTGTGTGCACTAACTTGTTTTCATGGCATCACTCGACTTCTCTAGCATCAAATTCCCACCCAAGTTTGATGGCTTGAACTTCCCTATTTGGAAGGTCAAAATGAACCTATGCCTAAAGTCCTTAGGAGTAAGAGTTGCCAAAGCCATTACCAAAGAATTTATTGAACCTCACGGTGATGAGGATACATGATCCGAAGCAACTGATCGGGGGAAAATTACGCACAAAAAATGTATGTTTTGAAATCAAGAGTTAAAGTGTGTGTGCTTTAGCTTCCTCGATATTTCCGTTATAGCACAGAGGCTAAAACGAGTCGAATCCACAAGGACGGGAGGTGATAGAAGCTTACACAGTACGTTCATGTGTATGTTAACGGTTCTTCTATGTTTGAAAGAATGAAAAGAAAAGAAAATAAAGAATGAAAAGGGAAGTACAGTAAAACACAAAGAAGTGAGAACATAGAAGATAAACTGTTTGTGTTTTGGAATATTTCTAAAGCAGAGTGAAAAAGAAAGAAAATTCATGGCTACAACCTACTAATGACTCTACTAACATGCTAACCTCTTAGTGATAGTGCCTCACATGTATCCTTGGCAATCACTGGTCCTTGGTTCAAAAGCGTTTCAAAGCATGACCCATATATAACTCATCACATCCCAACTCAACAAAACAAGTGCAAACTACACTTAAACCATCAAAACTAAAAGTAAGCATGAAGTAAAGTAATGTTAGCTTGTTAGAGAGTTAGGAAGTTAGAGTATTAGATCTATCATCATGAGCCATCAATGGCTCTTGCAAGAGAAAGGCCAAGTAGAGGCTATTAGATTCATGTGGATTATCAAGTAAGAAGTTAGCAAGTTAGTGGTTAGTAGTTAGTTGCCATGAGAGAAAATTAGCTAAACATATAAAGGGAGTTAGAGAGAAGAAAATAAAGAGAGGTAAAGAGAGCACCTTTCATAGCTTATCACCTTCTATTACAAGCACTCTTGCATTCCAAACATGTATCACTCTCTCTCCTATTACAAGATCTACAAGAAATAGAAAATACAATGGAGGAAAAAGAAGAAGAACTAAACTAAACTACCCTAAACTACAATATGAAAAGAAAAACCCTAAAACTAACCTAAAAACTACTCAAAAACTCCTCTCCCCGGTGCTCTGCAAATCCCCGAGCTTTTATAGGCAAAACTGGGCATCTGGTCACACGTACGGAGCCGCGCATCAAATCTTTGCGCGCGGCTCCACAAGGGAGCCACAGAAACGCGGCCGCTTGCGCGGCGCCGCCTGCAACGCAGTCCTCTCCTATCCCCCTGTCGGCTGAATGTTCTGGTTTCTGGATTTGGGCCCCTGGTTTTGACGAAATCACTCTTCAAAGTCAATGGCTATCTTTGTAGACCTTTAATCACCAATTAAATAGTAATTTTGGGTCTTCTTCTTCATTTCATGTCATGGACCTAGAAACATGCAATAGAGGTATTATTAGCAGAATTTAATATTAAATAAATGTGAAGATGTGGTATGAAATATGCAGTTTTAGAGACTAATCACACCACCACTTTTATCTTTTGCTCGTCCCGAGCAAAACAAAAACTAAGAAAATTATTACACCATTTTCACAGGTGACGCGATTGCACTGAGCATGTGCAACAAGCCATTAAACCTCTAGATTTTCCCTAGATGAGGAGTTTTATCTCCTGAGTGTTTTCAGCGGATTACACCTACAAAATCCATAAAGAAAGAAATCAAATGTTAGTATTTTGAAAACGCATTTTAAAAAATAGAGAAAAGTGTTGAAATATTTTTATGAAAATATAAGTGATCCAAGGTCATAGGTTAAAAATTGTTATTCCTTAAACTAAGTCAAAATGCAAAATCTTGTTATAAATTAAATTTAAGAATTTAAAATTGAATTGATTTTTTGATCTTTCATAAAACTTTTAGAAAAATATGTACTTTGTGAACAGTGAAGGTTTTTGGCATATCGACTCTAACTTTCATGCCATTTGTTTATATTATTATATATATATATATATATTTCTTTTTTCTCTTTCTTCCCTTAGTTTTCTTAGGCTTTCTTATTTACCCGGGTGGTAAGCCTTTAACTGGTGACTCCCAAACTAGATGACCTTAGGGCACCAGATGAGAAAACATCTCTCGGACCTAAGGACTAGAGTAAACAAGGCCACAAAACTAAAGGGGTTATTTTTATTTTTGTCCACCATTTTAGGTCTGAATAATCATGCTTCCTGAGGCATAATTACCCAACTTCAATAAGTGATTTTATCATCATTTTTTTAATATATATTTTTTATGGCATTTTCAGTCTTTGTTTCAATCCCAAAAGTTGTGTAAGTGTGAAGTGCATAAATCTAAGGTAAAAAATTCAAGATCAAATTATCTTTCCAATTTTACTTTCTTATCCTAAAATTTAAACAAGATCTATTATTTTGACTCAGTTTAAAATTTCATAATTTTAGGTTTTCCTAATTCCTAAGATAATCTTAATTTTCTTAAAAATAAATCAAAACTATTTCCCTTATGTCAAAAAGTTCTGTAAAAAGAAAAGAAAAGAGTTTTTATACAAAAGAAAATTTTAAAAAGTTCCTAAAAAGAAGTGAAAAAGAAAGAAAATATAAAACTACCTATGTTAGTAAATCCTCACTCACACTTATCTCATACATTGTCATCAATACATCGTGAATGTGTATATACATGAAATAAATGAGAAGGGAAGAAAAATTACCTCATGGTGGTGGCTCCGGTGGTGGTCTAATTGGGTCAAGTGTTGCTACCCAATCAAGATATCGTGGATCTTGCAGAAACCCACAGTGACCTCTCTAATACGACCCAGTAAAAGAATGATTGACTGAATTGTCTTATTTAAAAACTTATCCCCATCTAATTTTCAATTTTCAAAAATAATTACTGAGTCATTTTCTTCAACATCCTTGTCCAACAATGAAGTGTGATTTTGGGAGATGATGGTTTTAGACTCAAATGGATCAGGAATAAAAATCGATATCCACTCGAAAATTTTACTCAGATCAAGTCGAGAGTCAACAATGAGAGTCAAAATTGGTTCAAAAATAGGGTTCAAACCAAAGAATTAATGTTCACACTTTCTCCATCAATGAAGTGTGATCATAAGATATTGGTGATTCAATTTTATGGTATACTGGTACAGGATTCAATGTTGATTCTGAAATAGAGAAAAAAAATCTGGTAAAGATACCAGAGTCATTATTGAATCAAAAAGTGAAATGGAATTACCAACTTGAGGTTCAGGATCACTTTCAAGCTCAAGTTCAATTTCGAGAAAAGGATAACTTATCAAACTATCAAGAATGTGATGTTGGTTAGGTTCAGGTTGGTATGATAAAATTGAAGCTGGATTTTAAAAATGACATGATTCTTGGGTCCAATCAGTAGAGGTAGGGATATAATGATCGATCAAAGGTTGACAAGAAAGACTTTCCTCGCTCTCATTGATCAATTCGCTCATTAGTGAGTCTAGCCTACTGATAGGTCGTGGAACAGAATTTTGAGTCTGAATCATGTCTTCCATACCTTTTGCAATTGGTTCTTCTTGAAAAGGTGAGTATGGAAGTTGATTTTGGAAATTGTGGTGAAATTATGAGTCCATCAGATTTTGCAGTTGCTGCTCGGACTCACGCAAGGGTTCCATACTCAAGTCCAGTATTGATGGTTGTTCATTTTGAATCAGTGAGACTGGAAAAGATGAGTTGGACTCTTGAAATTTTGGTTGAGATGATGAGTCCAACATATTTTGAAATCGTTGCACTTTTTTACAAATGACTTCCAAACGCTTTTCTAGCTCAGATTCTTCTTCAATTGGATGTTCTAGAAAAGGAGTATATGGAGTTTGATTTAGGAAAGATTGTGAATTGAGCAAATTTTGAACTTGTTGTTGGGACTCAAGCATGGCTTCCATACTCCTTTCCAAATTAGATTTTTTCTCAGTTGGTGGAACAGGAAAAGAAGGATATGAAGCAAAATCTGGGAATGAATATTGTGAAAATTATGGACAAGATGGTTGAAAATTTGACTCGGGGGAGGTGAATCCCCATTGACTCTGTGAAGAGTTGAAATTATTTTGAAAATTATAGTCATAAGATTGAGGATATGGGTCATATTGAGTTGGATAGTCCCAACTCGGCATATATGGTTGGTTCATGTTGTATATAGCCGGGTCAGAGTTATCCAAGTCAAATGAGGTCAGAGTGAAATATGGATTCATATTTGGATTGAAAAAATTGTTGTTATTGAAATCCATATCACAATTTACAAAAAAAGAAAACAAACAAACAAACAAAGAAAGAAAAAGAAAAAGAAAAAGAAAAGAAAACAAGCTTATGCTAGGGTTGACTTAGACCTAGACGACTCCTAACTGGTTAGACTGTCCACGGGGGGTACATTGTCAGAATCTGACCACGAGTTAATCAGCCAGATAGGGGCAAGATCAGTGGAAGGTATCCGTGCCGGAGCAATGGGCCTAATTATGCCAAACTACTGTTCTTCCGAGGTTTCGCCTCTCAATCCTCAACCTTAGACACCAATTTGATAAGAGTCAACTTCTAACAACTTTCCCCTTAGGTCAATCTCTTAAATGAGTATGAGATGTCCCTAGGGGCCAACGTCTAGCAATTTTTATTTAGGCTTGGGTTGTGTGAGTGGGGAGGTGATTTTCGGACTAAGGGAGGGTAATAACTTCCCCACCTTATGTTGTATTGGGGTTTTGCCCTTAAGTTCAATTTGTGCAAGTATGCAATATAGATAAGAATGAACACACAAGAGAGTAAATCACCCGCGTGTTTGTCCTAACTATATGCTATGCAATATGTACACCTACATCAAGATCACAACAACGCATGAACAAAATACAGTATATTGGAATGAAAAATGACACGTGCATAAATGCAAATGTCTAAACTGTTTTAAAACATTCAATTATCGTATTTTAGTTCTTAAAATTATTACAGTGAACAGATAATATAAACAAAAATTAGCAGCAGAGTATAAGAATATATAAGAATTTACCCAACCATACAAGAGTAAGTGTGGACTTCTGCAATGCTAAAACTTTAACCTGCACATCAAAAAACAAAGAAAAAAATTAACAAAAATATGAAATCAAACCGTTTCCATCCCCGGCAACGGTGCCAAAATTTGATCAGGGGAAAACCGCGCACAAAAAGTGTATGTTTTGAAATCAAGAGTTAAAGTGTGTGCTTTGGCTTCCTCGATACTTCCGTTATAGCATAGAGGATAAAACGAGTCGAATTCACAAGGACGGGAGGCGATAGAAGCTTACACGGTACGTTCACATGTGTGTTAATAGCTCTTCTATGTTTGAAAGAATGTAAAAAAAAGAAAATAAAGAATGAAAAGGGAAGTACGGTAAAACACAAAGAAGTGAGAACATAGAAGATAAAATGTTTGTGTTTTTGGAATATTTCTAAAACAGAGTGAAAAAGAAAGAAAACCCATGGCTACTAACTACTAATGACTCCACTAATATGCTAACCTCTTAGTGATAGTTGCCTCACATGTATCCTTGATAATCACTAGTCCTTAGTTCAAGAGCGTTTCAAAGCATGACCCATATATAACTCATCACATCCCAACTCAACAAAACAAGTGCAAATTACACTTAAACCATCAAAACTAAAAGTAAGCATGGAGTAAAGTAATGTTATCTTGTTATAGAGTTAGGAAGTTAGAGTATTAGATCCATCATCATGAGCCATCAATGACTCTTCGAAGAGTAAGGCCAAGTAGAGGCTATTAGATTCATGTGGATTATCAAGTAAGAAGTTAACAAGTTAGTGGTTAGTAGTTAGTTGCCATGAGAGAAAATTAGCTAAACATGTAAAGGGAGTTAGAGAGAAGAAAACAAAGAGAGGTAAAGAGAGCACCTTTCATAGCTTGTCACCTTCTATTATAAGCACACTTGCATTCCAAACATGTATCACTCTCTCTCCTATTACAAGATCTACAAGAAATAGAAAATAAGGAAAAAGAAGAAGAACTAGACTAAACTACCCTAAACTACAACATGGAAAGAAAAACCCTAAAACTAACCTAAAAACTACTCAAAAACTCATCTCCACAGTGCTCTGGAAATCCCTGGGCTTTTATAGGCAAAACTGGGCATCTGGGTACACGTATGGAGCCGTGCCTCAAAGTTTGGTGCGCGGCTCCATAAGGGAGCCGCGAAAGCTTGCGCGGCGCCGCCTGCAGCACAGTCCTCTCCTATTCCCTTGTCGGTTGGATGTTCTGGTTTCTGAATTTGGGCCCCTGGTTTTGACGAAACCACTCTCCAAAGTTAATGGATATCTTTGTAGACCTTTAATCACCAACTAAATGGTAATTTTGGGTCTTCTTCATTTCATGCCATGGACCTAGAAACATGCAAGAGAGGTATTATTAGCAGAATTTAATATTAAATAAATGTGAAGATGTATGAAATATGCAGTTTTAGAGACTAATCACACCTCCACACTTATCTTTTGCTCGTCCCGAGCAAAACAAAAACCAAGAAAATTATTACATCATTTTCGCAGATGACACGATTGCACTGACATGTGCAACAAGCCGTTAAACCTCTAGGTTTCCCCTAGAGGATGAGTTTTGTCTCCTGAGGGTTTTCAGCGGATTACACCCACAAAATCCATAAAGAAAGAAATCAAATGTTAGTATTTTGAAAACGCATTTTTGAAATAGAGAAAAGTGTTGAAGTATTTTTGTGAAAATATAAATGATCAAGGTCATAGGTTAGAAATTATTCTTCCTTAAACTAAGTCAAAATGCAAAATCTTATTATAAATTAAATGTAAGAATTTAAAATTGAATTGATTCTTTGATCTTTCATAAAACTCTTAAAAAAATATGCACTTTGTGAACAATGAAGGTTTTTTGGGATATCCACTATAACTTTCATGCCATTTATTTATATTATTATATATATATTCTTTTTTTTTCTTTTCTTTCCTTAGTTTTCTTAGACTTTCTTATTTACCCGGGTAGTGCGCCTTTAGCCGGTGACTCCCAAACCAGATGATCTTAGGACACCAGATGAGAAAACATCTCTCAGACTTAAGAACTTGAGTAAACAAGGCCACCAAACTAAAGAGAATTATTTTTATTTATGTCCACCATTTTAAGTCTGAATAATCATGCTTCCTGAGGTATAATTATCCAACTTTAATAAGTGGTTTTATCATTATTTTTTTAATATATATTTTTATGGCATTTTCAGTTTTTGTTTCAATCCTAAAAATTGTGTAAGTGTAAAATGCATAAATCTAAGGCATAAAATTCAAGATCAAATTATCTTTTCAATCTTACTTTTTTATCCTAAAATTTAAACAAGATCTATTATTTTGACTCAGTTTAAAATTTCATAATTTTAGGTCTTCTTAATTCCTAAGATAATCTTAATTTTCTTAAAAATAAATCAAAACTATTTTCCTTATGTCATAAAAGTTTTGTAAAAAGAAAAGAAAAGAGTTTTTATATAAAAGAAAATTTTAAAAAGTTCCTAAAAAGAAGTGAAAAAGAACGAAAATATAAAACTACGTATGTTAGTAAACCCTCCCTCTCCCACACTTATCTCATACATTGTACTCAATGCATCGTGAATGTGTATATACATGAAACAAATGGGAAGGGAAGAAAAATTACCTCATGGTGGTGGCTCCGATGGTGGTCTGATTGGGTCAAGTGTTGCTACCCAATCAAGATATCATGGATCTTGTAGAAACCCACCAGTGACCTCTCTAATGCGACCCAGTAAAAGAATGATTGACTGAATTGTCTTATTTAAAAACTTATCCCCATCTAATTTCTAATTTTTAAAAATAATTACTGAGTCATTTTCTTCAACATCCTTGTGTAACAATGAAGTGTGATTTTGGAAGATGATGGATTTGGACTCAAATGGATCAGGAACAAAAACCGATATCGACTCAGGAATTTGATTCAGATCAAGTCGAGAGTCAACAATGAGAGTCAAAATTGGTTCAAAAATAGGGTTCAAACCAAAGAATTGATGTTCACACACTTTCTCCATCAATGAAGTGTGATCATAAGATATTGGTGATTCAATTTCACGGTGTACGGGCGCGGCCACGTTTCCGCGGCAGTACGGGCGCGGCCGCGCCCGTGCTTTGGGTCAGGGGTTGTCCCCTTGGCCCCCTTTCCCCCGGTGCCTATAAATACCCCCCTTGGGTTGCACAGAGGGATATCCAGAGCTTTAGGATTTTTATGTTAGTTTGATTTTGGAGTTGTAGTTGTTGTTGTTTTTCTTCTTCTTTTAGATTAGTTTAGCCATTAGAGTGAAAGAGAGAGTGTGTAAAAGTTGTATTTGAAGGTGACAAGCTTATACAAGTAATTACTTCTCTTCCTTCTTTCCATTTACTTGTGTTTTCTATTTGCTTTTACTTTCTTGTTTTAGTGTAACTCCTTTCTTCTTTACCACTTATCTCTTGTTGTTTCTTTTACTACCATGTCTAATTAACTCTTTCATTGTATAGCTAACTAATTACTAACCCACTAATCTCAAACAACTTGATTGATAAACCCACATGAGTCAATAGTGTCAAATAAGCCTTGTGCAAATGAGAGATATGATATCTTAAAACGAGGGTTCTAACTCTAACTTACACACAAGTATTCGCTTTCTTGTAGTTCATGCTTAATGAGTTTTTGATGATCTATGGATTGTAGACTTTTCTTGTTTTTGTAAGTTAGAGATTTATCTTTTAACTTTGCCGAAACCATTAGTGCACTTGTGTCTTCCCTTATTCTCGCCTTCAATTGGATCTTGGTGAGGGAATGTCTAAGTTTTTGCCGTGTAAAGCTAAGTTAAAGGAAGGACTTTCATTCGGTTTCCAACGTGAATAGTTCCTATGCATAAGGGTTATGCTTACCCATGATCCATCATGAGGCCACATCTTCAAGAAGTTAGAGATTAGTGGGAGCACTTAGTAGAAAGTTAGCCATGCGTTTTTACCATCTAGAAAAATCACTTTTACAAACCACCAAATCATTCTAAAACAATTTTTGAAACCAACTTGGTTTCATTTTTAAATTCTTTATTTGAAACAAGAACTTTCTCTTTTCTTGAACAAAGAAGCCGCATCAAGCTTCATCGCTCTCCCTCCTTTTGGATATGACTCGTAAGAGCCACTTTGCTACTACGGAAGAATCGCAAAAGCAGTAACATCGACCCACATTTCTTTACCTATTTTTGTGCTTGCTTTTTGCCGATCACCGGTCGACCGAGTTAGCCTGTCATAGATCTGGTCGACCGGGCAGACGACCGACCTAACCTGGAATACAAAAATTTTTTTTACCCCAAGCAGGTCGATCGGGCGGTCGACCGACTGAAACTGAGTTTGCTCTCAGTTTGCGCTGGTCGACTGGGCGGTCGACCGGAAGTTGGGTCTGGCTGTTTACCCGATTTCTTATAAAGCCCTAATTCCCAAATTCCCTTATTCTCTCATCTCTCCACCAACTTCTTCTTCTTCTTCCTCTCTCCAACTAACTTCTTCCCCTATAAATTCCAACCCTCTAAAACTCTTCCCACTCCAAAATTTATCCTAGAAAATTTGCTAAAATCTCTCTCAGGCTTCAGATCTGCAACTTCTTCAAGGAATTTTTGAGGATTTTGAGGAATATCAAAATTTCTTCCTTAGATCTCTTAAAATTCCTAGAATATTCTTGTTTATTTTCTACACTTGTTCTTCAACATCTAGATGTCTAAAAGATCCAGATCTGAGAAGGGAAAAACCCCTGAATCATCTTCCAACCCTTCATCTCCTAAAATGCATCTCACAGATTTACAATAATCCACAATAAAAGTGTTATCTCTGGTAGGACTGTGGTGCTTAGTAATTTTGAGCACCTTAATCTTACTAATATTTTAAGTACTAGTTCACTTGAGCATTTTGTCACCATTAAAAAACCAATTTACCCTGAACTAGTATACTACTTCTACTCTAGCCTATCTTTTCAGAATAATCATATCAGGACTAGAGTTTTGGGTAAGGATATTAATATTTTCCTTTATAAATTTGCACGTCTCCTACACCTCTTCTGTGAGGGGGTAGATATCTATAATGTGGATTTATATGATTTTACTTATCCTGACGGTGAGTTTGCCCACACCGCCTCCATATTGCTTCATGACGATGATAACACCGCTCTGGTTTGGAATGAGGAGGTGAAGTACTACAATCTCACCGTCTAAGTCTTAGCCAAAATTATTTTCTATAACCTCCTGCTAAAATCAGGAGAGTATAGTCATGCTAGGGGTTTTGTTCCTCTTCTGATCTGTTGCCTTCTGAAAGGCATTAGAGTTGATATTCCTAAACTCATCGTTGACTACATGTCGTCCGATCATCCTCTGATTCCAAACCGGCACTTGTCCTATGAGATGCTCATCACACGTCTATTGAAGCAACTCAAGTTCGCTCTGTCCACTGAGCGGTCCATCGAACCGTCAGTTGACATAAATAGCACTCTTCTCAAGAGGGTGCGTGCTCCTGCTCCTCAGCCGCAGCCTATCATACCTGCTGTTGCTCCAGGATCTTCTTCTGCCTCTTCTGCTCCTTTTGATCCATATCTAACTCTTTCCACTCAGCTTCGGGAGCACAACCTGCAGATGACCGCTCAGATGACTGCTCACTTTCAGCGGCTAGAGCAGCGAGTGGACAATGATCTCCAGCATATTTATGCATCTATCCGTTACTTGCAGACCTGTGTAAATGACACCTACAATAGGAACGATTGGCCATCTCCTCTTCTGAGTAGTCACTCTCGGCCACTTTCTCTGACTGATCCTCCTTTTGAGCCATGGGTTCCTACTTCTGTTATTCCTGATGCTCCAGCTCAGCAGGAAGACCCAGATTTTCAGGAGCGTTGACCCCTTTTGTTGATGACAAAAAGGAGGAGAGATATTTTAATGGAGTTATTTGAGGGAGTTAGTTTTTATGTTTGGGAGTTTTTATTTTCTATATTTGGATATGGAGTTTGTTTTATGAACATATGCTTTGTGTGTTTGTGTGTATTTGATTTTTGAGGTTGGCATGAACCTCTAAGTATGTATGAACATATTTATTTATGATATGGCAGTTATCCTTATTGTCTTTATGTGGTATATGTGTATTGTTTGTGTATTGTTTCCTGTAATCCAACCATCTACCACTTATTTTGGACGCTGGAGGTATTTTTGAATGGATGGAGGTAACCATTTGTGCATACTCTTTTATAACTCAGTATCTTTGTTATGCATAGATGGTTAGCATTAGAGCTATATTGTCATATCTTATTCATATACTCTTATTGTTGCATTTAGCTCTTTATTTTTTATTCTTATATATGCATGTGTTTAGGGGGAGCTTCACTTGAAGTCTCTTCTCAAAATATTTGTAATAACTCTATATGTTTTGTCATCATCAAAAGGGGGAGATTGTTGGCCCAAAGGCCATTAGCCCTAGTTTTGATGATAACAAACGATATGTAGTTATGTATTAACAAAATTGTTCAATTAAGTTTCAGGTAAAAACATATGTTGCATTTCGGCTCCATCACAAGACTCACACATTTGGAAGCCAAGAAGATTTAGATCTCAGAGCCTAGCACACTAGAAGAGCTCAAGGATTAAGCAATATCGCGAAGACTATTTCAAGATTTGTATTTTTACTTTTTCTATTTTAGTTACGATTTATAGTCATTTATTAAAACCAAGATGATAGAAGTTGATAGCTTTTGAGATTGACACACACACACACACACACTCATTTCATATTCCTTTGTATTTTCAAATAAAAATTTATTACCAGGTTTCTTACCGAGTTTCAGAAAAATAAAGTTTCAGAAAATCAGGTTTCGGAAAAATAAGTTTTGAAAAAACTGGTTTTTGTTTTAGAAAAGTTTTTTTTATCAAAATATAGTTCTAATTTATTTGGTGTTGATCTATGATCACACTCTAGCTCTTCAAATCCCTAGAACTCTATTTTGTATTTACCTATCAAAAGAAAATTTGTTGGAAAAATATTGGTTTCAAAAAGATTTCCAAAAATAGGTTTTAGCCCTCAGCCGGTCGACCGGCGGCAGAGCAAAACTGCTCTGTCGGTCGACCGGGCGGTCGACCGACATGCACCAAGTGCAAACGTGTACTTCGATCGACTGGCCCGGTCAACCGGCTGCAAGAGCAGTGCTCTCTGTTTGGTCCGGTCAACCGGCCCGGCCGACCGACAGAGAGTTCGACTCTCTGTCGACCGTCCGGTCGACCGCGTTTCCCAACGGTCGAAAATCTGACCGTTGGTGGTCGACCGGCAGCAGAATTTTCTGCTGACTTGGCTCCCAACGGCTAGATTCAGTTTTGTCTTTTGTTAGGTCCTGTCCCAACGGATCTATTGTATTTTCTAGCTTGGTTTTCATCCCCTATAAATAGTGAGACTATGAAACAACTTCAAAAATAAGATTTCTAAGCCTTACATCAAAGTTTTTCGTAGTTTAGCCTCTTTGCAAAAGATTTTCTCTTGAGCCAACTATTTCCAAAGTTTTCGTGTTTTAGTTTGAGCCTTTCCTCTACTTCTCTACTTGCTATTTGTGCTACACAATCCCAAATGTTTCACTTTCTCATCTTTGTTGCAGGGTTGTGCTTGTGAGCTATCTTTGTGGTCAAGTATTGATCACCAGTTTTCTTCGATTGAGAAGTTGTAGAGGTTGCGGCCTCGAGCGAGCTAGTGAGCTCCAAGTTGGTGTTACGGCACCATGAGAGAGGACAAGTATGTCTGAAGAGTTTTAGTGAAAACTTGTAACCGATTGACGATCTAGTGGGATTGGTCATAGTAGAAATCCTTCATCGTATTGAAGGCGGGAACGTAGAGCTGTGGCTCGAACTTCGAAACATATCCTTGTGTTTGCGATTGCCTACTATCTCTCTAAATTCTCTCTCTCTTTACTTGCACTTATATTGTTTACTCTTTTGCAAGATCTATCTAATTGTTATTGATTATTGCTAGTTTGTTTTTAATTCTGCTTTATTTGCCATTAAGTATAACCATCACATATTCACCCCCCTCTAGGTGATTTTCAAAAAACTTCAACACAAAGCAAAGCAAACATTGCCTTGCATTGCAGCATACCCAATCAATATCAATATAGGTGCAATAAAGCATACACAAAGGTGCAACAAGGCATGTCCCCAACATCATTATTAGTGCAGAAGTATAGCCTCTTCAACAAAGATGCATACAGTGCAACTAGCCATATCTGACATAAGAACAAAGCAGACAAATGCAACAAGTATGCAGTATATTTTCTTCAGGAGAAAGAGGTCCCATCAACCCTACGGAACATGAGAGAAAAAGATGCTATTGCGGCGTTGAAACCCTGTTAAAGCAATGCAAGACCGGGAAAAACAGGGAGTTCTATTTTTGGGGTTGTGAAAATTTTCCCAAGAGGCAGTGTAATTTTTTTTGAATGAAAACCTGAGACAAAAGTTGATGCAACAAGTACTACCCGTACGAGAGAAGATTTCATGGTGAAGACTATGCACAAGACAGTAGAAAGGCAAAAACATCACGAAAGATATATGACCTAAATGCTGAATATCATAAATTTCTTGTTCATCTTTGTCATTGTATTGAATGGGCCAATGTATATCTCAATTTTAGTGAGGCTACATTATATGGGCCACCCTTGTAACATTCATGAACTCACTTAATAATGGAAAGCTTCAAATGAACAATATCTTTTTGAACATTAGTTGTTATGTTGCAAGGCTCAGATATGAGGCATTTTCTCCAACATTAGCCATCCTAAAGCACTATACTCGTGCTTGGTTGCTAAAAATTTAATACATCAATCATCAAGGCCTTGTACATAACCTCTAAAGCTTCGATAAGTAAACAAAACCCACTCTAAGCCATCCATAAGCGCTTCATTCAGTGCTTGGTTGCTTAGGAACAAACAGTCGAATCATCATGGCCTTTTCTAATAAAGGGACCTATTTGGTCAACAAAAAAAACCCTGTCACTGTAAATTATTGCACATGTCTGACTCAGATTTTATAACCATAGTTTGCCATCTATACCTATCATTTGATGGGTCGGTTGCTTACCATTCCTAAAGGGAAATCATCATGGCCTGCAGTAACATTAATCAAACTCAAAATTTTCATGTTACCATACTCATTAGCCTCATGAGCACGTAGTTGGCTGCTAATGGAGTAGTTACAATCATCATATCTTTTATGCTTGCATTGTTGGAAATAAGATTTATGCATGATAATAATAGATGAAAAGCAACAACATATAGCAGGTACTACGTTTCACAACACAACATCACAAGAGTTCATATGCCCACAAAACATGATCACACAATCCAGATCATACTTAATACAAGCCAAGATTGTTCAAATACCGAAGTGTTTGTTAACTCAACGCATGCACACAATTGATGCTAGGTTGACAAGTCCACAATTACCTAATTATCGCTTGCCCGCTCCATCATCATCGGATGAACTTAATGTTTGGACTTTTGGCCTTGAGGTTGGGACATCCTTACTCAACTCACGAGCAACTTCGTCCAAAAATATTTTTTGAGCAGAAGCGGGCTTTGAAATGAAAAAAAACAATGAAAAAAACAGGCTGCCATCTCAGATTCAAATAGCCTAGATAAAGCAATGTCCAAGACTATGTCGTCATTAGCAAGATGTTCATAGACACACTTGGATAATTTATCGGTCTAATGGAAATTTCTTTCCCTAATTGCGTTGAATAAATCCCGAACCTTGTCCACCATTCATGACATCTTCATATAACACATGTTTCTTCTAACGACTCTTAGTCAACTTACTTCCAGATGCACCCTGTGAATTAGGGAGATGCACAGTACCAGTGTTGCCATCACTTTCACTTATGGTATGTATTACAAATTCCGGGGCCGAATCATTCTATGCTCGTTGATCACCCAATGGATCACGTGGAACTAGAATTGTTGCGAAGGGCATTTTTCTGAACTTATCAAAGATAGTCCTCATAAACTTCTCCTTGGCAAAGTCATCACCAACAATTAGCCTCAAATCGTAAAAGTATGTCACCGGTTTGTTAACATACTCTTTAACCTTGGTGTTTTCTACGAAATGGAAAAAACGTATTACAACCGATCATAGTGTCACTATATGGAATAGTAAATACTTGATAAAGAGCATTAAAATGAGAGTTATACCTTCGGCCACCTATCATAAGAAAGGGTGTCTAGAGTAATGGTTCTAGTTTCCTCATCCCATCGGGCACCACTTATAGCAAAGCGGCTACACATATTCTGGAACCTAATTCTCAAGTCTTATAGTGGTTGATCACATTTTGAGGCTAAAATTTGTTCCAAACTTCTTGTTAATGGCTATTGAAGCCATTGAGAAAGCACATGACTTAAAAGCTTTATCAGCCTTTAATCCTTTCCCCGCTAGATGAGCAAGATAGGAATTAGAAAATAATCATGATGAGATTCTCAGAATTTGTTTCCTGGAGCCCCAGTAACTTTCTCCACACTATCTCATTTTTTCTTTTGTGGGGAACTCACATCAGACTCTTCTCTTCCTCTAGATTTCTTAGAGAAGGCTCTGGCCTCCGAAGTATGCTTCTCACTGCGTGATGACATGGAGTAGAGGCCAAGGAGGAGAAGGCATCCCTCTTGGAGAGTACAAACTAGTTTGCAGGTAATTACTTACAGAATCGGGGTGTAGGGGGACTTCCTCCCCTTGTTAGACAAACTCACGTAGATGGGGGTGAGCTATCTGTAACCATCCCGCTCTGATATAGGTCTATTATTGGAGGAAACCTAGCAACATAATATGGAGTGGAGCCTCCCGTGGAACTCATGTTCATCCCCATCATCATATGATTGATCTGGCCATACCCAAAAGGTTGATTTGATTAAGTAGGCAGTGCAAATCCTCCTGTCGATGGGGGTGGGATATAACCAGGCCAATTAGGATGCTCGCTTCGTGGCTTCTGCTCTTCTTCATCCATTACAGAGTTATTGACAAGGGACAATAAAGATAGGAAGTTTAGCATAAAGAGAATGTAAAGAGCATCATTCATTCTACTTTAAAAAATAATATAAAATTGTACCATGTCATAATAACAAAGCAAGACATTATCCATCATAACATGTAAACACAGAAGTTCCATAGGGAAAAAAGAACAAGATAGCATTTAACATGAATACAAGAATAGAATATTATTGCAGTTGATTGGAAAAAACTGAGATATGAAAATATGTAATTTGAAATCAAAAGTGTTACTCTGGCTTCTCGTAATTTAACCGCGGTAGCAGCGACCATGCGGTTCGTGATTCACAAGGAGGGATGTGATGCAAGATTTTCGGTATGTTTTTAATAACTAAATTAGTTTAAGTTATTCTACTTTGTTAGAGATAAAAAGAAAAAGATGTTATGTGAGAAGAGGAAGTAGGAAGAAAACATAAAAAGGATAAATTTGTATTTTTTGGTTTTATAAAAGATAATTAAAAAGAAAGAAAATTCAAGGATAAAAATTTACTATATGTTCCAACCTGATTACTTATCTCTTCAGATGTTGTCTAATCTTAGATCTTTAGTGACGGTTAACTTTGTATTGAAGGCAATTAGTGCATAACTCATAAAAAGAAACTCGATTCTTATCCACATTATATCATCAAAACTCAAAGAGCAAGCATGAATTAATACAGAAAAAGAATGAATCCATCATCATGAACTATCGATGGCACTCGCAATAGCAAGGCTATTCCGAAGCTATAAGATTCATATGGATTTAGAAATTAAAAGAGAAAGAGGTAATCTAGAAGGTTAATAAACTTAAAACAATAAAAATAAAGCAAAAGCAATTTTCGATTTAGTAAAGAAATAATAAGAGAAAGAGAAACTTACATCAACCGTCACCCTTGAATCCGCTCTCTTAAACTTATGAATCTCTCTTTAATTTAAATTACAAAGAAATAGAAAATAAAAGAAAATTTTAAACTAACCTAATCTAAAACCCTAGTTTTGATCTCTTCGTGGTATTTTTTTGAGATATCTTTTTGCCTCTGCCTCCAATGGGGTATTTATAGGAGAATGCCCAGGGATATTAGGAATCGAAGTCGAAGACCAAAATGCATAGGCAACCGCCCCATGGATTACCGTGTTTCCGCAGTAATCTGTGAAAAAATGCGACATTATAGGCTCTGATGATGTTGCGTTTCCTTCTGCAACTACGCCCTATCCAGTGATCTAAATATATATTCTCAGAATTTGGATTTGAAAAGTGGATATTCTGAAAAAAAATTTCTTCTCTTGACTTAAAAATTAATTGATTTTGACTATGAATTTAATTAGGATTCTTGCTTTTTTTGGCTCTTCTTCTCCTTAATCACTAACTAAGTACTTCGCACACTAATAAACAAAGAGGAGGTTAAATAGCAGAGTTTTATTTTAAAATAAATGTAAAAATATGGTGAAAAAATATGCAAAATTGATGAATAATCATACCTCCACACCTATCTTTTGCTCGCCCTCGAGCAAAACAAAAAAGAAAAATTAAACTAACCTAACTCACTTTTATAGGAATCACAGTTGCATTTAGCATTTACAATAAGTCAACACCTCTAGGTTACCCCTAAAGGAAGAGTTTTGTCATGAGGAATTTTAGTGAATTGCACCCACAAAATTCATGAAAGAAAGAAAAACAAAGTGTTAGTATTTTCGTAAACATATTTTGAAAGAAAGAAAATATTTTTAAAGGATTCTTGCAAAAGTTAAGTAATCTATAAGTCTTATGTAATATCCCTAATTAATAATACAATATTTTTATTTTTTAAGTATTTATTTTGCTTTACTTATTATTTTATTATTATTTAACTTGATTTATGACTTATTATTATTATTGATACAAATTATTTTGAGATATAAATATTAATTTGGTTATATATTATTACTATTATCATTTATTAACATTTTTAATTAGTAATTGCTATTATTTCTATTACTATCATTATTATTATTATTGTTATTATTTGAAATAGTTGTTACTATTATTATTTCATTATGATTACTATTTATTATTAATGTTATTAGTGTTATTATTATTAATACTATTGTTGTAACTATTATTATTATTGTTATTAATTATTAGTGATATTATTATTGTTGTTATTATTATTGTAATTAGTATTATTATTATGTATAGGTATTATTATTAATACTATCATTAATTGTAATTATTGTTATTATTAATTACTATTATTATTAGCTGTTGTTATCATTATTACTATTATTTTATCATGACAATTATTTTTATTTTGGTAATTATTATTTTGTAGTAATTATTATTATTAGTCGATATTAATTTGTATGTTTCTCTTTCATTTCTTTTCTCTTCTCTAATACCCATAGCCCATTGATACCCAAATTCATACCCATTAACCACAATCCAAACCCAATAACCCATTATCTAATCCCCTATATAAGCATATTCCTAATTCTATACCCTAAACCTAATTCTAAACCACCCGCAGAACCCCCATCTTCATCTTCCCTCTCTTTTATCATCATTCTCTACTGCCGAGACCCCCTACGCCCCTTCTCCCATCGTCGCTGAAGCCCCCTTCGACGTCAACCCAAGCCCCTTCTCCATCACCAGCACCATCCTCCAACTACCACGGCCATCCCTAACCTCCTTCTTCTTCCTTCTCACCATAAGCACCATCCCCACCCAACTGGAGCCTTCATGGGCTCCGCCATCACCTCCATCGACCACCCACAGCCGCTGCCCTCTTCTCGTCGTTGCATTCTGTCACCTTCACTGCGAGATCTCCCCTGTCAACTGCACCTCACCCCTCCTCCCTCTCACAAAAGTCATGGCCCCCTCTCCCCTGATCTCTCATCTCCTCTATGGCTAGCGCGCCACCTACCTCCATTATCTCCTCTGCACGCGAGCAGAACCACCTCCGCCATGTCGCCCCGAAAAGAGCGTTGTCATGCCACCCATGTGCAGTGCCCCCTCCATCCTCCATCGGAGCCATATGCCGCTTTACCAGAGCTCCTTCACGCATCAGCCCCCTAGCGTGAGTGCTCCTCCTTCTCTCCCTCTGTGTAATTATATTTGTGTGTGTGTGTGGGGGGGGGGGGTTATTCATGTGTGAGTACACATGTGAGTGTGTGTATATTTTGTGTGTAAAATTGCGCGAGTTTGTGTGCGTGTGTGTGTATTGTGCATGTGCGTGGGTGATTGGATTAATTCCTCTCCCTATCTCTCTTACTCTCTCAGTGTGTGCATTCTGTATATAAATATGTGTGTGTGGGTATAATGCATATGTGTGAGAATATATGTGTACATATGTATACGTGCATGTTAGTGTATAAGTATATGTGAGTAATTGTGTATATATGCGTGTGTTTGTGTATTCGTGTGTGTATAGTTGCGTGTTGCAATGTTTCAGACTCGCTCGTGTGATCCGAACCAAGTAACAGAAGATTCGAATTCGTGTGAGCAGAGTATCGATATGTCAAGCGATTCAAAGACCGACACACAAGACGATTCGGAGATCCAAACCGGTTCGTGCAGTACAGACTAGGTGACAATTCAGGCTCAGAACTACGTCATTTCATGTGAGTGTTTATTTCTTTGTATTTCTTGTTTATTTTTTATAGTGAGGGATTCATGTTATTTGTGCATTTTAATTTATATTTCGTCAATGAGTGTTTGCTTTCGTTGTATTTTTATTTGGTGATAGTGAGTGTTTACTTTTGTGTTGTTATTCATTTATTGTTGTTAGTAAGTGATTTCTTTATTTATTTATTTTAATTGTATGAGTTAATATATTATTTCATGTAAATGAATACCTTATTATGTTGTATTTTTATCTATTTTGTTATTGAGTAGTTAAATTATTAGATTATTATTAATTAGTTTAATTTTTAGTCTTTAGATATGATTGTAGTTTTTATGATTTAGAGTATGGTTCTGATGATTTAATACTTTGATCGGAGTATTATCCTATAAGAGATGATTTAGATATATTCTAGGGGATTGACTGGAAGTGATCTTGACATTAGAATGTTTATGGATTTGTATTTCATCATTGAGATATTAGAGTTATATCATTTCTTGTGTAACTGTTTTTCATTTCGGATTCGGATCTAGTTGTGAGGGAACTTGGACTATAATGGGATTGAATCTTAAGGTCGATTGGTTCATGTTGATGGTTAAATAGTAGATTTTATGGGAAATAATTATTAGATATTTATTTGATGAAAATTCAGATAGAAACTCATTTAGATCTTGAGGATATTTTAATTAGGATGTTGCCTTATCAGAAGACTGATTTTCCTGATATTGGAATTTATATATGGACTTAGTTGGAGTGTTTTCCATTGCAAAATCGAAAGGGAAAACTTACAAAATTTGGAAGAGAAATTACAAGTAATAAAAGAAAAATTACAAGTATCTCTTCTTGAGATTTCTAGGGAAGTGTGTCGGTTGAAGTCTGGTCAACGCGTGACAACTTGGTTCTGTTGACCACACAAAAAATCAAAACTGGATCTACCGCATGAGAATTCCTTCTTGCCTTGTTCGAGAATTCCCTTACCCGTGGAGAAGCTTGGTGAAGTTCAGATGCACTAGGGTGGCCGAACCCTTGTTTAATTCAAACAATTGTGGAAAAAGTATGTCGCTGTTAGAAGCTATACGTAAAAGAACTTACGTTCTTATTACGAAGAAGGATATCTTATCTGTTTTCTCTCTCTCTCGCTCTCTTTAGCTGAAGAGTTCCCCGCTTTAGCCTGCAATCGACTATTTATGGCTAAGTAAGGCATTGTAAATCCCTAAAAAATCAGTTAACAGTAATAAATACAGTTGTTGCAATCTTCAGATGAAGATAGAATAGCCATGAGCAAAGATATTCAGCTTCTGGCGAAGCTAAATCAGCCTGTGACGAGGCTAATTTAGTTTATGGCGAAGCTAGCCTGCCAGGCTCTCAACAGTTAAAGAAATTTACCTCCTTGATTATCTCCTTTAACTAAGAGATTTGAATCCCTAGGTTATCTGTTTTAATAGAGATATTTGAATCACTAAGGGATTTGAATCCCTTTATTATCTCTACTCATTCAGTAGGATGACTAATCAAGGGGAATATTCTCTTTTAAATCTGTTCAAGGATTTAGAAAGGTTAAATGACCTGGAGCTTCGATTGTTGGCGAAGCTACGCCTTTGGTGAGGCTAAAGAGCTTTCAACGAAGCTATAGTTCAGCTCTTCACAGAGCTAGCACAAAGCCCATGGTGAGGCTATGCCTTTGTTTAGCATCATTAGCCTTTTTGAGAAGGCTATAGCTTCTGGCAAAACTATAACTTAGCTTAGGAGGGCTAAGTAAAGTTTAGTGCAAAGCTAGAGAATGTAGCCAGTTGGCTCAGCAATGCGAAGCTAGAGTTTAACTCTGTTGTGCTTGCTAATGGATTGGTCATCAGCCTGTTTTATGGCTTGTCGTTTCTAAGTGTTGATAAGTCGACATTGTTCAGACCAATTAAAAAGTTGTTTGGGAGTTTGTTTTTTGTAACTGTCAATAAGACCGCCTTCAAAGTTTTCAAAGTTCGCTGTAGATTGGGACGGGCTTCAAAATATTTTGAATTAGCAGTTATTGCATTTGCCAGCTAGAGAGCCATTTAGGTGAGACTAAAACTTAGCTCTCAGTAGAGCTTTGCCTAGTTGGCAAAGTTAACCTTCAGGGTTATGATGGAACTTTGCCTTTGTGGCGAAGTTAAAACTCCTAGCAGAGTATAACATGGTTGAATTTAGTTTTTTGCTCGCAGTGGAGCTCTTGCCCATTTGGTGAAGTTAAAGGCTCGCCTGTGTGGCGAAGCTTCGCCATAGGAGTTTATCCTCCTGCTGTGTCACTCTTTTTTAAGAGGTGAAGCTAAAGGCACTTAATACCTATAAATAGTCATAAGGCTGTCTTTTAGATTTTCAAAATCCTTATTTTCTGCTTGTGTAATTACCCTTAGGTAATATAAGTCTTTCATATAGGAAAACTTAACATGTAAGTTCTTTAGAAAAGAAATAAATAGGATGAAAATTCACCAAGTGAAATTCCCGAAAGATTGAGACTAACATTATTTAGAGGTTATGAACATGATAAAGTTAGTCCAAGAATAAGAATCCACTGGGGATAAAAGAAAAATAAACCAAGGAATCTATATGTTTAGAGGTGATTGACTAACATGATAGGTTTGGAATCACTAGAAAGAGGGTCCGTTGTTCAGAGGTAATTGACTAAACATGACAACAAAGAAATAGTCCCTACTGGACTAGAGAGTTAGATCGGAATATCCTTCAGTTCAGAGATGATGAACTGGACATAACTGATTAGGAATAGCCAAATAATATGTTTTGTCATTCAGAGATGACGAACTGGACATAACGACAAAGAAAGATGAGAATGAGTATTCATCGGTTCAGAGGTAACAGACTGAGCATAATCGATTAGAAATAATCAAACTCGGAGTGTTTACTGTTCAGAGGTGACGAACTGGATATGACAGTAAATGAAGGATGAACCTGGTTTTCATGACCCGTCTATTCAGAGGTGTTTGACTGGACATGATAGATTAAGACACTAAATTATAAATCCGCTACCAGAGGTAGTCGTATTAACTTGGCAACTAGCCCACTAGATTGCAAGGGTGAATTGGATATGGGTACCCATTGGTTCAGAGGCGATTGACTGGACATGACCAACTAAGAGACACCAGACTTGCAATTCGCTATTCAGAAATAGTCATATTAACTTGACAGTAAGAACAAAATTATAGACTCGTCTATTCAGAGGTGGTGAACTAGACATAACAATTTCAGTACCATAAAAGAGAAGAGATCTGGGCATCCACTGGTTCAGAGGTGATAAACTGGACATAACCAATTAGGAGTTACCAGACTCAAAGCCCTGCCGTTCAGAGGTGATAAACTGGACATGACGGTAAAAAAGTAGTTCCTACCAGACTGAATGATGAGACTTGGCTATCTGTCGGTTCAAAGATAGTACAGACATAACTGATTGAGAAGCCACCAAGCTCAGAGTCTTGTTGTTCAAAGATGACGAACTAGACGTAATGACAAAAGAGTTATTCCACTGGGGAATATGATTTGATTATAAACTCCGTAGGAAAATTAGTACTTCCTTAGAGAATTTTTAGAAGAAATTGTCAGAAGTATAATGTTAATGTGACAACCATTTAACTATGTGACTTACACAATTTGAATAGACCTATCATTATATTGGAGAGAATAACAAGTGGAGTCTTGATCCGCGGGGGATACATAAAGATTTTACCGTCAGAGATATAGTGTTAACGTGACCGTTTGTTCTGTAATTCACCTTATTGGGAAAAACAGTGCTCCTAAAATTTGTCAGATAACAAAACCCTAGAAGAGCTTTTAAAGTTTTGTCAGAGGTAATTTCTTAACATGACAAATGCTCCAATGGGGATTAGGAATTTGTTAGAGATATAAGTTAATGTGACAACCAAAAAGTCCGCTGGAGACTGAAAATGGTAGTAATAGACTCTGAGGGGAATCTATCAAGAACTCATTTGGGGTTAGTGGGAATTCCATAAAGGATTATAGAGAATTTTGCGTTCTCCCGGAAAATTTGTAGGAGTCTGTCAAAGGTATCGTTAACGTGACATCATCGACTCTAGGGGAATTTTGAAGAAATCATCAGAGGTAATCATTAATGTGACGAGTAAAAATCCCTGTGGGGGTTCGACAACCAAATTCCTTGCTGGGGAATTAGAAGGGGATTTTGTCCGAAGTGATCGTGACAAAATCTCCGCTTGGAGATTTATGAAAGTGACTTGTTAGAGGTGGAGATGAAGTCAAGAGTTGTTCAATTTTACATTGATGTGAGTATATGGAGCATGATGGCTATTCTTGGACTTGGATGTATTCAAATCAAAGGGGAGATTGTTAGGATTGTGATTGGAATACGTCATGAAAGTAGACGAAGATTAAGAGATCAAAGAACAGATGATCAAGAAGAGATGCATACAGTATAGTATGATCAAGAAGATTCTGTTTCTCTCCATCTCTCTTCTATTTATATGTACGTTGTAGCTAGTTAGTAGTACAAATTGCAGAGAATCACAAAATGAGCGGAGATAAAGAAAGTTCTCATAAAGAGGAGGAAGATGATGAAATTAGAACTAGCATACCGTTCATGTCGGTAGGAAACTGACCGATCGATCAGGAGAACGAAAGGGGAGAGGAAGGAGGAAGAAGTATGGGGGAGTTGAGAGAGGAAGAATAAGGAAAAGACGGAGAAACGGACGGACAAAGTTTCTATATAATTCACGGGAAAAAACTCCCTTCTGTCTGTTTTGATTATATTTGAGATCCATAGTATGTTTGTTACAAATGACATAATTTGGTTAAAAATAGAATTTGTATCTTGTATATGCTGCTGTTTTTTATTTCATCTATTTTGTATTTGCTTTTTTTTTTAATTGAATTTTTATCTTGATTTTTTTCTTTTTTTTATGAACTGCTTCTTTTCTGATTATTTTTCATTCTCTTTTGGTTGTTTTCCCCCTCTTATTTTATGTTTATTTTTAATTTCCTATTTCTAAAAATGATGGCAACTTTATAAAAATGAAATTTTTTGCCATACTAACAGCTGGACTTAGTTTCTTAGTGGCAAATTAAATAGGCCATTATGATGGGGACTATGAAAAGCATTTGCATTCTAATTATGTCTTAACAATATTAGGTATAGAATTGTTTAAGATAAGCAACAACATGCTGAGAATTATAGTAGATATTGTTTTAACCTTGTACCATGCTTTTTTTTTGTTAACTTGAATTTCAGGTAATGAAAAGGTCTAAATTGGTGAGGATTCAACATGCGAAAAAATTTATAGGAAACCACATCAAGCTTGTGAAAGGATATTTGGATTCTTTAGCTGAAGTTAAGATTGGCGAGTTAGAGATGTTTGACTATGAAGAGCTTGTTGCTGTAATACAGACTTAGGGTATACTGACTTTTCAGTATTATATAAATTATGGAACAAAGATAATGACTGGATGGGAGCTGTGAAATGTGGCAAAGTGCTTAAAAATGTTCTTGTAAGTAAATGAGAAGCCTGTCGACATGTATGTTGTGAAGAGCTAAAAATTCATGGGCATAGAGTGAGAAAGTAGATTCAGTAAAAGAACATGTTCAGGATGATGCAGAGAAATGTGATGCCGATGATGAACAAAAGGGTGATAGTGATGTAGAGAACTTCATACAAAAAGAGAGTGTTTCAGTAGAATATGAAGGAAAAGGAAGAAGAAGAAAGTAGTGATAAAAGAGTTACAAAGACAAATATTTTGAAGCTGATTACAGGAAGAAACTTGAGGAGAATAGAAATGAAGAGAACAACAATAAAGTGACCACCAATGAGTTGCCCACTCATGAAGAAACCATCAATGAGCTGCCTGCTGATGTTGATAAAGGAGACGGGATAAACATTCAGGGAGGTAAGGAATGTGAGCCCAAAAATCAGTGGTTTTTTGATTCTGATGACTCTGATGAGCTTAGAAACCTCCCTTCTTCAGATGAGAAAAGGGAGATGAAAAAGAATGCAAGACCACCAAATGTAGAAGGAGAACAACCACAACTCAACCTTGAGCTAGGACAGGGATTTAGTAGCCCAGCTGAGTTCAGGGAGTATTTAAGGACCGAGTCTATTATGAATGGGCATAATTTGGATTGGAAGAAAAATGAAGGTTGCAGAATCATGGTGAAATACTTGAGGAATGTGGTTGGAGTTGCTTTGGGTCTTAGGATAGGGAGAGATCCAAGTGGTGATTAAGTCTTTACACAACGTGCATACTTGTCAGAGATTAAGAGTTAATAATCAAGCATCTGCATAATGAATGATTAGAAGATATATTTATTAGTTTTAGAGAACAATTATGTTATCAAGCTACGCACTAATTTGATACATTAAATTGTTTTCAGGCTTCAAAGCATCAAAATTTAGACCCTCAGCGTGCAACTGCTAGCCAACAATCTCAATCAGTATCAAATCCTTGATATAACAGTTCTATTTATGTAAAAATTGTATAAGTGTGTATCTTTTGCAAGCTAAATACTTTTGTAAGCTTGGTATCAGTGTGTAAATACTTATGTTAAAACTTTGGCAAGCTAAACACATATGTATCATGGTTATGGTATCAGTGTGTCTCTTATGTATCAGTGTGTATCTTTCTTATATATGTCAATATGTGTATGTGTATCTATTTCTTATGCTTGCTGCCCAGTTGGTATATATACGTGCAGCTCTACTTGATTCTGCTTTTGCAAACTGTGCTCTCTTTCTTATTTGAGATTGAATTGAGCTAACTGTGTGTCTTTCTTATTTGTGATGAAATGCTTTTGCAAACTGCTTTTGTAAACTGTGTGTAAGCAATTCAAGTGTTGATGACAAAATTGGATGAAGCAGGAAATTCAGGTGCAACAAAATGTGTGCTCTATATCAAAATTTGATGAAACAGGTGCAAGAAATTCAGGTGCATGTGGTGCCACCACAAGGGATGAGCCACTTCTACACTATAGACAACTCCAACTTTGTATCAGAATTGAACCCCATAATTTTGTATCATAACTGTGTATTAGTATTTCAAAATTTTCAATATAGAAAGAAAAATTAAAACATCAAACATACAATTAAAACAAAGTTAGATTACATAATTCAAACTTAAATTACATAATCTAAACTTACATCTACACGAAACTATGAAAAAAAGAATTAAAAGCATAATAGCAACACTCTTAGATAAAAGCTTAACAAGAGACTCCCCTCTATGAAGCTGCTTTTTCAACTCTTCAAACTCAACTGTAATTGTTCCTTCATGAAAATCAAACTCCCTGCCTTCTTTCTTATCAACTGCAGAATAATCTATCAAGTGCCAGATAACAACTTTGGATCTGTGGCTGAAAGATAGATCTTTTCACTCAAAGAACAAGCACTTGTCCTTCTTCACTCTAGGACAGCTCCAAAACCTCCTCTCATGGTTGGTCCTTGTCCAAGATGTCTTCATTGGGCATTAAATCCCACAATGGCAAACCCTAACCTCTTTCCAATTAATCTCAACCCAAATTTCATCATCACCTTCCATATTGACCGCAGACGAGTGGCTTCAAAATGGAGCTCGTACATGACATCTAGCCGAATGTACTTGCAAAAGAGAGCTTCAAAATGGAGGGGAGAGCTTCAAAAAATGGAGATCTTCAACAAAATAAAAAATAAAAACTAAAAAACATCAATATCTGGGTTGTTGGCAGCATTTATAGGCTCGGTGAAGCAAGTGGGGGCATTTCCTCCATTTTAAGCACGTGAAACACACGTGCACTCCAAAATTAACAGTTGGGGGTATATACTTAAATAGTTGAGGGTAGTACTTTGTACTGAAAATTAGTTGGGAGTATATAGTTTAAAATACCCCCATAGTTTGAGGTATTTTTTTTTTTTTTAATTTACCCACTTTTCTTAAGAAAGTAGAAAAATCTAAGTTCCTTTTTGAGTGATACAACTTTTCTTAAGAGAGTAGAAAACTTGCTTGATGAATTATTGTACTAGAACACGAGAGTTTCCTCATACTATTATGATTCCTTGAAGTCTGGATGGTACTGATCGATCCACCTTGGATGATTTCCACCTCCTGTTTCCTTTCGTTCTGTAAGCCACTCTGGGTCTTCCTTCGTGGCTGATCTGAAGTCCGCTTGGTGCGCCCCTGAAAGACAAATAAAGCTATATAAATAAAAAGTACAAAATGTAGTTTTTCAAATGAAAAATCTTTTAAACTTTTTATTGCACAATTTCACTGAAAGAAGAAGAAGAAGAATTTCTTGTTTACCTTTTTCTGTGACGAGTGCTATGATGCTAGATGAAATATTCTTCAGTATCCGGCATTTGAGTTCACAGACGATGTCAGACACCCAAAACAAAGTAGACCCTGATTTAGATGCATACATAATAGGGAACAGAAGTCATGGATAGACTTCGTTATTGAAATTTAACATGACAAGGAAACCATACCCTCCTCTCCTCCAAGGGTCTCTTGATGTTGCTTCCGGATCTCTTAAGCACTTGCTCGATTCTCTGTTTAATGATCCCATTAGTTATTATAAAAAGTATGAATTTATATAAATTTCTATATCAATTGAATAATGCTAATCAGACCCGATGCTTGCGGACCCCAGCTCTGATTAGCTGAGGGGAGATTGTAAGGAGGAAGAAACACCTCCTTTTTACTGCCCCTGAATTTATCTATGGTGGATGGTGTGCTGCATAGTCTGCATATTCAGGGTATGCATCTCAGATAGTCATGAAAATTCTCTATCACAAAGATGCATCAGGTTGCACCTTAAGATGAAATCTCAGATATGCTGTTTGATATGCAATCAAGGATTAGGACAGTAGAGGAATATATCACTCACAAGACCACCGTACTCTGTTGTGATCCAATGGGACCTGGGTCGTATTCCATACTCCTCCATGCACCAATCTTCACGAGCTTTATAATCATACGTCGATGGAGGGAACATGCTTTCGTCATTGGCGTGATCATCTCAGTGCATGCCTAACGGAAAAACACCCAAAAACTCACACTTCAAAGCAATTCACTAGTTTTACTTATGAATTAAGCCAATGCCGATACATATGGGGGAGAAATTTACCTCCCAACCCAACCATCCATCCCATGGTCATCACTTGCATTTTCTAGGTCAAAGCATGGGTGAGTACTATAATAGTTATAATACAAACAAACTTGCAGATGAAAATACTTTAATAAGTCTGTCAGTGCCTTTGGAAAACCATCAATAATCCTGCACATCTTCACAAAAAGTAATTGCAACATGTTAGATATAAAAAGACATGAAACAAAAAATCTAAATAAGCTTGTTTCTAATACATTTTTCTCTATGGGATCACCTAATGCATGAATTTCAAAATGTGATTTTGATTTTATCATTTAAAAAATTAAGATTATAATTATGGATAGCATGCAGCTCGTTTGAATAAGCTTTTTTTCATGTGATGTAGGTATTGACACATCAGTTTTGGAATTTGCATAAATAATACAGAATTTATCTAAATACCTCTCTGATTGGGTATGCTGGTAAAGGCATCAGGAAATTTGCTGGGGGTTGGTAATCGACCATTGATGTATATACAAATGCTGTCCATAACCAACCTTCAACGCGGTCAGCTGAGCTAAGGCCCCTGTAATTTGTATTGTAAGATGCATTTGATTAGGCAATAAGATTCAAAAATAACAAACAAATCTGTGAAGAAAAGGAATTAAAGTGTCTTTAAAAGAATTTAAGCACAACTATGGATTGGGCTATAGATACCTAAAGATTAATTTATATGAATAAATAAAATAATGAATATAGTTGATGCGGACATTAAGAGCTGAAGCAGGCAAAAGAATCCCAGTCCAGATTGATTCGAGCACTTGAAGACTTTTATGTGTTTTCTTTTATGTATTTTCCTCTTTTTAGTTGTGTTTTGGTTTATTAGGAGTTGGTTATTTTATTTAGTACCATATCGGTTGTGGTTTAGAACTACAAATTTGTAAGTCTATTAATAGACTCTTGTTTTAGATTTTAATTAATGAAGAATATTTGATTAAAGCTTATATTGTGATAAGATCGTTATCTCAATTTGTTTAGGTTAAATCCTAATTACCCTATCAAAACACTAATCCCCACTTTAATCCCCTCATGTACCTCGCCGACAACCCTAATCGCTGGAGTTCGCCTGATCACCCATCACTTCCGACGTGCTAGCTCGCTTGAGCCCATCGAAGCTCCTGCAAGCAAGAAGGAAATTGGATTTGGGTTTCAAAGAGGAAATCTGACCCGTACCCACATCCAAAGAAAAAATTTTTGGAGATTTCGGGTTTAAGTCAAAAAAGAAAAAACATGTGTGCTACAGTAAACTCGACCCGCGAGCTACAGTGTAGCAGGTTCAACATAAGAGAGATCTGTTAGCACTCTGGTTTCATTTTCAGCCCGTAACTTGCACATCTGGATTCCGATTCAAGCGATCTTCATATCGTTATGATCGTGACGAAGAAATCTACACACCGACATCTTCTAAATTCACAGAGGTCTCTGTGATCCTCAGTAGGTACTTTCTTTATCACAATCTTTTTATGTGTGGGTTAGATAATCATCCTTTATTATTTTATCGATTTAATCTGCTGCCAATATATTGTGAGATTGTGAGGTTCTCCTGTCTTTGTTTGTTGATCGTATATACTGATTGTACAAGTTTTTGCCATCGTAATTAAGTAGTTGCGTCATTTTATTTTATTTTTAGAACGGTACGACTGTAACTGCACATTTTGTTAAACTCGTCTACTTCATATTAGTTTTAATTATTTTCTTGCCCAAGATCGTAATAATTGGTGAAACTAGCAAAGTTTGTTTTATCACTGATTTTTGATTCACATATGCATCACCGTTTCACATTATTTTGGTATCAGAGCATGGTTAGGGTCACGTAGGCACTTATTAGAAAATTTTACTGCCTTATTTCATTAAAAAAAATTTAGTTTAAATTTTGCATCTCTTAATCTTCATTTAGCTTGTGTGATGCATGTCTACCCATAGTGGTCACCCATATCTGTTAAAAGAGACTAATAAATCTCACACCTCCCCAATGAATTCCCATCAAATTGCAGCAATGTTCGCCATGATAAATGTCAAGTTAGATACCCTTAAGACTTTCGAAGAGAAACTGGCCAAAGTAGAAGCCACGCATAAACCACCTGAGTCGCCTACAGATGATCAAACCCCACCGAGAAATAACCGACATAACACCGATAACCCATCCAATCCCGATGCTCAATATCTGAAAGCATCAAGATCGATGTCTCCAACTTTGATGGATGTCACGACCTATAACTTTTCATAGATTAGATACTCCAACACCACTGAGCCTAGAATAGTTAAGTACGCTGCAATGAAACTGTCTGGTCAAGCTAGTCAGTATTAGACCAACTTAGAAAACAGGTGTGCAGCCCAAGATCGACCACTGATTGACACATGGGATAGGATGAAAAAAGAGCTAAAAACAAGGTATGTGCTACCATCATTTAGTGCTCGTTTCATGAAAAAGTGGCACCAATACACTCAAGGCAACAAATCTGCCAAGAAATATGCCGAGAAATTTGATGGATTCCTCATCAGATGCAATACCCTCCATAAAATAAGGGAAGTCGGCCTTAAGCAGTGTTCTAAATATCCCCGATATAACCCCGATATTGCGCCGATATTGCGTTTACGGAACCTATCCGCAATGATTTGGCACATCCAAACCGATATAGCGTTTTCACCCAAAATCGTCGATAAATAGGCATGGACCCGATATATCTAACGCAATTTCGGCGATTTTGGACCAGATATAGCGTTTTACACCCAATTTCTAGATTAAGTATTTGGGTAATTCGAGCAATGTCACATTGTAGTATTTGTGAAAATTCTACACTTGGAAAGTGATTATGGATTCATAGGCTTAATGTAAGTTGTCGAGTTAAGTATATCTTAAACATATAAGTATGATGTTTTATGCAGCTTTATATAATTTATGCATATATTGTCTTATTGAGATGCTATTTAAGATAAGAATATATGTATATGTACAGTGCAATTTTGACATCCGATTTTTGAAAATATCCACGACCTTGATATATCCCCATCCCCGATAAATTTTCCCAGCCGCTGTGGCCGCCATTTAGAACACTGGCCTTAAGAATGACCTACGAACTGAATTGTTAACTAAAAGAGTCAACGAGTTAGAGGCAGCGTATGTATTAACCTAAAATTTAGATTCTGCTAGGACCGACAACACCTTCAAGAGTCATGATTATAAAGGCTCAGTGTTTAGATATTCCTCATCTCCCTAACTCAATAGGTCTAGTACCCAAACCCCTTCACAAAGGAATGACATCAAGAGCAAAGTGTTAAACGAGACAATAAAAACAAGAGCCCTGAGTTTCTCAAAGTTAATTTCACAAAAAGTGCTACAAATGCTAAGGTTATGGACACTTAGTTGTCATTTGCCCTAGTCTCATCAGAATCACCATAATAGATGAAACACTCACCAAAACTACTGAAACAGACTCTGTTGTGTACATTTTTATGGAGAAGAAGAAACTGACGAAGAGCCCACAAGTGATGATTTTCTCAATTGTATCAATCAAACACATTCAACTCACTTGTCTGCTGTTAGATGTGTCCTCTCACAACCAACTGAAAAGGATGATTGGAGAAAAAGTGCCACCTTCCACGCGTTTGCCAAAATTGGAGATAAAAATTTTAAAGTAATTGTGGACAGTGAAAATTGTACCAATGCAATATTGTTCAGGTTGTATGAGCGTCTTGGATTAGAGGTTGTACCCCACCTTTACCTATTAAAAGTGTCATGGATTGACTCACGACACTCAAACAATGATGTCTTGTCTAAGTCAATTTCAATCATTACAAAGACAATATCTGGTGTGATGTGATCACCATGAATGTGGGTCAAGTCATATTGGGTAAACCATGGTTGTTCGATAAAAATATCACATTTACAGTTGATCCAACATGTGTAAATTTGAGCATGAGGGTAAGCAGATTAAGCTACTACCTTGAGACCCAAGACTGGACAGCCCAAGCAGACATCCACTTTCGATTTGCTACCACTACACCTTCTCTACCTCGTATTGTTACTGTTCCATCCCCTTCTTCCACTAGTCATGCACACCATGTTCGCAAACCGCTTCCTCTCTTACTACCCACACCATCCCGCTATAGTGCATTCGAGTCTGTGTCTGCATCACACAAACACGTGCAGAAACTACACAAAGAGATCAATGATGAAAATAAACAGAGAAATGAGGCCTACTTTACAAACTGACAATAGAAAAATATTTTAAAACTTTTAATGTAGGAATTACGTGATGGTTCTGATTTATCCGAAACAATTTCCTTTAGGAACTGTTAAGATATTACATATCTGCAGTGTTGGACCTTTCATGATCTTGAATAAACCGAATTACAATACTAATGTTATAAATCTTCCTTGAGATTATGGCATTAGTTGTATTTTTAATGTTAATGATCTAGTGATTACAAGGTTTTGATTGTAGCCCATTAGTTGTCAAGCCTTCCCCTAAACCATTTTCTGAGAGCTTCTTACTTAGTCCACTACTAAGTATTTGTCTCATTACAGCAGAGAGAGTTGATAAAATTTTAGAGAATGGACTATCACTACAAAAACTGGTAGAACTCACAGGTATTTGAACCGCTATAAAGAAAAGCACCAACTATTGATTTACAGCGAGATCAAGGTGATTTGTAGCGGATCGATCCAGTATAACACGAAAGCGCTATTCCACCTGACTCGCGGGGTTAAGTCTTCTCCCATCGGGGGAGAATGATGGAGACATCAAGAGCTGAGATGGCAAAAAAATTCCAGTTCAAATAAATTCAAGCAGTTGAAGACTATTATGTGCTTTCTTTTACATATTTTTCTCTTTCTAGTTGTGTTTTGGTTTATTAGAAGTTGGGTATTCTATTTAGTACCACATCGATTGTGTTTTGGAACTACAAATTTTTAAGTCTATTAATAGACTCTTGTTTTAGATGTTAATTAATGAAGAATATTTGATTAAAGCTTATATTGTGATAAGATTGTCATCTCAATTTGTTTAGGTTAAATCATAATGACACTATCATAACCCTAAGCCCACACTTTAATCCCCTCCCTCCTTACCCAAGCCGCCGCCAAATCACCCAGGCTCTTCTTGCTCTTGTCCTCCTTTCTATCCCACACACAGACACAACATATCCATCTCCTCCCTGAATTGTCGATCACACCTCGGTCAGTCCCGCTTCGACCTGCGAACCCCACTATGCCCGAGCCCCTATGCCTTCACACACGACTGCCCCGACAATGGGCCACATTCCTTTTCCTTCACATTAGCACGCGCCCCTGAAAGCATCACTGTCGTCCCGTACCTTGCCGACAGCCCTAATCGCCGAAGTTCGCCTGATCACCCATCACTTCCTCCATGCGAGCTCGCTTGAACCCATCGAAGCTCCTGCAAGCAAGAAGAAGAAAGTAAATTAGATTTGGGTTTCAAAGAGGAAATTTGACCCGCATCCGCATCCAAAGAAAAGAATTGGAGATTTCGGGTTTAAGTCAAAAACTCATGTGCTACAGTAAACCCGACCCGCAAGCTACAATAGCTGGTTCAGCACATAAGAGATCTGTTAGCGTTCTGATTTCGTTTTCAGCCTGTAACTTGCACATCCGGACTCCGATTCAGGCAATCTTCATGTCGTTATGATCGTGACGACGAGATCTACGCACCGACATCTTCTATATGTTACTGAGGTCTCTATGATCCTCAGTAGGTAACTTTCTTTATCACGATCTCTTTATTTATTTATTGGTTAGATAACCGTCTTTATTATTTTATCGAATTAATCTGTTGCCACTAATTGTGAGACTGCGAGATTTTGTTGCCTTGTGTGTGATCATATATACTGATTGTACAAGCTTTTGCCATCGTAACTAAGTAATTGCAAAATTTTATTTTAGAATTAGAACGGTACGACCGCAACTTCATATTTTGTTAAACCCACCTACTTCATATTAGTTTTAACTATTTTCCTACCCAAGATTATAATAGTTGATGAAACGTAGCAAAGTTTATTCTATCACTGATTTCTGACTCAGACACGAATTACCGTTTCAAATTAATAGTAATTGACCAACTTGTTGGGAGCAAGTTGGTAAGGGTAGATAATGTGATGGGAATTCTCACAAGTCTAAGGAATGAGAGATATAGAATTTCTTCGCCTGGTAAGAGGATTGGACAGGGTTTCCCATTTTTACTTTAAAAGAAAGAAACAAGAAAGAAAGAAAAAAGGGGAAAAAGAAAACAAAATGAAAAAAAAGAAGATAACAACATTGGCGGAATCTCAGCAATCAACAAATATTTCACTATTAACAGAATGATCACTTCTTATTAGAGCAATGCAACTATTAATTTTTTTTCTATCGACTCATATACAAAACTTCTGATGCGCCACTAGTCATGTATCATATTAGATACGCATCTTATACATATTGTTCTTCTGGATACTAGTTGGATTCTTATTGCATAGATTTAAAAAATAATAAGATGCGAACTAGACACTATTGGAGTAAGATAAGAGATCAATGACAGAAAATTAACAAGATAATAGGCCCATGCACGTTTTACACAATTTTTAAAGTAATATTTACCCCCAGTGTAACAGAGGGTGTGCGTTTTGTTTCCATTATACAATAATAACCTATTACTTGTATTAACTATCTGTTTTACGCTAATATATAATTGAATATAGTGACATAATGATGTGAAATGTGTATGGGGTGAAAGAAAAAAAATAAAACTCAAAAAAATATTTCAACAACAAGAAGACCGTTGGTAAGAAAACCAGTTAAAACAGATAATATCAGTTGTGATTCTTTGGCATGCTTTTGTGTGATCAATATCAGAGATTAAAGTGCTAATTAAATCTATGATTATGCACGTAAACGAGTTCTATACGCAATAAAGAAGACAAGTAACTACATGGGAGAAGAAGTTGCACTCGCTCATTATTTGTGGACAGAAGATCAAGAATAGATAATAAAACGGAGATGTATATCTAGACTTGTAATTTAAGGTTGATGCAATGAGAAAAATCCTTATTTGATGGTCGCGTTTGATTCCAGTAACTTGGCTTGGTCTGAACTTATGATTGATCTCTAATTGTAAATTGTGCTTCTTGTCTTTGATGAACCTTGTGCAATTTTTCTTTATTTGCTTTGCTGGATCGTCTTTATTTCCTTGGTTGTTAGTACTTTGGAATTGTATAAGAGAAAGCAAAAACAGATCTTGAATTGATTGTTGGCAATGAAGGAGGGGACGTCAGGTCTTCGAAGTCGATTGGATGTTTGAGAAGAATAACTTTGTAGGCGACGAGGGATTCACAACAACTTAGAGAAAGAAATTTGTTGTGGGAGATTGAGGGAGAAGAGAGAGAAATCAATTACGGCGTCTCACAAATAATCGAGTCTAATAACGCATCTCACCACAAATAGAGATGAGGAATTGAGAAATCTATATTAAACTCAACTGAGAGAAGCTTTCATTGATTGTTCATTAAAAAAGTGAATACATGAAGGCCCTTTATATATGCTACAAAATTGTGCTCTCTTACTTCTATTTGATTTACATAATCTAACTCTAAAGAAATAAAAAGTCTAAAAGAAATAAATACATAAAAAGAAAACTAGTAATCTTACTACAAATCAAATTACTAAAATCTAAAAATACAAAAAATAAAAACTAGAAATTATAATACTAGTAGAGCTACTGGATCTATGTTTAAGTTGGCGCGTCTTCTCAAATGATACACGCGCCATGATCTTGGTGCTTTGATTTTTGTATCATTCTCCTCGGGTTGGAGAGAGCTTGACTCCGTCGAGTCAATATGAGTGATCTCATCTTACTTCAACCTGTTGGTATAATCTGTTGTAGTGCACATTGATATTTCTATGAGTCACCATTCGATGATCTTCCTTTCCATAGAACCAGATATTTACGAGTCATGATAACTTCATCATTCAAAATTTTATCAATCTGATTAACTATAGTAGGTAAAATATTTAGAACTGGTGAAATGGAGTCTCTTAAAAATAGGCTCATGGGATGGCTCATCAATAAATAAGTTACTATGGTTAAAATCAAAACCTTCGCAATCCACTAGATCTTCACTATTGAAAATAGAACCGATACCAAAATCTATAACATAAATATGATTACAGCTAATTTAGTTTCTTTAAGATTTGAAACGGATCAGTACTACAAGCAAGTAAAATAACATTACCAACATTAAAAGTTTTAAACAATTTCCTATTGACAATTAGAATCTTATAGTGGACGTCGTTTTGAACAATCAAAGCACCAAGATCATTACGTGTGTATCATCGTTGGAGAAGACACGCCAACTCAATATAGATTAAGTTGTTCTACTATTATTAGGATTTCTAGTTTCTATTTTTTGTATTTTTAGTTTTTAGTAATATGATTTGCAAGAGGATTACTAATTTCCTTTTTATGTATTTTTCTTTCTTTTAGACTTTTAATTTTTTTAGGAGTTGGATTATGTATTCCAAATAGAAGTAAAAGGTTACAATTTTGTAGCCTATATAAAGACCCTCATGTATTCACTTTTTCAATGAAATATTATGAAAGTTTTTCTCAAATTTGTGAGTTGTGATCTCCCTCAAAACTCTTTATTTGTGAAGCCCTAGAGAAACTCTAGATTAGTAGTGTGAAACCCTAATTAGCCAATCTCCGTTATCTTCCCTTTCTCCCTCCTCCAAACCCTAATTTTATTTTCCTCAACCTCACTTCAAAATCATAGATAAATTAGTCTCATATCTCTCTCCATTTCCAATAAAAAATCAGAAAAACAATATTGCTACGGGAACTCGCTACAGTACCATCGTTGCTATAATACCGCTACTGCTATAGTGAAATCAAAATCGTTAAAGATTTCAAGGTTCATTTTCAAACCGTATCTTTTTTATTCGGATTTCAAATCACGCACGATTTGAATCGTTGCATTCGTGCAGATGACCTCTACATATCTACAGTCATCACAAAGACACTGGAGTCACATATGATCCTCAATAGGAATGTTTCTAACCTCAATAAATTATTTCGAGTCTGATAGTTAATCTCTGAATTTTCATCGATTTAATTATTGTCCACAAATGTGAGATTATGTGTATCTACTTCCCTTTAGTTGTTTTACAATGAGGGATACATGATTAAGATGATCTGAGGCAACTTTGACAATGTAGACTTAAAGAGGCGAGTGCCAGAATTATGTCAGTATTTTGCTACATCATTGAGGATGTTTAAGGGATAATGCACCAAAAACATAATATAGGGTTTACATTGGCAGATGCAATATCATAAAAGTATCACCAAACATGAAACATCAACCATGGATTTAAGACTTAAGAGAGGAGATACAGTACAATTAAAATATAATTTATTAGCACACAAAATTAGGAGGTTGATTCACCCTTTGATCACATACACATTTTTCCTTAAACATGGTATGATAGAAATATAAAGTGATTATTAATTTAGCAAAGTACTGCAATATTACTGCAGAAGGGAAAAAAGGAACAATGAGAGGAAGTACAATGAAGAAAACCCTAAATAAAATAATTGAGCCACATAGAGTAACACGAATAGGCAAGCGACTACAATATGAAAATGGGAAAGGCAACTGTATTCGAGATATGAGACTAAATTCATGTTAAGGAGGTCACCCTTAACAAAGTCGAATGGAAGAAAAGGAATCATGCAACCAACTCTTGATGTTTGCTTCTTGCTGTAATCTAACTACTCAGAGATTGACATTTGATTGAAGTCACCAGAACAATGACATGCTCAGGAGATTCGAGATTCATCATTGATTTAGGAAATGGAAGGCATATTCTGCTTCATCGATTCCCTCTCCTACTAGGTGGCTGCAGCACCTTAGCTGCCTAGCCATATAAAGTCAGGGTTAGGGTTCTTTTAGCATCATAAATCTCAAATGCATCATTGCCTCATAGATATTGGATACTTCTATGAATGAGTGGAACACTTGTTTCCAGGGAACCAGCAACATTGAGACCATACCACTTCTTAGAAAATAACCTTCATATAGTTCAAGAATTTGGTATTTTTGAATTTCCAAGTTCTTATCAAGAAAGTTCTTACCAAGTTTTTGTTTGTTAAAAGATAATTAAAAAGAAAGGAAATTCATGGATAAAAATTTACTAAGTGTTCCAACCAGATTACTTATCTCTTCAAACGATTGTCTAACCGTAGATCTTTGGTGACGGTTAACTTTGTATTGAAGGCAATTAGTTCATAACTCATAAAAAGAAACTCGATTCTCATCCACATTATATCATCAAAACTCAAAGAGAAAGCATGAATTAATACAGAAAAAGAAGGAATCCATCATCATGAACTATTGGTGGCACTCGCAATGGCAAGGCAATTCCGAAGCTATAAGATTCATATGGATTTAGAAAACAAAAGAGAAAGAGGTAATCTAGAAGGTTAATAAACTTAAACAATAAAAATAAAGCAAAAGCAATTTTTGATTAGATAAAGAAACAATAAGAGAAAGGAGAAACTTACATCAGCCATCACCCTTGAATCCACTCTCTTAAACTTATGAATCTCTCTTTAATTTAAATTACAAAGAAATAGAAAATAAAAGAAAATTTTAAACTAACCTAATCTAAAACCCTAGTTTTGATATCTTCGTGATATTTTTTTGAGATATCTTTTTGCCTCTGCTTCCAATGGGGTATTAATAGAACGCCCAGGGATATTAGGAATCGAAGTCGAAGACCAAGACGCATAGGCAACAAATCTGTCAAGGAGTATGTCGAGAAATTTGATGACTTCCTCATCAGATGCAGTACCCTCCATAAAATAAGGGAAGCCAGCCTTAAGGATGACCTACGAACTGAACTGTTAACTAAAAGAGTCAACGAGTTAGAGGCAGCGTATATGTTAGTCCAAAATTTAGATTTTGCTAGGACCGACAACACCTTCAAGAGTCATGATTATAAAGCTCAGTGTTTAGATATTCCTCATCTCCCCAACTCAATAGGTGTAGTACCCAAATCCCTTCACAAAGGAATGACATCAAGAGCAGAAGTCTTAAACGAGACAATAACAACAGGAGCCCCGAGTTTCTCAAAGTTAATTCCATAACCAAGTGCTACAAATGTTAAGGCTATGGACATAGCTGTCATTTGCCCTAGTCTCGTCAAAATCACCATAATAGATGAAACTCTTACTGAAACTACTGAAACAGACTCTATTGTGTACATTTTTTATGGAGAAGAAACTGACGAAGAGCCCACAAGTGATAATGTTGGTCTCAATTGTATCAATAAAACACATTCAACTCACTTGTTTGTTGTTAGATGTGTCCTCTCACAACCAACTGAAAAGGATGATTGGAGAAAAAGTGCCACGTTTCACGCGTTCGCCAAAATTGGAGATAAAATTTTTAAGGTAATTGTGGACAGTGAAAATTGTATCAATGCAATATCGTCCAGGTTGTATGAACATCTTGGATTAGAGGTTGTACCCCACCCTTACCCATTTTCAAAGTGTCATGGATTGACTCCACGACACTTGGAGGTCAAGCAATGATGTCTTGTCCAAGTCAATTTCAATCATTACAAAGACAATATCTGGTGTGATGTGATCACCATGAATGTGGGTCAAGTCATATTAGGTAAACCATGGTTGTTCGATAAAAATATCACTATTTACAGTTGATCCAACATGTGTTAATTTGAGCATGAGGGTAAGCAGATTAAACTACTATCTTGAGACCCAAGACTGGACAGCCCAAGCAGACATCCACTTTGGCTTTGCTACCACTACACCTTCACCTCGTATTGCTATTGTTCCATCCCCTTCTTTCACTAGTCATGCACACCATGTTCGCAAACCGCTTCCTCTCTTACTACCAACAACATCCCGCTATAGTGCATTCGAGTCTGCGTCTGCATCACACAAACGCGTGCAGAAACTACACAAAGAGATCAATGATGAAAATAAACAGAGCAATGAGGCCTACTTTACGAACTGACAATAGAAAAATATTTAAAAACTTTTAATGTAGGCATTATGTGATGAACCTGATTTATCCGAAACAGTTTCCTTCCGGAACTGTTAAGATATTACATGTCTGCAGTGTTGGACCTTTCAAGATCTTAAATAAACTGAATTGCAATACTTATGTTATAGATTTTCCTTGAGATTATAGCATTAGTTGTACTTTCAATGTTAATGATCTAGTGGATTTGCAAGGTTTTGATTGTAGCCCATTAGTTGTTAAGCCTTCCCCTAAACCATTTTCTGAGAGCTTCTTACTTAGTCCACTACTAAGTATTTGTCTCATTACGCAGAGAGTGGATAAAATTTTAGAGAATGGACTATCACCACCAAAGCTGGTAGAACTCATAGGTACTTGAACCGCTGTAAAGAAAAGCACCAACTATTGATTTACAGCCAAATCAAGGTGATTTGTAGCGGATCAATCTAGTACAACACGGGAGCACTATTCCATCTGACTCGACAGGGTCAAGTCTTCTCCCATCTGGGGAGAATGATGCGAACATCAAGAGCAGAGACATGCAAAAAAAATTCCAGTTCAGATTGATTCAAGCAGTTGAAGACTATTATGTGCTTTCTTTTACGTATTTTTCTCTTTCTAGTTGTTTTTGGTTTATTAAAAGTTGGGTATTTTATTTAATACCACATCGACTGTGGTTTGGAACTACAAATTTGTAATCCTAGTAATAGACTCTTGTTTTAGATGTTAATTAATGAAGAAATTAAAGCTTATATTGTGATAAGATTGTTATCTCAATTTGTTTATGTCAAATCATCATGACCCTATCACAACCCTAAGTGCCCACTTTAATCCCTTCACTCCTTTCCCAAGCCGCTGCCAAATCACCCAGGTTCTCTCTCTTGTCCTCCTTTCTATCCCACATGCACCCAACCTACCCATCTCCTACCTGAATTGCCAATCACACCTCGGTCAGTCCCGCTTCGACCCACAAACCCACTATGCCCGAGCCACTGTGCCCTCACACACGACTGCCCCGACAATGGGCCACATTCCTTTTCCTTCACATTAGCACGCGCCCCTGAAAGCGTCATCGCCGCCATCACGTACCTCGCCGACAGCCCTAATCGTCGGAGTTCGCCTGATCACCCGTCACTGCCTCCGTGCGAGCTCGCTTGAACCCATCGAAGCTCCTGCAAGCAAGAAGAAAGTAAATTAGATTTGGGTTTCAAAGAGGAAATCTGACCTATATCCGCATCCAAACAAAAGAATTGGAAATTTCAGGTTTGAGTCAAAAACTCATGTGCTACAGTAAACCCGACCCGCGAGCTACAGTAGCTGGTTCAGCACAGGAGAGATATATTAGCATTCTGATTTCGTTTTCAGCCCGTAACTTGCATATCGGACTTTATAATCGTGACGAAAAGATCTACGCACCGGCATCTTCTACATGTCACTGAGGTCTTTATGATCCTCAGTAGGTAACTTTCTATATCACGATCTCTTTATTTATTTATTGGTCAAATAACCGTCCTTTATTATTTTATCGAATTAATCTGCTGCCACTATATTTTGAGACTGCAAGATTTTGTTGTCTTGTGTTTGTTGATCATATATACTGATTATACAAGCTTTTGCCATCGTAACTGAGTAATTGCATAATTTTATTTTAGATTTAGAACGGTACGACTGCAACTGCATATTTTGTTAAACCTACCTACTTCATATTAGTTTTAACTATTTTCTTACCCAAGATCATAATAGTTGGTGAAACGTAGCAAAGTTTGTTCTATCATTGATTTCTGATTCACACACATTACCGTTTCAAATCAATAGTAATTGACCAGCTTGTTGGGAGCAAGTTCTTAAGGGCAAATAATGTGATCGGAATTCTCACAAGTTTAAGGAATGAGGTATAAAATTTCTTCGCCTAGTAAGAGGATTGGACAGGGTTTCCCACTTTTACTCTAAAAGAAAGAAAAAAGAAAGAAAAAAGGGGGGAAAGGGAAAAAAAAGAAAGCAAAATGAAAAAAAAGGAGATAACAACATTGGCGGAATCTCAGCAATCAACAACTATTTCACTGTTAACAGAATGATCACTTCTTATTAGAGCAATGCAACTATTAATTTTTTCTATCGACTCATATACAAAACTTTTGATGCTCCACTAGTCATGTATCACATTAGATACACATCTTATACATATTGTACTTTTGGATACTAGTTGGATTCTTATTGCATAGGTCTAAAAAATAAAAAAATAATAAGATGCGAACTAGACACTATTGGAGTAAGATAAGAGATCAATGACAGAAAATTAACAAGATAATGGGCTCATGCACGTTTTACACATTTTTTAAAGTAATATTTGCCCCATGTAACAGTGTGTGCGTCTTGTTTCCATTATACAATAATAACCTATTACTTGTATTAACTATCTGTTAGACACATAATTGACTATAGTGACCTAATGATGTGAAATGTGTATGGGGTGAAAGCAAAAAATAAAACTCAAAAAATATTTCAGCAACACGAAGACCGTTGGTAGGAAAACTAGTTAAAACAGATAATATCAGTTGTTATTCTTTGGCATGCTGTTGTGTGATCAATATCAGATATTAAAATGCTAATTAAATCTATGATTATGCAGGTAAACGAGTTCTATACGCAATAAAGAAGACAGGTAACTACACGGGAGAAGCAGTTGCACTCGCTCGTTATTTGTGGACAGAAGATCAAGAATAGATAATAAATGGAAATGGATATCTAGGCTTGTAATTTAAGGTTGATGTAATGAGAAAAATACCTTATTTGATGGTCGTGTTTGATTCCAGTAACTTGGCTTGGCCTGAACTTATGATTGATCTCTAATTGCAAATTGTGCTTCTTGTCTTTGATGGAGCTTGTGTAATTTTTTTTATTTGCTTTACTGGATTGTCTTTATTTCCTTGGATGTTAGTACATTGGAATTATATAGGAGAAAGTGAAAACAGATCTTGAATTGATTGTTGTTGGCAATGAAGGAGGGGACGTCAGGTCTTCGAAGTCGATTGGATGTTTGAGAGGAATAACTTTGTAGGCGACGAGGGATTCACAGCAACTTAGAGAAAAAAATTTGTTGTGGGAGATTGAGAGACGGAGAAGAGAGATAAATCAATTACGACATCTCACCAATAATCGAGAGTCTAATAAGGCATCTCAACACTAATAGAGAAGAGGAATTGAGAAATCTGTATTAAACTCAATTGAGAGTAAAAAGCTTTCATTGATTGTTCATTAAAAAAGTGAATATATAAAGGCCCTTTATATATACTACAAAATTGTGCTCTTACTTCTATTTGATTTACATAATCTAGCTCTAAAGAAATCAAAAGTCTAAAAAAAATAAATGCATAAAATAAAACTTAGTAATCCTACTACGAATCAAATTACTAAAAATTTGAAATTCTAATACTAGTAGAACTACTGGATTTATGTTGAGTTGGCGTGTCTTCTCCACTGATGATACACGCGCCATGATCATAGTGCTTTGATTTTCGTATCATTCTCCTCGGGTTAGAGAGAGCTCAACTCCGTCGAGTCAGTAGGAGTTATCTCATCTTGCTTCAACCTGTTGGGATTAATCTATTGTAGTGCACTTTGATATTTCAATGAGTCATCATTCAATGCTCTTCCTTTACATAGAACCAGATACTTACGAGTCATGATAACTTCATCATCCAAAATTATATCAATCTGATTAACTATAGTAGGTAAAATATTTGGAATTAGTGAAATGGAGTCTCTCAAAAATAGGCTCATGGGATGGCTCATCAATAAATAAGTTACTAGGGTTAAAATCAAAACCTTCGCAATCCACTAGATCTTCAATATTGAAAATAGAACTGGTATAAACCTTCGCAATCCACTAGATATTCAATATTGAAAATAGAACTGATACCAAAATATATAACATAAACATGATAATTTAGTTTCTTCAAGATTTGAAATAGATCAGTACTACAAGCAAGTAAAATAACTTCATTAAAAGTTTTAAACAATTACCTATTATCAATTCGAATCTTATAGTGGACGCTGTTTTGAACAATCAAAGCACCAAAATCATTATGTGTATCATCGTTGGAGAAGGCACGCCAACTCAATATAAATCAAGTAGTTCTACTATTATTAGGATTTCTAGTTTTTATTTTTTGTATTTTTAGTTTTTAGTAATCTGATTTGCAGTAAGATTACTAGTTTCCTTTTTATGTATTTTTCTTTCTTTTAGACTTTTGATTTCTTTTAGGAGTTGGATTATGTAATCCAAATAGAAGTAAAAGGTTACAATTTTGTAACCTATATAAAGGCCCTCATGTATTCACTTTTTCAATGAATTATTATGAAAGTTTTCCTCAAATTTGTGAGTTGTGATCTCTCCCAAAACTCTCTTTTTATGAAGCCCTAGAGAAACCCTACATTAGTGGTGTGAAACCCTAATTAGCCTATCCCCTTTCTTTTTCTTTTCTCCTTCTTCCAAACCCTGATTCTATTTTCCTCAACTTCTCTTCAAAATCATAGATAAATTAGTCTCATATCTCTTTCTCCAATTCCAGTAAAAAAAAATTAGAAAAACAATATTGCTACAGGAACTCGCTACAGTACCATCGTTGTTATAGTACCGCCACTGCTACAGTGAAAACGGACTCGTTAAAGCGTTCAAGGTTCATTTTCAAATCATATCTTTCTGATTCGGATTTCAAATCGTTATATTCGTGGAGACGACCTCTACATATCTACAATCACCACAAGGACACTGAAGTCACATATGATCCTCAATAGGTATGTTTCTAATCTCAATCAATTATTTTCAGTCTGATAGTTAATCTCTGAATTTTTATCGATTTAATTATTGTCCACAAATGTGAGATTGTGTGTATTTGCTTCCCTTTAGTTCTGTAGTTTCTTTATTGATATTAGAATCTTTAACATGTGTAACATAAAATTTATTGTTAATTTATTCTTGAATTGATATTGATTAGTCTATGCATGTTATTTGATTAACAGTTTGCAAGATTATTAGTTTTAATCATTTCCTACCAATGATCGTTTCATGTTGGTGAAGCGTAGTTTGAGTATTTTATTGCTGATTTTCATACATGCATACACAATTCACATCAGACAGCCTTCAAGCTGACGCATCTCGATATCATGAAACAAATTCGCTTCAAACCCGACACATTCATTGGTTTAGAACCCAACTCGATATTTGAACCCAAGAGCCCAACTTCCTCAAACCCAACTCGCGATTTAAACACGAACCCTATTTGAGCCCGACATCCTCAAACCCAACTTGTCGCGAGCTGTGAATCAAACCCATCCTCAAACCCATCCAAATCTTTGAGTTCATTGGTATTGATCTCGCTGGCATGCCTCGCCGCGCGTCGTCTTCATCTTTGGTCTTTGACTTCGTCTTCATCACCTTCGTCGTCTCAATTCAATCCACTTTGATTTCGATCCGAATCGAATCAATACGATTTAGCTTCCCATGCGACTTCTAATCGGATCGTACTCGATTCAATTCGGCTCTTCTTCAACCTCATAGCCATCCCAACCTGAATTCTTCACGAAACAGATTCGAGTTCCCTCGTCTTCGACTAGATTTGACCATGCCTTCAACTGCAAACATCCCCGCCTCATCTTTGTTTGACTCGATTTGACTCACCTAAATCTAAGAAGTGGTACTTTTGTCGATGAAGAAGCCTGAGGTTGGGCCGCAAGAGGCATGGGTGAGGATGAATTTGGATCGGATGAGGGGCAACCACCATCTAGAAACACACTTGGATCGGCCCACTGACCTCGCAGGCGAGCGAATCAAGATATCCACTATGAAGGCCTTCTGTAAGAAAACCCATCGATTCATCTAATTGCAATTTTGACGGGAGAAAGAAAAAAGATGAGGAGTTTTTTTGTCATGTTTTGCTTGAGTTGGGATCGATTAACTGAGAAAGGCAAAAATGTATTCCGATTTGCTATTGGGACCAAACAGCAAACAAGAGTTAGAGCTGATTTGTGGGCATCTGACGGCTCAAATAGTTTTGGCAGTATATTGATGGATCAGAATCTCATTTTGATCACATTGGAGTCGATTCCAAACTTTTTAGGTGTTCTGAACACAGTGGTGGAAGTGGATTTGACAAATTCTATTGTTTGAAGTAGATTTTGTGTAAATTGGTGGTAGAATTGACAGTTCAGGGCTGATTTTAGTATTTTTAGGATGAAATTTTGTTTAATATTTTGGTTTTGAGATTTTTTTGGTTGAATTTGGTCTGCATCTAGTCACAGACATTTTACTGTTTGAAGTAGATTTTGTGCAAATTGGTGATAGAATAGACAGTTTAGGGCCCGGTTTTATTATTTTTAGGATGAAATTTTGTTTAGTATATTGGTTTTGAGATCTTTTGGTTGAATTTGGTATGCATCTAGTCATACAGTGAAAGAATAAGATCTGTTGGTGAAGTCGCTTGGAAGATTACATTTGGTTCCAAGTTTTGGTTCTTATTTTTGACACCGTAAGTTGGTTCCAGTTTCATTTTCTGTGATTTAGTTCATTTCTCAGTTCAGTTCACATTTGTTTCGATGTTGGTTTCATTTTGGAGAATTCTCGTTTGATCTGGTTTGAATTTTCGCAAATTGACAGTTTGTCTTTGGCCATTTGTTTTCGTTCAGATTCAGTTTAACTTGGATTTGCTTCATTTCGATTTGGTTCTCGGTCTTGCAACTTTTGCCGATAAGAGAGAGAGAGTTTGAGATTCTGTTTTGGTTTTTCAACCACTCGCTTGGATAATTCACATTTAACATTTGTGTCATACACTAGAGATCATTCGAGGTCCAGAGGAGGATCATTTGAGTTTATTTGAGATCCCAATAGAGGATCATCTGAATTTATTTGAGAGTTTTTGAGATCCCAAGGGAGAATAGTTTGAGTTCATTTGAGATTTCAACAGAGGGTCGTTTAAGTTCGTTTAAGATCTGAGAGTTTGCAATCCCTAAGGAGGAAGCCGAGTTCATTTGAGATTCCAAGGAAGAATCGTTTGAGTTCATTTGAGATCCCAAGGAAGCATCGTTCGTGTGACTTCTCAGAGGGAGGACAGTTTGAATTCCCAGATGAGGATTGTTTTAGATTCCAAAAGATAATTGGTTGAGGTTCCAAGGGAGATCATTTGAGTTTATTTAGATTGGCGTCCTTCAGTTCGGTATCCACATCAACAATTGAGTCTGCATCAACATCAAGAATTAGTCGTTTGCACTGTCACAAGTAATTTAGTAGTTTCAGATTTTGTTGATAGTTTTTTGTTTAGGCAAACTTTTGATGTCATACCATCTTAAGTTTGAGGGGGGATGTTAGATATATTATGTAGTGATTATTTAGTTACCGAGTCCTAATAGAATTTCGAATCTTATATAATCCTAGTAGTATTACGAGTCATAGTTTGAATATGATTCGGTCATGTATGAGTCTATGTTAGAAGGCGATTGTTCATGAGTTTATGTAACTCCTCAATATCAATAAAAATGTAATTGTTCATATTTTAACAAGGTTCACTATTGAACCGCTTGGAGCCAACTCACTAGTTTCCCCATCAATCAAATAGTTAGGCACAAACTAATACTTTGTTGCAAGTGTCACTATAACACGGTGGTAAAACCTCTATGTAGCACGCAAGAGGCCTGGGGTTCAAATGCCACTTGCACCAAGGCTACGACCTATATTAGCAACCCCCCAACCCCCCCCCCCCCCCCCCCCCCCCCCCGGCCAAATAATAATAATAATAATACTTTGCTTGTACCAAATTGTATCTCCTCGTAAAATGCCTTGCTGTGTCGTGGCTTCTTCTAGTACTCTTGTTTATGACCTTAAATGCAACTGAATAAAAGAATTTTTCAAAATAAAAGAAAAAGAAAAGAAGAGAAAATTATTTATGCAATCAGCTGCAAAACTTTCGGATAACAGGTTTATCATTGTTGCTGTAGTTCACAACCTGTCATATAATATATGTAGATTTTGATATCACTTACTTGAACCCATGTCTGCTCATATGGACGAATGGCTGAAGGGGATATACAGGTAGGGAACATCCTTATTTGCCTGGCCACCAGAAAATAACTGCTGAAAAATTCGGTGAAAAACAAAGAAAGAACCAAAACAAAACCCTTTGTCAAGTAATTGTTCATTATCTAATTGTTTCCCTACAAAAAGGCAACAGTGGCAATCACAGCAGAAATAGTCAAACAAAATACGAAGATATTCCCATACAAATCCCATATAAAAGGGCCAAGAGATTGCCAGATCCAAACCTAATTGGTTCAATTTAGGACTAGAAAGAAGAATGAGCTTAAACGTGTACTATTTGCAATGTAAAGGAAAATATGGTTCTATGCATAAAGTCCACCATCCACCTCCCTAATGACAGGGCGCAGGATCACTACCTTGCCACGTCAAGGTGGGGAAAGTGTTTGAGCATGAAAATTGCATTTTGGACCATGAACTCGTGCAACTACTGTGAGACCAAAAATCCTTATATGTTTTACAATGAGAGGGATACATGATTAAGATGATCTGAGGCAACTTTGACAATGTAGACTTAAGAGGCGAGCGCCAGAATTATCAGTATTTTGCTACATCATTTGAGGATGTTTAAGGGATAATGCACCAAAAACATAATATAGGGTTTACATTGGCAGATGCAATACCATAAAAGTATCACCAAACATGAAACATCAACCATGGATTTAAGACTTAAGAGAGGAGATACAGTACAATTAAAATATAATTTATTAGCACACAAAATAGCACAAAAAAGTAGGAGGTTGATTCACCCTTTGATCACATACACATTTTTCCTTAAACATGGTATGATAGAAATATAAAGTGATTATTAATTTAGCAAAGTACTGCAATATTACTGCAGAAGGGGAAAAAAGGAACAATGAGAGGAAGTACAATGAAGAAAACCCTAAATAAAATAATTGAGCCACATAGAGTAACATGAATAGGCAAGCGACTACAATATGAAGATGTTTCTGGGAAAGGCAACTGTATTCGAGATATGAGACTAAATTCATGTTAAGGAGGTTACCCTTAACAAAGTCGAATGGAAGAAAAGGAATCATGCAACCAACTCTTGATGTTTGCTTCTTGTTGTAATCTAACTACTCAGAGATTGACATTTAAGTTCAGATTGAGGTTGAGGTCACCAGAACAATAACATGCTTAGGTGGAAGCAAGGCTCAGATTCGAGATTCATCATTGATTTAGGAAATGGAAGGCATATTCTGCTTCATCGATTCCCTCTCCTACTAGGTGGCTGCAGCACCTTAGCTGCCTCGCCATATAAAGTCAGGGTTAGGGTTCTTTTAGCATCATAAATCTCAAATACATCATTGCCTCAGAGATATTGGATGCTCTATGAATGAGTGGAACACTTGTTTCCAGGGAACCAGCAACATTGAGACCATACCACTACTTTGGAAATAACCTTCATGTAGTTCAAGAATTTGGTATTTTTGAATTTCCAAGTTCTTATTAAAAAATATCAAATGTCTGAAGTAGATTAGGGTTGGGGTTAGGATTAGGGTTTTTAGCATAATGAATCTAGAGAGGCGTCATCACCTCTTATATATACATACATACACATACATACACATCATGTAGTTGCAACGGCTGCCTAAAAGAGTCTGTTTGGTTGTCATAATTGGCCGTAATTCGTAAGTCGTAATTGGTAAACTCTTTTATAGTTGTAAATGAGTTACATGCATGTAAGTTTTACGGTGTTTGGTTGGTAATATAAAGTTGTAAGTGAGAAAGTGCATTCTGTTTTACGATGTTTGGTTGTCGTAATGTGTAAGTCGTAAGTGAAAAAGTTGACGACAAAATTAACTATCTAGTGAGTTAAAAATTTTAAATATTGCAAATAAATACTAAACATACTAAATATTAAAAAAATTAATAGTAATATAAAAAATAATACAAATTTGCATGACTACAAAATTAACTGTAACTGAGTTGTAAGTGAGTGGTAATTGGGTTGCAAGTGAGTGGTAGTTGAGTTACGTAAGTCTTTTACGAATTACTGTCCAAACAAACACCGTAGTTGTCATTGGGTTGTAAGTCATTTACGAATTACGGCCTTTTACGTGAAACAAACAGCCCCAAAGAGTAGACCTCCAAAGTTGCCACATCATGAGAATAAAAGAATAACACAATACCACTACCACTGCCACCTCACTTCCCGCTTCTTTCACAGGAAGTCCAGGAACCGTGTTTTCCTTAATACAAACAAGAATCATTGGCCAAGGAATAATTTCCACACAATTGAATCACTCCTGAAAGCCTCATATTTAGAATGGCAGAGAAATGGGTGGCAGTTTTTCTAGGAAATGTTGTTTTCATGTCAATATCAAACCCCTCAGATCAAAGGCTCAGATTCTCAATTCATTATTGTTTCCTCAGAAATCAAATATTATTTTTCTGCATTGAATCCCCTTTAAAGAATGGCTGTAGCGTGTTACTACCTAGCCATATCAATTAGGATGAGGATTTTTAACATCATGAATTGCGAGTTATCATCATCGCCAGCACAGATTCACAATGAGATTCACCCACCAAAGGGCTCCTATATTGCAGTTTCTAGCAAATAGGGGCAGAGTAGCAGCAACCTCCAATGTTGCCTCGCCATAAAAAATAGAGCTGCATAGAGGAGAAAGAAAAATGATATTCTTACTCAGAAGTATGGTATCATTGATTGAAATCATATCCCAACATTCTCAATCCAATGCCAACTAACTGATGCCATTGCTTCTAATTCCTAATGAATAGCCGCATAACGTTGCTTTCTCACCACATCATTTAGGGGTAGGGTTTTCTAGAAGCATTTTCTACCAATTAGCATGGCAATCATTTGATTTGAAGCAGCAGCTTTATTCATGATTAGTTTTGCTAATCTTTACAATTAACACAACTCTTTTGATTAGAAAGCTAATTTGTCGGCGACTCACGTTCAAACAAAATCTCGCCATACATTTACATTTCTATATCAGGAAAAAATTGAAATTAAAAAAACATATATTAGGGCTCCCATTCGCAATATCAAAAATAATTTTGAAATAAAGGAACCAATATTTATTAGGGAGAGAAGATATGATACTTATCTCAAGAAAAAAGACAAAGGTCTCTTCAATTTCTATTCAAGATTGGAGTTCTCTAGACTCAGAGCAAAAAGCTTGTTAAAAAAAATAAAAAGAAAGATGCAGAGAAAAATACTGAATAAATTGATATAATTAATTTATATCAATTATATTTTTCTTCCACGTGCATAGCACGCGCCAAAAATCTAGTCATGTATAAAGCTAGGTGGAGCAAGATATAGGAGGTTCAGATTTGCCCTCTCATCTTCCAACATGTACTTTTACTTTGATGAGGTATATAGTTCAAACAGGTTAAAATATCTAGAAGTTCAATAAAATTTACAGTTACTTTTTGCAAGGATAAAGCCAACAATGAAATAGTGAATTCATCCAACCAAACACTTCTAGCAAATAAATGGCGAACAGCTGCCTGCAGAAAGTAGTAGACCTCCAAAGTTGCCTCAATACAACAATAGAATTCTCAAGGGAAATGCTAAGTTGACAGCTCTTAGAAGAAAATACTAGATAATATATTTGGTGTATTGAGATATATTTGAAGTATTGAGATATGGTGCTATGAATCAAGGATTTTATATACAGTAGTACACATTGAGATTAAATGGTGGGTTAGCCTTCAGGTCCCACCCCTCCCTCTCAAGGGGGGTTCCAGGTTGGTTCAGTACACACGGTTGTCGAACGGGGGATATAACTTGGGCAATGAGTGAGGGGTGTGTGCATATAGGTGCTAGGGTGACCTCCACCCTGTTTCTCAAATAAAAAAAAAAAAAAAATACATGTATACATTGAGAATTGAAAACTGCTAATTGTACTCCTTTTTCTCTTCACCCCTTTCTATTGAATAAGTTTTACAAACATAAGCAAAAAAGCCTTTCTCTGGAAACCAATCACTGAAAACCCTAAACAGGGAAACAGGGGCAAATCATCATCACCTTGTTACACTCATAAGAACAAAGGCAACAACAGAAGCTGCAGCAATACAAAGATTCATATTTATCCATAACCAGACTATAACAAATTAGTCAAAACTCAAGTTAAAAGAGGGAGCCAAAGTATTTTTTTTTCCCAAAAACTAATTATGACTTGTTTATCTACAAGGGTAAGGAAAATAAAACATACTGCCACCTTTCTTCTTCATGAATCCCCATTCCTAACGAGTGGCTGCAGCAGTTTGCTACCTTGCCATCTCGATTAGGAGGCTTATTAGATCATGGGGATTTTGTAAAAAAAGTGGGTGCCAGACCAAATTACCGCCAACGTTATCAGCAATTTTTGTAAAAATCTGGAGTTAAAATGGGCACCAGACCAAATAATCTTTATCTGCAGATAAAGATTTATTCGTCATGAATTATTGTCCCTGATAAGTGGCTGCAGTACTTTGTTGCCATGCCAGACTAATCATGTTAGAAGATAGAACTGAATGAGAGTGCAATGTACCAAAAGGGTGGGGGTGGTAATGGATCGGATTCGGATGTGATCTTACAAGATCTGCTTGTAAACTATAGAGATCTCCATTCCTACCAAGAGAGTGCAGCATTTTGCTGCCTTGCCATCTCAATTAGCATGATTCTCATTCTTAACAAGTGACTGCAGCTATTTGCCACCTCGTCATCTTCATCAGTTTTATATATATATATATATATATATATATATATATATATATATATATATATATATATAGAGAGAGAGAGAGAGAGAGAGAGAGAGAGAGAGACTTGTGTCATTCCGGAGGGATTCAAGGCTGAATCCTTCCCAATCAAATACAACTCTATGATATCCGAATGAAAAATCCATTCCGTTGTAGTTGATCTACATTATTTCAAGTAATTAAAAATAAAAAAACATGTATTTTGAATATTTTTCTCATCCATCAAGCAGGAGCAAAATTGACAGCTGAAAATAGCATATTGCTTAGATCTACGTCTTAAGACATACAAATTCTAGATCTGACCATTTCATCATGATTTGAACACTTAAAAACCCTCACACACCAATTTTTGTTAGATTTTAAATATTCTACACCGTTAAACTAACTCACTATTTCAGCCGTCCATTTTGCGCTTACATGATGGATGGCCAAAAAGTATTCAAAATACATGATTTTTTTATTTTACTTGAAATAATGTAGATCAACTTCAACAGAGTGGACCTTGCATTCGGATGTCATAGGGTTGTATTTGAGTAAGAAGGATTCGGCCTTGAATCCTTCCGGAATGGCACAAGTTTATATATATATATATATATATATATATATATATATATATATATATATATATATATAGAGAGAGAGAGAGAGAGATGTATATCAGCCTGCAGCTGAGAGAACTCTCTCAGTCTGTGGTGACGTGGCTCAATTTTGTCACCCCACTAACTTGCGGCCCGCTTATGGGAAGAAGTTAAATTACTAAATACCCCTTATGAAAAGCTACTCTTTCGGTAACTTTACGTTATTGTTTATTATTATTTGCCCAAAAGGCAATTTTTGGAGCGAACGTTGTCAGACTTAGGTTATTGTTTATTATTATTTTTCCCCCTTTTTTTGCCGCTCTTTATAGGATTTAGCTTATTGTTTATAAATTACAGGTTTTAATTGTTTCAATTTTTTAAAAACAATTTCTTAAATATTGAATTTTTCTCTTTAGTCTATGTGGTACTGCGACGTATAACACATGTTTTAAATTTTCAGAAATGCGACCGTATTAATATTCGGTCGCAATCTTATTTGAAAATAATCTCCGGCTGTGAAATCTTTTTTTTTGGTATGCTTCTTAGGTCGCAGTCTTTAGTAAAGAGTAATATAGATTTCTTCACATACGTATAACTGCGACTTAGGTCGCAGTCTTTAATAAGGAGTAATATAGATTTCATCTTATATTTAAATTTTTTTTTGTAACTGCGACTTAGGTCGCAGTCTTTAGTAAGGAGTAATCTAGATTTCTTCTCATACGGATAACTGCGACTTAGGTCGCAGTCTTTAGTAAGAAGTAATATAGATTTCTTCTCATACAGATAACTGCGACTTAGGTCGTAGTCTTTAGTAAGAAGTAATATAGATTTCTTCTCATACGGATAACTGTGACTTTGGTCGCAGTCTTTAATAAGAAGTAATATAGATTTCATCTCTTATGCGACCTTGGTCGCAGTTATATAACTTATATTTTAGACTACAGTGATATCTAAAAAATATTTATATATATGTAATTCGTGTAATTGTTTTTTGTAGGATATGAATGTACATGGAGAAATGTCTGGAAGCTCAGATAAGTTTATAGGGAAACAGTTCCTGTCGGATATGGAAGCATACAATTTCTACAATTCTTTTGCAAGGAATAGAGGTTTTAGCGTGAGAAGAAAAGATACAGATAAGTCACGGAAGCCTCCTTATGAGATTATTTGCAGAAAATTTTGCTGCAACAAGGAAGGTTGTTGATTAAGACTAAAGACCAGCAACTGCGACCAAGGTCGCTGTGTATTTTATTAAGACTTCGGCCAGCAACTGCGACCAAAGTCGCAACCTTCATTTTAAAATTTTATTTGGGTGAAATAATTTAATTATTAACTGCGACATTGGTCGCAGTATATTCGTTTAGCGTAAAATATTTAAAATGAAGGTTTGTAACAATTGTACAGCATTTCAACCAAGACATAGTAGTAAAAACTGTCATTCACACAATTAACCTTAGAAAACAGAGTTATATATATTTAAAAAAAACAAAATACAAATTTTAAACTTCTAATCCTCGTCATCACCATCAAAATCAGATTCGTCGTCAATAGTATGACCGCTTTCGTCTTCCGTATCGCTTTCCGTCCCTTCCACCTCTTCAGCGACAATCTCCTCTTCGCTTTCTTCCTCTTCATTGATGTATTTTGGTTCACCAATGAACTCCCAGAACGGGTCGTCTGTATCAAGCTCATCCTCTGACCCGTAGCGAGGCATATCTTCAGAACTATACATCCAATCATCATTAGATGATTGGCTTCTTTCCGATGAAGATGGTGGAGAAGACATTTTCCGGTGAAGACAGTAGAGAGTAACGAGTTTCAGCAAAATCAATTTAGTATGTTTATAATCCTGTCCTGATGACCCTTTATATACTTTTAATCCCGGAATTTCAAAAGGTTTAAGCTCTCAGACCACGTGAATATCTCCCAAATTTATTTTCTACCTTTTCCCAAAAATTGTATACTTCCTAGGTGACTGTTCAGTTATCCAAAACAGTTTAAAAGTTAATACGCTATAACTTTAAATTACTTTGAACTCCAAAACAGTTCATTATTGCGACCATAGTCGCAATGGGAACTGATAAATGATTAAGTAACTGCGACCATTATCGCTGTCTCGATTAAAGTATCGTCGTATAAGGAAACGCTGTAACTCAAACAGGTCATTACTGCGACTTTGATCGCAGTACAATTGCTGAACGCATGTTTGTTTCTAATATCAATACGCAATAGTAAAATCCAAGGTGTAACAAATGTAGATTGGAAATAATCAATGGAACTTATAATAAATAAATGTATAGAAATGTTTATAAATTAAATCAATAAAACAAAAAAATTATTTAATGAATTGCAATTGCAATTATTTTTACATTTATAAAATAAAAAATTGTGGTATATCAATAATTTGTCAACTGTCAGTCTTTAAATGTCATCCTTCGTATCATTTCTGTTTCTTCATCCGCATGTTTGTTTCTAATATCAATACGCAATAGTAAAATCCAAGGTGTAACAAATGTAGATTGGAAATAATCAATGGAACTTATAATAATAATGTCATCCTTCGTATCATTTCTGTTTCTTCATCCGCATGTTTGTTTCTAATATCAATACGCAATAGTAAAATCCAAGGTGTAACAAATGTAGATTGGAAATAATCAATGAAACTTATAATAAATAAATATATAGAAATGTTTATAAATTAAATCAATAAAACAAAAAAATCATTTAATGAATTGCAATTGCAATTATTTTTACATTTATAAAATAAAAAATTGTGGTATATCAATAATTTGTCAACTGTCAGTCTTCAAATGTCATCCTTCGTATCATTTCTGTTTCTTCATCCCAACTCTTCTCTCTATCTGCAAGTATCATGTATGCAAGCTCACTTCTTAGTCTCTGTACATCAGCATCCGTAACAGTATCAACAACTGCTGGACTACCAGACGCTATGCTTTCCATGTACTTGCATACATATATAGCGCAATCAACACTGAAATATCAATAGAGTAATCATTAAATGAAATTAGATTTTTGTACTAAAAAAAGGTAGAAAATATGAAAGATAAGGAGAAGTCAAAAATTTATATACCTGTTTGCTTGTTGGGGTATCTTGTGTATTTTATATTAGTTTTTCTCATTAATTTATTGAAATCAATCTCAAAAATCTGTAATAATCTTTCTTTCTGTAATGTCATTAGGAACAAAAATTAGTATTAATCAAATTAAATGCAAGATTCCAGTAATCGAAATATTAAATTTCAACTCACCATTATTCTTGCATCTTTTTGGTAAAGTTTTAATATACTACTTTTTTTGTCAGCTGGGACCAAATAGTTGTAAAAAATCCACTCTTGGGTATCGCAATCAAATACCAACAAGGTCCAGTGAAATCCCGGATCGTCGGCACTATGTGATTGATCGGGAAGAACATGTACTGCACATCAGCTGTCCAGTTTTTCAACAGCTGCTGCTTGATGAAATGATCTTCCAGATCTTCACATTTATTAACACCGTGCTGCGGAGAAGAAAAAAATAAATAAAATATAAAATGATTTAGTATCAGTACATTTTAATTATAAACTGCGACCTTAGTTGCAGTACGTGAGTTAGTAGCAGTACATTTTAATTATAAACTGCGACCTTAGTCGCAGTACATGAGCTAGTAGCAGTACAGTTTAATTATAAACTGCGACCTTAGTCGCATCTGCGACCTTAGTCGCAGTACATGAGTTAGTCGCAGTACATGAGTTAGTCACAGTACATTTTAATTATAAACTGCGACCTTAGTCGTAGTACGTGAGTTAGTAGCAGTACATTTTAATTATAAACTGCGACCTTAGTCGCAGTACATGAGTTATGCCTACACAGAGATAGATAATATTAGTAATCTGTTCCACAATTGATATTACATTAAACCGTAAAGGAGAAAGTAGATTTTTACCCAAGCTTCGCTCCAAAAGAATATGCTTTTTATTCCTTCTCCTTTCTCTAGATGCTGCATGTAGAAATGAATTATATTCGCATCTAAGTCTCTACTGAACATCAGGTCCTCAATGTCATTCCTTGTAATCATGATTCCGTTGTCGGTATCATGATACGCAGTAGAACTGCAAGATATTCAAAACAAAGTTAGTAATTAAATTGTTCTTATATAAAGGTATAACAGTTTTTTGATATGAATTATAATAAAATTAATTAACTTACTCAGAGAAGGACTTGTCGAAGAAATTTTTTATAAGATCTTGTTGATAGGGCTGCAGAATTCTGTATGCTGTGGTCTCGGTCAATTCTCTCGATTTTGGCTCAGTGGAGGAAATCTCTTTGTCGCCGAAACCAGCGGCAGAACTCACAGCCGCAGGCTGTGGAAGAGGATGTTCATTTATTTTCTTCTGTTTTGGATAAACGAAGTCGGAGTCATCGCGATCTCTTTCAGCGCGCTTGTGTTCTTTGACTCCCCTTTCTATCATTCCTTTAGAGTATTCCAAAACAGTTTCTTTTAAGGATTGCTTCTGAGACGGAGTATGTTCTTGATTTTTTTCTTCAGAAGCTATATCTCTTTGGGTTTCTTTAATCATTTGAGTTATATTCAAAGAAAAACTTGGCATATCTTCCCCAGAAAAATTTAAAATAGATTCAGAACCCATGATTTTATCCTCTTCCAATTTTTTCTTCTTCTCCTCTTCAGCCTGCTTCTCCATCTGCTCCATCATTCTTTTCTGCTCCTTTTCCTCTTCACCCTTCCTTCTAATTTGCTCTCCCCCACATTCCTCTTTTTCTCCCGCTTCTTCTTTAACTCCTCCAACACCTTCCTCCTCTTCTCCTCTTTCTGCTCCCCCTCTTCTATCCTCCTCTTTTCCTTCTCCTTTTCGATGCTCCTCTTCTTCTGATCCTCCTCTTCCCTCCTTCTCTGCTCGTCTCTCATTCTCTTCTCATTCTTCTCCTCTTCCCTCCTCCTCTCCTGCCCCTCCTCTTCCCTCCTCCTTTTCTTGCTCCTCCTTTTCCCTCCTCTTCTTCTCCTTGTCCTCAACTTCCCTAATTCTCCCTTCATTCTCCTCCTCTTCCATTCTTCTCTTCTCCTTCTCCTTCACCTCCACTTCTCTTCTCCTGTTCTCCTTTTCCTTCTCTTCTTCCAATCTTCTTCTCTCATGCTCCTCCTCTTCCCTCTTCTTCTCCTTCTCCGCAGCAGCGGCTGCTCTCAGCAGCTCTTGTTCTTCTTCCACTTTTAATTTCCTCCGCTGCCTTTTTAGTTTTTTCTTCTCTTTTTTCTCTTCTTTTTATTTTTAATTCAGCCTTGAGTCTGCTCTCAGTCTCCATTTTTTCAATTTTTTTTCAAGCTGAGAAACATATTCTCTCAAGTGCTGATTTTGAGACCTCAACTCTTTTATCTCTTCAGCTTGATCATCCCGTGGTGGTGGCAAATAACCTGTAAAAGATGGTTCTTGCTCACTCGTTTCAGCCGCTTCTGACTCATTTTCCGCCGGGATGTCAGCTTCATTATATGTATGGTCTTCTTCATCATCATCTTCTTCTTCTTCCTCCTCCTCTTCCCCTTCAACAGGAAGGCCAACCATATTTTTTTCAGCATTAGAGATGTTGGCCATTCGACTCAAAATCTGAAAATAAATAGAAAAAGGTAAGTTAAAAATAAAACAATGAAATATTTATACTGCGACCATGGTCGCAGTTTATTTATGAAGTATTTATGATAAGAATGCGACCATGGTCGCATTATGTTTGTCCTGCACAAATTTATCTGCCAAGACATGCAGCTCAACACTGCGACCATGGTCGCATTTCATGTAAAAGGTATTTTCAAAAGAATGCGACCATGGTCGCACATTGTTTGTCAGGCAGAAAACGAATGCGAAAGGTGCAGCTCAATACTGCGACTATGGTCGCATTTTATTTGTATTGCACATAAAAAGAAGTCTAACTTACAATATTTCTGTCAATCTCATTTAGATCAACTTCAAGTAAAGATCTGCTAATGCTCTGGAGGTCCCATCTTACTGCGCGTGGGGTTTTGTCCTCCAAACCAGACCTCCGCTCAAAAATAGGAGCCCTCTCACATAGCGAATACTGCAAAAAAGGAAAATTAAATTAGTTTACACAAATATTCACAATTTTTTTGGGTAAATTTCATACAATGTTGGCCAAATATGAGATTTGTACTTACAATAATTTGCACGGAGCATCCTTACAGCTCGTACGTGGTGTGCCTGAAGATGTCCATTGACTCAATCAGGAATTGCCAAACAGCTTTTGCCCAGCATATTGTTCTCATCAACTGCATATTGGCAATCTGTTCCACAATATACCACGGCACCGTGCATTTACTGCCAGAGAAGAAAAGAGTGGCCGACATGTATAGGATTATTATTGTGGTAAAGTCTTGAGCTGCAAGTCTGTGCATGTCTCTTATAATTTCATGTAAAGTCATTTGTTGCTCAAGCTGTTCATCCTTTGTCACATCTACTTCACTCCTCCTCTTCTTGACCAGAAGATCATCCAAAGCCTCTTCAATAGATACTTTAGTGATCTTCTTTATATTGGGGAAATAATGTTTTATAACCCCTCTATCTTTCATCGTACATGTCTTATTCATCACAAAATCTGCCCCAATGATAGGTAGACCAAAAGTTAGGGCAACATCCTCCACTGTTAACTCAATCTGTTTGCCCCCAATTCTAAAGGTCCTTGTATCCCTATCATACTGGTCTAAAATACGCAGTACAGCAACGTTTGATTTTAGACCCTTTTCAGCCCCAAATTCTTCATTGTAGAACGCCATGAAGATTGGGCCAAATGGGGTATTCTTGATCGCCTCTACGAAATCTGCCTGAATGTGCTTTTTAAATTTCTTCATGAACTCGCACATAGGTTTTAGGCTTGATCTCAGAGGACGAACCTTCTTTATCTGTTGTTTACCTACGTAGGAAGAAAAATTAAATTGTTTAGTCCAACGATTATTTAAAAATTATAAGGGAGTAAAAAGCATATTTGTTTTTAATAAACTGCGACCAACGTCGCAGTCATACATTGCAAACACAAACAACTTGCACCCGGGATGACACTGTGACCAAGGTCGCATAAGACTACAGTGCAATCAGAAACAACTGCGACCTGCAACTGCGAGTGGCAGGTCGCAGTTGTTTCTGATTGCACTGTAGTCTTATGCGACCTTGGTCGCAGTGTCGTCCCGGGTGCAAGTTGTTTGTGTTTGCAATGTATGACTGCGACGTTGGTCGCAGTTTATTAAAAACAAATATGTTTTTTACTCCCTTATAATTTTTAAATAATCGTTGGACTAAACTGTTTAATTTTTCTTCCTACGTAGGTAAACAACAGATAAAGAAGGTTCGTCCTCTGAGATCAAGCCTAAAACCTATGTGCGAGTTCATGAAGAAATTTAAAAAGCACATTCAGGCAGATTTCGTAGAGGCGATCAAGAATACCCCATTTGGCCCAATCTTCATGGCGTTCTACAATGAAGAATTTGGGGCTGAAAAGGGTCTAAAATCAAACGTTGCTGTACTGCGTATTTTAGACCAGTATGATAGGGATACAAGGACCTTTAGAATTGGGGGCAAACAGATTGAGTTAACAGTGGAGGATGTTGCCCTAACTTTTGGTCTACCTATCATTGGGGCAGATTTTGTGATGAATAAGACATGTACGATGAAAGATAGAGGGGTTATAAAACATTATTTCCCCAATATAAAGAAGATCACTAAAGTATCTATTGAAGAGGCTTTGGATGATCTTCTGGTCAAGAGGAGAGTGAAGTAGATGTGACAAAGGATGAACAGCTTGAGCAGCAAATGACTTTACATGAAATTATAAGAGACATGCACAGACTTGCAGCTCAAGACTTTACCACAATAATAATTCTATACATGTCGGCCACTCTTTTCTTCTCTGGCAGTAAATGCACGGTGCCGTGGTATATTGTGGAACAGATTGCCAATATGCAGTTGATGAGAACAATATGCTGGGCAAAAGCTGTTTGGCAATTCCTGATTGAGTCAATGGACATCTTCAGGCACACCACGTACGAGCTGCAAGGATGCTCCGTGCAAATTATTGTAAGTACAAATCTCATATTTGGCCAACATTGTATGAAATTTACCCAAAAAAATTGTGAATATTTGTGTAAACTAATTTAATTTTCCTTTTTTGCAGTATTCGCTATGTGATAGGGCTCCTATTTTTGAGCGGAGGTCTGGTTTGGAGGACAAAACCCCACGCGCAGTAAGATGGGACCTCCAGAGCATTAGCAGATCTTTACTTGAAGTTGATCTAAATGAGATTGACAGAAATATTGTAAGTTAGACTTCTTTTTATGTGCAATACAAATAAAATGCGACCATAGTCGCAGTATTGAGCTGCACCTTTCGCATTCGTTTTCTGCCTGACAAACAATGTGCGACCATGGTCGCATTCTTTTGAAAATACCTTTTACATGAAATGCGACCATGGTCGCAGTGTTGAGCTGCATGTCTTGGCAGATAAATTTGTGCAGGACAAACATAATGCGACCATGGTCGCATTCTTATCATAAATACTTCATAAATAAACTGCGACCATGATCGCAGTATAAATATTTCATTGTTTTATTTTTAACTTACATTTTTCTGTTTATTTTCAGATTTTGAGTCGAATGGCCAACATCTCTAATGCTGAAAAAAATATGGTTGGCCTTCCTGTTGAAGGGGAAGAGGAGGAAGAAGAAGAAGATGATGAAGAAGACCATACATATAATGAAGCTGACATCCCGGCGGAAAATGAGCCAGAAGCGGCTGAAACGAGTGAGCAAGAACCATCTTTTACAGGTTATTTGCCACCACCACGGGATGATCAAGCTGAAGAGATAAAAGAGTTGAGGTCTCAAAATCAGCACTTGAGAGAATATGTTTCTCAGCTTGAAAAAAAATTGAAAAAATGGAGACTGAGAGCAGACTCAAGGCTGAATTAAAAATAAAAAGGAGAGAAAAAAGAGAAGAAAAAACTAAAAAGGCAGCAGAGGAAATTAAAAGTGGAAGAAGAACAAGAGCTGCTGAGAGCAGCCGCTGCTGCGGAGAAGGAGAAGGAGAAGAAGAGGGAAGAGGAGCATGAGAGAAGAAGATTGGAAGAAGAGAAGGAAAGGAGAACAGGAGAAGAGAAGTGGAGGTGAAGGAGAAGGAGAAGAGAAGAATGGAAGAGGAGGAGAATGAAGGGAGAATTAGGGAAGTTGACAAGGAGAAGAAGAGGAGGGAAAAGGAGGAGCAGGAAAAGAAGGAGAGGAGGAGGGAAGAGGAGGGGCAGGAGAGGAGGAGGGAGGAGGAGAAGAATGAGAAGAGAATGAGAGACGAGCAGAGAAGGAGGGAAGAGGAGGATCAGAAGAAGAGGAGCATCGAAAAGGAGAAGGAAAAGAGGAGGATAGAAGAGGGGGAGCAGAAAAAGGAGAAGAGGAGGAAGGTGTTGGAGGAGTTAAAGAAGAAGCGGGAGAAAAAGAGGAATATGGGGGAAGAGCAAATTAGAAGGAAGGGTGAAGAGGAAAAGGAGCAGAAAAGAATGATGGAGCAGATGGAGAAGCAGGCTGAAGAGGAGAAGAAGAAAAAATTGGAAGAGGATAAAATCATGGGTTCTGAATCTATTTTAAATTTTTCTGGGGAAGATATGCCAAGTTTTTCTTTGAATATAACTCAAATGATTAAAGAAACCCAAAGAGATATAGCTTCTGAAGAAAAAAATCAAGAACATACTCCGCCTCAGAAGCAATCCTTAAAAGAAACTGTTTTGGAATACTCTAAAGGAACGATAGAAAGGGGAGTCAAAGAACGCAAGCGCGCTGAAAGAGATCGCGATGACTCCGACTTCGTTTATCTAAAGCAGAAGAAGAAAATAAATGAACATCCTCTTCCACAGCCTGCGGCTGTGAGTTCTGCCGCTGGTTTCGGCGACAAAGAGATTTCCTCCACTGAGCCAAAATCGAGAGAATTGACCGAGACCACAGCATACAGAATTCTGCAGCCCCATCAACAAGATCTTATAAAAAATTTCTTCGACAAGTCCTTCTCTGAGTAAGTTAATTAATTTTATTATAATTCATATCAAAAAACTGTTATACCTTTATATAAGAACAATTTAATTACTAACTTTGTTTTGAATATCTTGCAGTTCTACTGCGTATCAAGATACCGACAACGGAATCATGATTACAAGGAATGACATTGAGGACCTGATGTTCAGTAGAGACTTAGATGCGAATATAATTCATTTCTACATGCAGCATCTAGAGAAAGGAGAAGGAATAAAAAGCATATTCTTTCGGAGTGAAGCTTGGGTAAAAATCTACTTTCTCCTTTACGGTTTAATGTAATATCAATTGTGGAACAGATTACTAATATTATCTATCTCTGTGTAGGCATAACTCATGTACTGCGACTAAGGTCGCAGTTTATAATTAAAATGTACTGCTACTAACTCACGTACTGCGACTAAGGTCGCAGTTTATAATTAAAATGTACTGCGACTAACTCATGTACTGCGACTAACTCATGTACTGCGACTAAGGTCGCAGATGCGACTAAGGTCGCAGTTTATAATTAAACTGTACTGTTACTAGCTCATGTACTGCGACTAAGGTCACAGTTTATAATTAAAATGTACTGCTACTAACTCACGTACTGCGACTAAGGTCGCAGTTTATAATTAAAATGTACTGCTACTAAATCATTTTATATTTTATTTATTTATTTTTCTTGTCCGTAGCACGGTGTTGTAAATAAAAGTGAAGATCTGGAAAATCATTTCATCAAGCAGCAACTGTTGAAAAACTGGACAGCTGATGTGCAGTACATGTTCTTCCCGATCAATCACAAACATAGCGCCGACGATCCGGGATTTCACTGGACCTTGTTGGTATTTGATTGCGATACCCAAGAGTGGATTTTTTACAACTCTTTGGTCCCAGCTGACAAAAAAAGTAGTATATTAAAACTTTACCAAAAAGATGCAAGAATAATGGTGAGTTGAAATTTAATATTTCGATTACTGAAAACTTGCATTTAATTTGATTAATACTAATTTTTGTTCCTAATGACATTACAGAAAGAAAGATTATTACAGATTTTTGAGATTGATTTCAATAAATTAATGAGAAAAACTAATATAAAATACACAAGATGCCCCAACAAGCAAACAGGTATATAAATTTTTGACATCTCCTTACCTTTCATATTTTCTACCTTTTTTAGTACAAAAATCTAATTTCATTTAATGATTACTCTATTGATATTTCAGTGTTGATTGCGCTATATATGTATGCAAGTACATGGAAAGCATAGCGTCTGGTAGTCCAGCAGTTGTTGATACTGTTACGGATGCTGATGTACAGAGACTAAGAAGTGAGCTTGCATACATGATACTTGCAGATAGAGAGAAGAGTTGGGATGAAGAAACAGAAATGATACGAAGGATGACATTTAAAGACTGACAGTTGACAAATTATTGATATACCACAATTTTTTATTTTATAAATGTAAAAATAATTGCAATTGCAATTCATTAAATAATTTTTTTGTTTCATTGATTTAATTTATAAACATTTCTATACATTTATTTATTATAAGTTCCATTAATTATTTCCAATCTATATTTGTTACACCTTGGATTTAACTATTGCGTATTGATATTAGAAACAAACATGCGTTCAGCAATTGTACTGCGATCAAAGTCGCAATAATGACCTGTTTGAGTTACAGTGTTTCCTTATGCGGCGATACTTTAATCGAGACAGCGATAATGGTCGCAGTTACTTAATCATTTATCAGTTCCCATTGCGACTATGGTCGCAATAATGAACTGTTTTGGAGTTCAAAGTAATTTAAAGTTATAGTGTATTAACTTTTAAACTGTTTTGGATAACTGAACATCACCTAGGAAGTATACAATTTTTGAGAAAAGGTAGAAAATAAATTTGGGAGATATTCACGTGGTCTGAGAGCTTAAACCTTTTGAAATTCCGGGATTAAAAGTATATAAAGGGTCATCAGGACAGGATTATAAACATACTAAATTGATTTTACTGAAACTCGTTACTCTCCACCGTCTTCACCGGAAAATGTCTTCTCCACCGTCTTCATCGGAAAGAAGCCAATCATCTAATGATGATTGGATGTATAGTTCTGAAGATATGCCTCGCTACGGGTCAGAGGATGAGCTTGATACAGACAACCCATTCTGAGAGTTCATTGGTGAACCAAAATACATCAATGAAGAGGAAGAAAGCGAAGAGGAGATTGTCGCTGAAGAGGTGGAAGGGACGGAAAGCGATACGGAAGACAAAAGCGGTCATACTATTGACGACGAATCTGATTATGATGGTGATGACGAGGATTAGAAGTTTAAAATTTGTATTTTGTTTTTTTAAATATATATAACTCTGTTTTCTAAGGTTAATTGTGTGAATTACAGTTTTTACTACTATGTCTTGGTTGAAATACTGTACAATTGTTACAAACCTTCATTTTAAATATTTTACGCTAAACGAATATACCGCGACCAATGTCGCAGTTAATAATTAAATTATTTTACCCGAATAAAATTTTAAAATGAAGGTTGCGACTTTGGTCGCAGTTGCTGGCCAAAGTCTTAATAAAATACACAGCGACCTTGGTCGCAGTTGCTGGTCTTTAGTCTTAATCAACAACCTTCCTTGTTGCAGCAAAATTTTCTGCAAATAATCTCATAAGGAGGCTTCCGTGACTTATCTGTACCTTTTCTTCTCACGCTAAAACCTCTATTCCTTGCAAGAGAATTGTAGAAATTGTATGCTTTCATATCCGACAGGAACTGTTTCCCTATAAACTTATCTGAGCTTCCAGACATTTCTCCATGTACATTCATATCCTACAAAAAACAATTACACAAATTACATATATATAAATATTTTTTAGATATCACTGTAGTCTAAAATATAAGTTATATAACTGCGACCAAGGTCGCATAAGAGATGAAATCTATATTACTTCTTATTAAAGACTGCGACCAAAGTCGCAGTTATCCGTATGAGAAGAATTCTATATTACTTCTTACTAAAGACTGCGACCTAAGTCGCAGTTATCCGTATGAGAAGAAATCTAGATTACTTCTTACTAAAGACTGCGACCTAAGTCGCAGTTACAAAAAAAAAAATTTAAATACAAGATGAAATCTATATTACTCCTTATTAAAGACTGCGACCTAAGTCGCAATTATACGTATGTGAAGAAATCTATATTACTCCTTACTAAAGACTGCGACCTAAGAAGCATACCAAAAAAAAAGATTTCACAGCCGGAGATTATTTTCAAATAAGATTGCGACCGAATATTAATACGGTCGCATTTTTGAAAATTTAAAACATGTGTTATACGTCGCAGTACCACATAGACTAAAGAGAAAAATTCAATATTTAAGAAATTGTTTTTAAAAAATTGAAACAATTAAAACCTGTAATTTATAAACAATAAGCTAAATCCTATAAAGAGCGGCAAAAAAAGGGGGAAAAATAATAATAAACAATAACCTAAGTCTGACAACGTTCGCTCCAAAAATTGCCTTTTGGGCAAATAATAATAAACAATAACGTAAAGTTACCGAAAGAGTAGCTTTTAGTAATTTAACTTCTTCCCATAAGCGGGCCGCAAGTTAGTGGGGTGACAAAATTGAGCCACGTCACCGTAGGCTGAGAGAGTTCTCTCAGCTGCAGGCTGATATACATCTATATATATATATATATATATATATATATATATATATATATATATATATATATATATAAGACTTGACTACTCCGGAAGGATTTGAGCATGAATCCTTCCCACTAAAATACAATGCTACGGTATTCAAATATAAGATCTACTCCGTTGAAATTGAGCTATATCATTTAAAGTAACTAAGAACCAAATATCAAGTGTCTTGTAATTTTCTTATCCACACATCAAGTAAGCACAAAATGAACGGCTGAAAATATCATATTACTTAGATATGTCTTTAGACAGACAAATTCCCAATCTGAGCATTTGATCATGATCTAAACATTTTAAAACCCTCACACACGTTTCAAATATTCTACACCGTTATAACTAACCAACTCACTATTTCGGGCGTTTATGCATGCATGCATGTATCAATAGATTTTGAGAGAGAGCCTCAATGTATGATCTCCATTCCTAAGAGTGGCTGCAGCAATTTGCCACCTCGCCATCTTGAGAGTTGAACTGGGCACCAGAACAAGTTACCCCAAATTTGTCAGCAAAACGAGACTTCTCCTTCAGGAATTCTTGTTCCTAACAAGTGGCTGCAGTGCTTCACTGCCTAGCCAGATCAACCATCTTAGAGTTTAGCAGAAGCATAATGAATCTTGAGAAGACAAAACAATTGGATGAGAAAGCGCACGTACCATAAAAAGTAGGGGTGATAATGTTGTGGATTCAGATCTGATCCTACAAGATCCACTTGCAAATTCATTATAAACATACATGATCCATTTGGAAATGCAAACCCCCAAAGAAAACATGCATCCGCTCAGGTATTCAAAATCAGTAACTTCTCAGATTCAAATAAGAAGTTTGAACCATCTGATTCCTGTATTTCTTCCGAATGTGCCAAGTCCCATAGCGTGTATATACTTATATTCGACCACACAAAAAATAAGAGCTTTAAACCAAGATTTGCTGTAAAGCTGGGTAGAGCTAATAATATAGGAGGCTCAGATTTATCTTATCATCATCCACATGTACTTTTAGATATGTTATGATACCATACCCCTAGTCACACTACAATTGGTGATGAAATAGGAAACCTCAGATAGGTTAGGAAATTATGTTAAGTACCCTTTACCCTCGCAAAAATAAACACAACAGAGCCCTGCTTTGCATGACCTAGCAAATAGCTGCAACTACTCCGTGCAACATAGAAATGCAGAAAAAAGGATTATCCATAGAAACCTTCAATCAAGAAATTATGGCCAAATCATCATGCCTAATTCCATCCCTAGAAATTGAACAAAGACAAAAATCAGGATTACTAGTTTTGCATCATTGCATGACAAAGGATGGCCATGAGAATGATGGATCACAACCCAAAAGAAATAGCTACGGCTGCAAGCTAAACCTGGGACATGACGGCTGAAGAAGATTAAAGACGAGTGATAGATTTAGGCATTCAAGTAATTGGGACAAATCATCATCGCCTCATTATATTCAGAGAGTAAACTGGCCGCTGCAAAAGTAGAATTTCTTTTTCTATTATTTTTTCTTTCAATATAAAGTATATATATGCAAAAGGTAGTCGAAATTTAGGGCATTTTTCTGAAAAGAAGCATTTTCTTCATGAATTCACATTCCTAACAAGCGGCTGCAGCTGTATGCTACCTCGCCATTCCAGCTAGGGTTAGATTTCCAAATGGTAATCCAGTAGATGCCAATAAAAAAACTTATCACAAGAAATAAGATGCAACTTTTTTATGTGAAAGTTGAAGTCACATATCCAGAGCCATGGCATAGGCTTTAGAGATATCTACTTCATCCTTGAAGAGAAATTAGAGACCTTCCTCTTCTTCTCCGCCTTTTGTTTCTTTGGATTGGGGTGTGGATGGATGTGTTTGTGTGTGTGAAAGAGGCTTAGCAGATCCCCTAAATGGCTGCAACGACTGCTTGCAAAGAAGCAGACCTCTGAAGTTGCACCACCAAGGAACTAATTTCTTTGTCTTGTTTCTTTCTTTTTCTTTCTTTTCTTTTGAAACCAAGTCTTAAAAGCAGGAAACTCCATTTTAGCTTTTGAGAGGTCCCCAAAACCCCGTTGAGGCCAAAAACATAGAGATCTCTTGAGAAAGCAGCACCATTTTATCCTTCAGTTCATCTGCTTCTTTCTAGCTGCAATGGCTGCACACCTGCACAGAATAGCAGGCCTCCAATGTTGCCTCGCCATCACAGAGAAGCGTAGAAAGAAGAAGATAAGAGGAACGAATACTTAAAGCAATCCACGCATGTATATATCATAACAGTCCAAATCATAGTTACATGAGGCACAAAAGTGGTATAAGATACATAATACTGATGATTATGGGTCTATTTGGTGGTCGTAACTGGCCGTAATTCATAAATCGTAATCGGTAAAGTCTTTTACAGTTGTAAATGAGTTACATGTACGTAAGTTTTACGGTGTTTGGTTGGTAATATAAAGTTGTAAGTGAAAAAGTGTATTGTGTTTTACGTTGTTTGATTGTCATAATGTGTAAGTCGTAAGTGAAAAAATTGACCAAAAAATTAACTATTTGGTGATTTAAAAAGTTTTAATATTGCAAATAAATACTAAAAATGCTAAATATTAAAAAAAATTAATATTAACATAAAAAATAATACAAATTTGCATGACCACAAAATTAACTGTAGATGGGCTATAAATGAGTGGTAATTGGGTTGCAAGTGAGTGGTAGTTGAGTTACGTAAGTCTTTTACAAATTACGGTCTAAACAAACGTCGTAATTGTAATTGGGTTGTAAGTCACTTACGAATTACAGACTATTACGGCTTTTACGACGAAACAAACAGCCCCTGAGTAATCCCAAAAAAAGAAAACATAAGAGATAGGTGCATAAATATATGTATCTAAACATGTGTGTATAATTTTCTCAATTTCATGTGAGTCAAATCAAAATTACAGCAAACTCTCCAAGATAATTAAAAGATCTCTATATTACAAGAGATAAGTATTATAAAGGAAAAAAATTCATACATGTGTAACTTGAAGAACATAGAAAAGAAATTATTAAATGTGACTCTAATTTAAATATAATTCTTAGTATAAATGTTCTTTATCCAGCAAGTATTTTCTGAAATCTCTATTTTTTCCTTTAAAATCAGGGTCAAAAGCTTTTCTTAAAGACTTTCTTATAACATAAATGTTTCTTTTAAGAGTTTTTAAAAATTTTGAAATTTGGGTGGGTGCCTTAATCACTTCTGTGGGTGCCTTAATCACTTCTGTGGGTGCCTTTATCCACACTCATCATTTTGGGTGGGTGCCTTGATCCGATGGGTGCCTTAATCAGTTTGTTGGGTGCCTTTATCCGCACTCGAAGTGAAGGCTCAGATTCTCTCCATTCATCCTTGATTCTTTAGAGATCAAAGAACTATTTCTGCCTTAAGACCCCTTCTTAGAGAATGGCTGCAGCATGTAGCTACCTCGCCATATCAGTTAGAATGGAGCATTAACAACATGAACTGTGAGTTATCATCATTGCCTCCATTAAATGAGTTATCAAACCCTGTTTCAACTCCCAGTTGAGGAGGGATCACTCAAACCAGGTTTCAAATATACGAGATATGGATTCAGAACCAAATCAATACCCTTGCCTTGTATTAAATGGAGCATGTATAATGTCCACCTCATGAAAAGTGATAGACAGTGGTAATGCAACATCACCTATCCATAAACCTCTCATTGTTGGGTCATGTTAGCAGCACTCATGCAAAAAGGGCCAGTTGGGAGGATCCAAATTTTTGTTTTCAATCTCAAAAACTCAGTGTTCTAAATGGCGGCCACAGCGGCTACATCGGCCGGGAAAATTTATCGGAGATGGGGATATATCGGGGATATATCGGGGATATTTTCTAAAATCGGATATCAAAATCGGACTGTAAATATACATATCTTCTTGTCTTAAATCACATCTCAATAAGACAATATATGCATAAATTATATAAATCTACATAAAACATCATACTTATATGTTTAAGATATGCTTAACTCGATAACTTGCATTAAGGCTATGAATCTATAATCACTATTCAAGTGTAGAATCTTTAAAAAGGCCACATTGCTCATCACTCGAATTACTCAAATATCTAACCTAGAAATTGGGTGTAAAACGCTATATCGGGTCCAAAATCGCCGAAATTGCAGTCGATATATCGGGTCCATGCCTATTTATCGGCGACTTTGGATGAAAAACGCTATATTAGTTTGGATGTGCCAAATCATTGCGGCTAGGTACCGTAAACGCAATATCGGCGCAATATCGGGGTTATATCGGGGATATTTAGAACACTGCAAAAACTAGCTTTACATTGCTTCAGCTTTCAAAGCAAAATTTTAGCAAAGATGGTATTTTTTAACAGTAACTAGAGGCCTCATTTGGCAACAAGAATTAGGCTTCGTTTGGCAACAAGTTTACAAAGCCGGGGTTACGTTTAAAGGCGTGTTTGGTTGCAAGGAAGTGGGCGGAGGTAAGGCAATGGGGAAGCATAATTGTTCACTTCCCTATCTATCCAAACAACAAAAAAGGAAAATAATAAAACCCCTTTTCCTTTTCCTTTTCTCTTTTCTCTTTTACACAACCATTTCCTCACTTCCAGAGTGCTACAGTTAATTTTGTGGTCATGTAAATCTCATTTGTAATAAGTTATAGTACAAAACAAATAATTTTGTGATCATGTAAATCTCACTTGCATTCTAATTACAGTTCATTTTTAATTTTTCTTAATTAATTTTTATTAATATTATTTTGTGGTCAACTTTGTGGTCAACTTCCACTTCCACATTACCATCCAAACACCGGAAAAGACATAACATTTTCCAAACCGCACTTCCCAATAATATCCAAACACCGAAAAACTTACTAACCAATTCCCAAGTTCCAAAGGGAACTATTACCACTTTCTCACTTCTTCACTTCCTCACTACAACCTTTAACCAAACAGGCCCCAAGTTAAAATGAAACTGGAGTTCGTAACCATACAAACCCCATTTCTGAAACCAGAGTTACAATTAAGTTAAAATGAAAAATCTACTTAAAAAGATAGCCACTCATCTCCCGGTGATCATAACCCTAGGCTCTCTAGAGTCGGGATTTCCAATTGGGTCGGTTTGAAAAACCGAAAGCAGCCCGACTCTACCAAAATGTAAGGGTTAAGTTAGTTGCATAGTTAAGCTTTCAAAATGAATGTTGATTTTACATACTACAAAAGATTATTAAATTCTAAACAAAATGTAAACTTGTACCTACAAGACCACAAGAGACGCAATTATTGTAGTGAGTAGCAACAGCAACAACGGGAGGAGAAAGAGGAGGAGAAGAAGACAGGAGGACATGCAAGGCCCCATTCGGAAAGTGGGGTGAGGAAAGTAAAAGAGTATTTAGGCCCCATTGGAAACTTTGAATAAGTTTCAATATCCAAAACCATATAAATTCCTTTAATATCCAAAAATTATGCCCGAAAAATAATGGGTAGAAAAAATAGCATATCCATATGAATAGATTAGAAGTACAAAAGCTGAGTACAAATTACTTCATTTTCCATCATACACCCAAAACCACATAGTCAGTAAGTGAGTGAGTGGGAGTAACAGAATAGAGGAATGCATGAAGAAACCTAGCTGTTCACCACAAATTCACCATAAGACCAGCAGTGAAACCAAAATTGAAGGTCCAAAAAGACAGGAGGTATCAGAACGGGGATCTTTTCTCAGGGGGTTAAAGACAATTTTCCCTTCTCTCTTTTTTCAAAGCAAAAGCTTATTTTTCAGCGTCAAACCCCCCAATAAACTAATGGCTGCGGCATCAAGCTACCTCGCCATATAAATTTAGAATGGGGGCTTAATTTCCCAATTCAAAAAAGGGGCAGTTGAGTTAGATCAAAAATTCCTGTTCATAGACTCAAAACCCGACCATAAATCTTTGCTCAGCTTCAACTTTGAAAGCAAAATTTTAGCAAAGATGGAATCTTTTGAACATGAACTACTCAAGGCCTTGTTTGGCAACAAGAGTTGGGGTTTCATATTCTCAATTAACGCAAAGTCACTTCAAACAGCGACTATTGGAAGAAATCAAAGTGCAAGTCAGTGAGAGAGAGGAAGAAGGAAGCGCACATACCAGAGTAGATAGAGGACTGAATGCATCAATTTCGACCGAAACCGCCATGAGAGACCTCTCAGGGAGCAGAGTTTACTTAGGGATTTCCTTCTCTCTTCCCATTCTCCTCTCTTCTTTTGAGATGGCACTGCTCGCATTACAATTCACGAGGCCCTTTTTTATTGCGAACTGGTGGCTGGATATATGCACCCCCAATTCATTTACATGCACCGACTGATATCGCTGTGAGCGCGTGAAGATCGGGATATGTGTTTTGAATAGTGCATGGATGAAACAATTATCAGTGGGTTGGGCTGGGCACCTGCGCTATTAATAAACGAGCTCAGAAGAGTTCAAGTCCACGAAACAGACGCATTATCTTATTTTCACTTCTGATTTAGGTTATCAAAAAAGATCTATTTCACTAAAAATTAGAGATCCACAAAATTGTCATTTTTATAGAGTGAAATAAAAAAAGAGTGAGTCAGGCTCAGAAAAATATCATCACAAGCTTATTTGTTTGATGGGTGAAATATAATTCAAAAAAATACAACCAATACAAGTGAGATCACCCTCTGTGCACTTACCACCCAAGAACCCAACGGCCACTGTCACAAAAAAAAAAAAAAAAAACCCAAGAGCAAGTAACACTAGTTGTTGGAAAATAATTCTAATAGAACCTGATCTCAAGGGGCAACAACAGCAGCAGCAACCTACAATATTATTGAATTCCAAGAAAACTAAGAAAATTGAAGAAAAGTGCATCAGTTAAAAGAGAAACCTTGCAGCAGCAAGAAACATCAAAAGCTTCAACACCAAAGCAAAGCAAACATTACCTTGCACTGTAGCACACCCAATCAATATCAATATAAGTGCAACAAGGCAAAAACAATGGTGCAACAAGGCATGTTCCTAACATCATTATAAGTGCAGAAGTATAGCCCCTTCAACAAAGATGCATGCAGTGCAACTAGCTATATCTGACTTAAGAATAAAGCAGACAAATCTAACAAGTAAGCAGTATATTTTCTTCAGGAGAAAGAGGTCCCATCAACCCTGGGGAACAGGAGAGAAAAAGATGCTATTGCGGCGTTGAAACCCAGTTAAAGCAATGCAAGACCGGGAAAAATAGGGAGTTATATTTTTAGGGTTGTGAAAATTTTCCCAAGAGGCAGTGTAATTTTTTTGAATGAAAACCTGAGACAAAAGATGATGCAACAAGTACTGCCCGTACGAAAGAAGATTTCATAGCGAAGACTATGCACAAGACAGTAGAAAGGCAAAAACATCAAGAAAGATATATGACCAAAATGTTGAATATCATAAATTTCTTGTTCATCTTTGTCATTGTATTAAATGGGCCAATGTATATCTCAATTTAGCAAGGCTATATTATATGAGCCACCCTTGTAATATTCATATACTCACTTAATAATGGAAAGCTTCAAATGAACAATATCTTTTTGAACATTAGTTGTTATGTTGCAAATGAGGCATTTTCTCCAACATTAACCATCCTAAAGCACTATACTCGTGCTTGGTTGCTAAAAATTAATACATCAATCATCAAGGCCTTGTACATAACCTCCAAAGCTTCGATAAGTTAACAAACTCACTCTAAGCCATCCATAAGCACTTCATTCAGTGCTTGGTTGCTTAGGAACAAACAGTCGAATCATCATGGCCTTTTCTAATAAATGGACCTATTTCATCAACAAAAAAAAAAAACATGTCACTGCAAATTATTACACATGTCTGACTCATATTTTATAACCATAGTTAGCCATCTATACCTATCATTTGATGGGTCGGATGCTTACCCTCCCTAAAGGGAAATCATCATGGCCTGCAGTAACATTATTCAAGCTCAGAATTTTCATGTTACCATACTCATTAGCCTCTTGAGCACGTACTTGGTTGTTAATGGAGTAGTTACAATCATCATAGATTTTATGCTTGCATTGTTGGAAATAAGATTTATGCATGATAATAATGGATGAAAAGCAACAACATATAGCAGGTGCTACGATTACACGACACAACGTCACAAGAGTTCATATGCCCACAAAGCATTATCACACAATCCAGATCATACTTAATACAAGTCAGGGTTGTTCAGATACCGAAGTGTTTGTTAACTCAACGCATGCACACAATTGATGCTAGGTTGACAAGTCCACAATTACCTAATTATTGCTTGCCCCATCATCGTCGGATGAACTTAATGTTTGGACTTTTGGCCTTGAGGTTGGGACATCCTTACTCAACTCACGAGCAACTTCATCAAAAAATAGTTTTTCAGCAGAAGCGGGCTTTGAAATGAAAATAACGGGTTGACATCTCAGATTCAAATAGCCTAGATAAAGCAATATCCAGGACTATGTCGTCATTAGCAAGATGTTCATAAACACACTTGGATAATTTATCGGTCTAATGGAAATTGCTTTCCCTGATTGCGTTGAATAAATCCCCAACCTTGTCCACCATTCATGACATCTTCATATAACACTTGTTTCTTCTCACGACTCTTAGTCAACTTACTTCCACGTGCACCCTGTGAATTAGGGAGATGCACGTACCAGTATTGCCATCGCTTTTTCTTATGGTATGTGTTACAAATTCCTGGGCCGAATCATTCTCTGCTCGTTGATCACCCAATGGATCGCGTGGAACTAGAATTGTTGTGAAGGGCATTTTTCTGAACTTATCAAAGATAGTCCTCATAAACTTCCCCTTGGCGAAGTCATCACCAATAATTAGCCTCAAATCGTCAAAGTATGTCAGCGATTTGTTAACATACTCTTTAACCTTGGTGTTTTTCTACCAAATGGAAACAAAGTATTACAACCGATCATAGTGTCACTATATGGAATAGTAAATACTTGATAAAAAGCATTATAATGAGAGTTATACCTTCGGCCACTTATCATAAGAAAGGGTATCTAGAGTAATGGTTCTAGTTTCCTCATCCCATCGGGCACCACTTATAGCAAAGCGGCTAAACATATTCTGGAACCTAGTTTTCAAGCTCTTATAGTGGTTGATCACGATTTGGGGCTGAAATTTGTTCCAAACTTCTTGTTAATGGCTCTTGAAGCCATTGAGAAAGCACATGACTTAAAAGTTTTATCAGCCTTTAATCCTTTCCTCGCTAGATGAGCAAGATAGGGAATTAGAAAATAATCATGATGAGATTGCCAGAATTTGTTTCCTGGAGCCCCGGTAACTTTCTCCCCACTGTCTCGTTTTTTCTTTTTTTGGGAACTCACGTCAGACTCTTCTCTTCCCCTAGATTTCTTAGAGAAGGCTCTGTCCTCCGAAGTTTGCTTCTCACTGTGTGATGATAGGAGTAGACGCCAAGGAGGAGAAGGCATCCCTCTTGGAGAGTACAAACTAGTTTGCGGGTAATTACTTACAGAATCGGGGTGTAAGGGAACTCACTCCCCTTGGTTAGACAAACTCACGTAGATGGGGGTGAGCTATCTGTAACCATCCCGCTCTGATATACGTCTATTATCAGAGGAAACCTAGCAGGATAATATGGAGTGGAGCCTCTCGTGGAACTCATGTTCATCCCCATCATCATATGATTGATTTGGCCGTACCAAAAGGTTGATTTGATTGAGTAGGCAGTGGAAATCCTCCTGTCGATGGGGGTGGGATATAACCAGGCCAATTAGGATGCTCGCTTTGTGGATTTTGCTCTTCTTCATCCATTACAGAGTTACTAACAAGGAGACAGTAAAGATAGGAAGTTAAGCATAAAGAGAATGTAAAGAGCATCATTCATTCTACTTTAAAAAATAATAAAAATTGTACCATGTCATAAAGCAAGACATTATCCATCATAACATGTAAAGACAGTAGTTCCATAGGGAAAAAAGAACAAGATAGCATTTAACATGAATACAAGAATAGAATATTATTGCAGTTGATTGGAAAAAAACTGAGATATGAAAATATGTAATTTGAAATCAAAAGTGTTACTCTGGCTTCTCGTAATTTAACCATGGTAGCAGCGACCATGCGGTTCGTGATCCATAAGGAGGGATGCGATGCAAGATTTTCGGTATGTTTTTAATAACTAAATTGGTTAAGTTATTCTACTTTGTTTTGAAAGAGGTAAAAAGAAAAAGATGTTAAGTGAGAATAGGAAGTAGGAAGAAGAAATAAAAAGGATAAATTTGTATTTTTTGTTTATTTAAAAGATAATTAAAAAGAAAGGAAATTCAAGGATAAAAATTTACTATTTGTTCCAACCAGATTACTTATCTCTTCAGATGATTGTCTAATCTTAAATCTTTGGCGACGGTTAACTTTGTATTGAAGGCAATTAGTGTATAACTCATAAAAAGAAACTCGAGTCTCATCTACATTATATCATCAAACTCAAAGAGCAAGCATGAATTAATGCAGAAAAAGAAGGAATCCATCATTATGAACTATCGGTGGCACTCATAATAGCAAGGCGATTCCGAAACTATAAGTGTAATCTCCCTACTTTACAATACGGTATTCTTATTTTATTTTTATTTTAGAATATTTATTGTGTTTGTATTATTATTTTTCCTCCTTGATTTTTCCCATACCCTTTTGTTCTTGGAGCCGTAGCCTATGCCCATTTCTTATTTCCTTGATTCCTAATCCAACCCATTTGCATAGACTCAAACCCAATAAGATCTCAACCCATTACCCTATAACCCAATCACCATAATCTTATCTAAATCTTATCCTAACAAATGAATCCTAATCTTAACTAACAAATCTTATATAACTACTCCAAATCCTAACTAATTCCCCTAAATCACAAATCCTATGATCCTAATCCTAACCGAATATATTCCACCATCTCCGTCCTCCCCCTCTCCATCCTCCCTTGCCGCACTCCACCACGGCCCTCACCACCATATCCCCATTGGCCGAGATCCCGCCGGCGGCACACCACCAGCAGCCCAGGCAGCCACGGCTTCACAGCGAATCAGCATCCAGCAGCAGGCCGAGCATCACCCCAGCACCTGGCCTCCTTCCCTGCCGCATCCAGCAGAACCGCCCCAGTTCAGCGGCAACAGCTCCACGCACCACCAGCGCCCAGATTCGCAGCAGCAACGGCAGCGACACCAGCAGATCAGCCGGCCTCCTCCAGGCCCTTCCGCACAGCCACTCCGACGGCAGACCATGGCCGCCCTCACCCTCCCAGATCTGCAGCAGCAGGCCGCCCCCTCCGCGGCGCCAGCAGCAGACCAGCAGCACATTCCTCTCCTCCCAGATCTGCAGATCCAGCCGCAACAGCAGGCAGCCAGGCCACCCTCCTCCACGTACATCTCCGGCAGCAGCCAGCAGCATAGTCTGGCTGTCCCCCTCTCACCTTGGTGTGCCACCAGTCCAGCAGCAACAGCGGCAGCGCAACAGCGCTCCAGTAACAGTCCAGGCCGGGTTCCCCCTTGGTCGGATCCCTCCCTCCGACGTGAGACGTGCGCGCAGCAGCGAGCAGATTCCCTCGCAGATACAACGCACCAGCAGCGCAACAACGACCACAACAGCCCGTCGTCAGAGAACGCCCCGGACATCTCCATGCTGTGAGTGTCTTTCTCTCTCTTTATTTAATTAAGTATTCATCGATACGTTTATGTGTGTGATGTAAGTTAATGTGTAGTGCGCAAGTGTTACATGATTATATGTGTGTACGTTAATGTGTGTGCATAGATGTAGTGTAGAAACCCATATGCTTGGGTGATGTGTGCATGAGTGAAGCATGAGTGCATTTAATAGAATGTGGGAATGTGTGTTAGTGTAATTCAGTATCAGGTTTGCAGAACATTAGTCGACTTGCCCCTTGTATTAGTCGACTAATACTCTTGTTAGTCGACTTACCCTAGCCCTATAGTCGACTAGGCTCCCCTTTAGAATAGTTGTTGACTCTCTGTTTGTCGACTGTAATCAACCCTAGTCGACTACCCCATTCCCTATAGTCGACTAATAAACCTACTATAGTTGACTTGCCATTCTTGTAGTCGACTAATATCCTATATTAGTCGACTTATCCTAGCTGTAGTCGACTATGTGTTTGTCCTGTAGGTCATGTACTCTCTGTTTCTGGCTATTACTCCTGTTAGTCGACTTGCCTTCCCTGTTAGTCGACTAGTACCCTTTTATAGTCGACTTATTATGCTTGTTAGTCGACTAATCCTTACCCTAGTCGACTTACTCCTTTCCCCTAGTCGACTAACCATAGTCTGACTGCTATTTTTACATTCTTATTGGATTGAGGACTTTACACCTTAGTTATGATAATTGGTTAAAGTTAGATGAATATGATTTGAGGAATAGATATTGGTTGGATTGACCTGACCTGATAGATCTTAGATATATCTCTGATATGTTATTCGACTTTGGGACCTTATGTTTGACCTTGATAGAAGTGAGAGTGTGTGATGACTTGATCAGACTAGAGTGTGGAGATCTGAATAGATGTGTCAGAACATTTGTTATTTCAGTTATTGAGGTGTGAATATATTGATGACTTGAGGATCAGAACTGATTGATAGGGTGAGAGAACTGATCACTAATTATTGATATATTGAGACGGTGGTTCATTAGACCAGACTGCTCGATATGGATTGATACTCGATGTTCATGATGACTATGAAAATTATGAGCTGGCAGATTCATTAGTATTGTATTCAGTACAAGTATGAGATTTGAGATGGTTATATATATGTGATTGTGTATTGGCTAGAGGTGTCTAGACTGTTACTGTATTAAATTCATGTTACTGAAAGTTACTGCGAAAGGATTGTTTGACCGTAACACCCTGTACAGTCCTATTGTTCATCGTATATACGGTTACTGTTACTGTTCACTGTTACTGATATTGTTCATCGTGTATACGATTACTGATTGACTGTTACTGTACGGTTATCGTTACTGTCACCGCATTGTCCCAGTGTTATAGGTAACATGAGTATTATTGTTTTTATTGAATTAAATAATAATGAAAATTGAATAACTTACACCGGGATTGGGGAAATTGATGGAGGAGACAACGTCTGTATCTTGGGTGGACCTAGGATACAGGTTGCGCAGCCGACTTACGGTTCCACTGCAGGGTTCTGGGGGATGACTGACATCCCATTTGTTTACTGTTCCACGGTGCTACTGTGAATTTACTGTTCCACAGTGATACTGTGAGTACTGTTACTGTTACTGACTACCTGACGGTAGGGCCTGGTTCAGCGCCAGGCATCTGGGCCGTGGTCCCGGGTATGTACGGGACCCACCTAAAGCATGGATAATGTCTCCAACCGATCAGTTTCAATAACTGAGGACCTCGATTGGCATGTGTGGTAGGCGTAGTATGGGATGCGTCTATTACATGTGACAATTGGTGTTTGCTGACATAATAAATGTTAATAAATTGGTTATAGCATATTGTGACTGACTATATTATCTGACTGTGCATATGTATACTATGATAGATATATGTTTGTACTCATGACCAGAATTGTATACCAGACTAGTGACATGCTAGGTTGCTCATCTAGACATTAGTTGTCCCCGTTATCATGACATCAGTTGCTTGTTTACAGATGTTTTACTTGTCTTTTATCTGCACGCTTATTCATGTTATTGTTTCAGTTGTTCGTTTATTATGTTATCTTATGACTGCAGTTTATATTGCTATTATTTTGTGCACATAGTTATATGCACGAGTTCTCCTTTTTACACACACACTCACCAGGTCGCTTTCTGACGACCCTAGATTTGCACGTCCATATATTGGACGCTTGTTTCTATTGTGCAGATGTTCGATGAGATTGTACGCTTTGCGAGGAGCAGGACTCCCTCTTCCTTTTGATTCTGGTATTCTTTCATTTCTTTATTCCTGCTATTAGTTTTGATTCATGTATATCACACTTGGCTTCTATTCTATTCCTTACTTCATTTGAGATCATGTGTAGCCTTTATATGTATTATTGCAGTGATCGTTGATTATTATGGTTCAGATTTATAGCTTGTTCAGGTTACTTTAGGCTTAACGTGTATGCGTGAGGTATTTCCTCATGTATATACGTCGCCGACCTTCGTCGCGACTCCATTTCCTCGTATTTTGGGAAGCGGGGCGTGACAGGGGTTTTTTGGTATCAGAGCCAGGTTTCGACATAAAACGGACCTGATTCTTACCTGTAACTTGAAACGAGCTATGGATACACTGCAATATACATATACTATCTATGCGATGATATTGACTCCATTTGGAATTGACTGTCCTCCCTTTGAAAATCCATCTCCTTGATCTTCTATCTCTCCGATCACATCTCTCTTTAAGTAATCTTGATTCAATCTTGATTCCTATTTTTCTTATCGATTCTATTTTCTGATCTTGTCTCTTGAAATTGGTCATTCCAATCTGAAGTTGGTAGCAGAGATCAGAGTGCGCAGCGGAATCGTGGTGTCCCAATGAGGCGACGTGGAAGCTTGTTGTGTTCTCTCTTGAATTTGGATTCTTTTATCATTCCCTACTTTATTGAAATTTCGAGGACAAAATTTTTATAAGGTTGGTAGAATGTAATCTCCCTACTTTACAATACTGTATTCTTATTTTATTTTTATTTTAAAATATTTATTCTGTTTGTATTATTATTTTTCCTCCTTGATTTTTCCCATACCCTTTTGTTCTTGGACCCGTAGCCTATGCCCATTTCTTATTTCTTTGATTCCTAATCCGACCCATTTGCATAGACTCAAACCCAATAAGATCTCAACCCATTACCCTATAACCCAATCACCATAATCTTATCTAAATCTTATCCTAACAAATGAATCCTAATCTTAACTAACAAATCTTATCTAACTACTCCAAATCCTAACTAATTCCCCTAAATCACAAATCCTATGATCCTAATCCTAACCGAATATATTCCACCATCTCCGTCCTCCCCCTCTCCATCCTTCCTTGCCGCACTCCACCACGGCCCTCACCACCATATCCCCATTGGCCGAGATCCCGCTGGCGGCACACCACCAGCAGCCCAGGCAGCCACGGCTTCACAGCGAATCAGCATCCAGCAGCAGGCCGAGCATCACCCCAGCATCCGGCCTCCTTCACTGCCGCATCCAGCAGAACCGCCCCAGTTCAGCGGCAACAGCTCCACGCACCACCAGCGCCCAGATTCGCAGCAGCAACGGCAGCGACACCAGCAGATCAGCCGGCCTCCTCCAGGCCCTTCCGCACAGCCACTCCGACGACAGACCATGGCCGCCCTCACCCTCCCAGATCTGCAGCAGCAGGCCGCCCCCTCCGCGGCGCCAGCAGCACATTCCTCTCCTCCCAGATCTGCAGATCCAGCCGCAATAGCAGGCAGCCAGGCCACCCTCCTCCGCGTGCATCTCCGGCAGCAGCCAGCAGCATAGTCTGGGTGTCCCCCTCTCACCTTGGTGTGCCACCAGTCCAGCAGCAACAGCGGCAGCGCAACAGCGCTCCAGCAGCAGTCCAGGCCGGGTTCCCCCTTGGTCGGATCCCTCCCTCCGACGTGAGACGTGCGCGCAACAGCGAGCAGATTCCCTCGCAGATACAACGCACCAGCAGCGTAACAACGACCACAACAGCCCGTCGTCGGAGAACGCCCCGGACATCCCCATGCTGTGAGTGTCTTTCTCTCTCTTTATTTAATTAAGTATTCATCGATACGTTTATGTGTGTGATGTAAGTTAATGTGTAGTGCGCAAGTGTTACATGATTATATGTGTGTACGTTAATGTGTGTGCATAGATGTAGTGTAGAAACCCATATGCTTGGGTGATGTGTGCATGAGTGAAGCATGAGTGCATTTAATAGAATGTGGGAATGTGTGTTAGTATAATTCAGTATCAGGTTTGCAGAACATTAGTCGACTTGCCCCTTGTATTAGTCGACTAATACCCTTGTTAGTCGACTTACCCTAGCCCTATAGTCGACTAGGCTCCCCTTTAGAATAGTTGTTGACTCTCTGTTTGTCGACTGTAATCAACCCTAGTCGACTACCCCATTCCCTGTAGTCGACTAATAAACCTACTATAGTCGACTTGCCATTCTTGTAGTCGACTAATATCCTATATTAGTCGACTTATCCTAGCTGTAGTCGACTATGTGTTTGTCCTGTATGTCATGTACTCTCTGTTTCTGGCTATTACTCCTGTTAGTCGACTTGCCTTCCCTGTTAGTCGACTAGTACCCTTTTATAGTCGACTTATTAGTTGTTAGTCGACTAATCCTTACCCTAGTCGACTTGCTCCTTTCCCCTAGTCGACTAACCATAGTCGACTGCTATTTTTAGATTCTTATTGGATTGAGGACTTTACACCTTAGTTATGATAATTGGTTAAAGTTAGATGAATATGATTTGAGGAATAGATATTTGTTGGATTGACCTGACCTGATAGATTTAGATATATCTCTGATATGTTACTCGACTTTGGGACCTTATGTTTGACCTTGATAGAAGTGAGAGTGTGTGATGACTTGATCAGACTAGAGTGTGGAGATCTGAATAGATGTGTCAGAACATTTGTTATTTCAGTTATTGAGGTGTGAATATATTGATGACTTGAGGATTAGAGCTGATTGATAGGGTGAGAGAACTGATCACTAATTATTGATATATTGAGACGGTGGTTCATTAGACCAGACTGCTCGATATGGATTGATACTCGATGTTCATGATGACTATGGAAATTATGAGCTGGCAGATTCATTAGTATTGTATTCAGTACAAGTATGAGATTTGAGATGGTTATATATATGTGATTGTGTATTGGCTAGAGGTGTCTAGACTGTTACTGTATTAAATTCATGTTACTGAAAGTTACTGGGAAAGGATTGTTTGACCGTAACACCCTGTACAGTCCTATTGTTCATCGTATACACGGTTACTGTTACTGTTCACTGTTACTGATATTGTTCACGTGTATACTGTAAATCACCTAGAGGGGGGGTGAATAGGTGATGGCTAATCTAATGGTCACTTAATGACAAATTATGCAAATGATGCGGAAGCAATTATGACCAAATAAAAACTTTTACACTATACACTATGTATAACACAAGAGTGTTGCCGAATTCCCCGTGAAGGGCTCTGGACAAACTCCTCTAGATTCCCCTTGAATGGGTTGAGGTGCCGCGTTGGCTCTCTTGGTTGAATACAAGTGTTAGCAACAATCCCACGCAAGTATATCAATTAAGCACAAATGAATATATCAAGCATATAAAGATAGACAATAATTGAATGCAAGATATAAACAAGAGACAAAGAGAGAGAGAGAGAGAGAGCAATCACAAACACAAGGGTATGTTTCGAGGTTCGAGCACACTTGCTCTACATCCCCGCCTTCGACACACGAAGGATTTCCACTATGCAAGATCCCAATGGATCTCTCCTCGGTGCCGCAACACCTACAAGCCCTCGGACTCCCTAGTCCCGTACACACCGCAAGCCCACCGGCTCGCCGAGGTCGCACCTCGTACAACAAGTCCGCACCCGAACTCGAAACAACGCGGACACACACGTCCGCCTCCTCAAAATACAAGAAATGATCTCTTGGTGATCTAAACACTTGATCACCAATAAAAGCTCTCACTACAACACACCTATAGGATGTATAATCAATGGTTGCTCAAGTGTGGTGTGAGAAAAACAAGGATGTGAAAGGTGGAGGAAAACTCAAAGACTTTCTTTTAACACTCTTTATAAAAACTTCCCTTTAGATAGGAAATATTTGCTCACTATTTTGTGGAGAAAACTCTTCTGAAAGTATGGGAAAAACTGGCTCTAAAGGTCTCCAAAATCTTAGCTCAAAACAATGACCAAACCCCCTTTTATAGAGGTCAGAAAAATGTGACCGTTGGGGTCTGTCAGAGCTTCCGGTCGACCGCCCGGTCGACCGCCAACGGTCGAAAATCCGACCGTTGGAGCCTCCGGTCGACCGCCCGGTCGACCCAGAAAACCCGAGAGCAGAACTCTCTGCAGCGGTCGACCGTCCGGTCGACCGGACCACTGTGCTGCACAGACATGCACAAGTCTGTGCACGTCGGTCGACCGTGGGTCGACCGGCCATGGTGCGGTCGACCGCTCGGTCGACCGACCAGCCTGTCAGCCAGTTCTAGGTCTGAAAATTGGTTTAAAAATATTTTTTAAAATCTTTTAACACTTATAAAAATTCCATAAACTTGTTTTAACATTCTATATTGAAAACCAAACTTGTGATAAAAATTTTCAAGACATATATTAATATATTCATATCATTTCAGCGTCTTGCAAATTTTATCAAAAATCAAAACATGTATTTTTCAAACTTGGTTTTCATAACTTCACAAAATATAAAAACAATATATTTGATTTCATTTTAAAGCATAGTGTGTATGGATATGATCCACTACACAATCATAATGTAATATCTATTTTTTGACATTAAGCTCTAAACTTGGTTATGGTTGAAAAGATATACATGATAGAAATACCAAAAACCAAGGTATAAATTTTGTCACAAAGAAAATCTTTTACTAAATAAAAAATTCTTTTCTAAACATAAAAATCTTTTATGAAAGCAATTCTATCAAGAGTTCTATCAAGAGTGTGTGTGTAAGATATACTTGAGCAATCCACCAACCATCTATCCTTTACATTTTTAACTAAAACAAAAACTAAATCTTATACCTAGACACAAGTCTTCATCTTCTTGAAGTCTTCACTTGAAGGCTTCTCATTTTCTTGACTTGGTCCAAGCTTGATCCAAAACTCCTTGGATCACACCGTGCTAGCTCCAAATCTTGATATTTTGTCCTTTGTTGAGCTATGCACCTACTAAGATCTTGATAATGAATCTGTCACTAATTAAACACAAGATCATTAGTAAACATAACTTCATGAGTTGATCATCATCAAAACTAGGGTGATAGGCCTTTGGGCCAACAATCTCCCCTTTTTGATGATGACAAAACTCATGGAGTTATATATGCATGGATTAAAGTAAAGCTTCAAGAAAGCTCCCCCTTAACTCATGCATAACAATAAATAATAAGATATGACAATAAAGCTCATCAATATGTATGCAAATGATGGAGATGAAACAAAATAAATCTTTTTCTCCTATTTGCAAAAACAAAACATATATGCATAAATAACAAGGAAGACAAATACTACCCCCCTTAAGCAATGAAAAAATGCATATACTCAAATACTTCTCCCCTTTTTGTCAATCATCAACAAAGGGTTCAAAGTAAAATCAAATCAAACAAAATGTTTTCTCGCCCTTTTTGTCAAAAACAAAAAGATCAAGAAGGGGTGAAACAAAACAATCAATAAAAATTTATATGCGATATACATTCATGAAGAGGAAGACGCTAAGTTAGCTTCCCTACACATATGCATTACATGAAGAAGGGATGACAAGCCCTAACTCACATAACACATATTATGTAATGCATAAGAGGAGATGTGAAGCTCCCCCTACACACGTATATCATATAAAGAAGAGTTGTCAAGCTCCTCAATTTATAATATACTCAACATGAATCCATATGTAAGAGAGATATTAAGCTCTCCTTGCATATAGGAAATACAAATCAAACATTTGAATTTTTTTCTTTAAAAATTTTGAACTTACTTAATAAAACACATTTTGAGATATCAAATCAACATATATATTTTTATTTTGATATCAATAGTAAACATATGAAAAAAAATTTTATTTTATTTTTCATCATAAACTTTGTACTTTTAAAAATGTGAGCCAATTGTGAGTTAAGCACATGGAATCATATATATGTATGAGAAATGAGTATACCAAGTGAAATTGATACATACATATATATAAGAAACTAAAATATGAGTATATACAAAATAAGTTCATATTGATACCAATTGAAACGATTCAATGATACCAATTGACATAACAATAAAATCAAGTGTATATCTCATAACCTACCACCCTTCATATGCACAAGGTAAAAGATTTTCAATGAAGCATACCAGGCATAATCGCCCATCCATCCTCCCATAGATGGTAGGGGTTTTCAAAAATAGATTTGAAAATAAGCTTAGTTTGAAAAACTCTACCAAATGAAGAATTTGCACTAAAAAAAATGTTTTCATGAAACACAAGTAAATCACATGGCACTAAAAACACTCTATTATCCATGAAGTCCATAAAGTTTTCAAAAGAGGTGAGTGCACTAGTGTTATGTGGAGCATGGTATCATGAAAATGTCAATAAAGCTCAATATTTCCTTAAATAAGAAAACATGAAAATCATCAAAATTTTTAAAAAAAATATATATTCAAGATATATGTATGTTTTGACAACACAATGAGTATACATACATATCTCTTAAACACAATTGAGTCCATATATTAGATTTGCATTAAAGGCAAATGACTCAAGAGGTATACATGTATATCTTAGGGTTGGCAAAATACACATATACATGAAATGAAAAACACATGATCATAAATCAAATCCAAGAAGTGAGAATACAAGTTTAAAGATGTATGTATCATCAAAACTAAGCACTACAAGCACATTTCATGGGTTCAAATAAGCATTCAAGCACAAATATAAATAGATTTATTTGTGGCCCCACGATATGGATAAGTATAAATCCTAGTGTTGATAAAACGAACATATAAACTAAATTCAATACATGAAGCATCAAATTTTGAGAAAAATAGAATCATGTGTAAATCCAAAAAAAAATTATTTGAAGAACAAATAACTAGTATAAATTGTTTTTGAAAAACTAGTTAAAGAGCCTTCAAATATATCAAATCTAATGTTTTTCATAAACATAACTAGATACATAAAAATTTAAGCACTCATGGTCTATAAAGCTCAAAATGTTTTTAATAAAAAATGTGAGTGTTAAATGATCATGTAAATAGCATTTTATGAAAATAGTCAATGAAGCTCATAAGTCACGTTTTAATAAAAATACAAAAAATCATTTTTAATCAAAAACACTAATCATCATGGTATATGTATGATTAATCCAATCCTAATAATACACATACATATCCCAAATCTAAAAGAGTCTATTAATGATGTTTGCATGAAGGCAAGAGACTCATGGGTATACATGTATATTTATTAGATTTGAATTAAAAAATATATATACATGAAGTAAAGCATAAAAATAGGACAACAAGTATAAATGAAAGAATCATCAAAACTAGACTATGTATATGCAAATAGTGGGTACAAATGAGCATGAAGTTCAATCATATATGAATCAATTGTAATTCACTAATTGTATATGTATACATGCACGTTTTGATAAAATCTTCATTTAAACATGTAAATACCACATGAAGCACATAAAAATATGAACATGCTATGAATATTATGAAATTAAAAGCATGTGCATAAAAGTAGGAGTTTAGAAATTGTTACCAACTCCAAAGCTCCAAATATGGTGGTTGTCCCACCAAACTCCTTGATAGCGATGCGTCTAAAGTGTGTCCATCCAATCCATGTGCATCCACTACCAAGGCACCAATTCTCTCACGTTTTGTGAGAGCCCTCACCTACATCACAAGCAAATGGTGGGGGTTTTGGTACCCATATTTTCTTGGGTCCTTTGGGGTTAGACTTGTAAGGAACCCAAAATCTTTTATAATTAGCAAAATTTAGAGAATTAATATTATCATAACAAAACTTTGCTAAATGGCCTTTGCGGCCACAATGTGTACATATGTACACCTTAGTATGCTTATGTGTAGGAGTGTGATCATGTTGTGCAACATAAGCATGATGATGTGCATGAATAGATGGAGTTTGTTTCTTTGAAAACAAAGACTCCAATTTAGTATGATTAAATGCACATGAGTTCAAAGTTGAACTCAAACCATCCATTTTATTTTCAAATTCTTAATCTCATTAGTTGTGGCATGTAAAGCATGGTGAGATATAGAATCATTTTTCTTTTTCTTTTGTGAAACAAAATCTTTTCTTTTTCACAAAATTTTCTTTTTAAAGATTTATTTTCTTGAAAAACACTTTCTCTTTGTTTTTCCACCAAATCAATCTTATCTTTCAAAATAGTGTTCCCTTCACATAAATTATTCAATTTTGTAAGCAAGAAAACATTCTCATTTTTCAAATCATTGTTTTCTTTTTCTAAGCATGCCATTTTATTTTCTAATGAATCTTTTTCATTAAGCATGGCATCAAAATTCTTTTTCAAATTATTGTTGTCTTTTTCTAAACATGCAATGTTAGATTTAAAAGGGTCTTGTTCTACATGCATGCAAGCAATATTCTTTTTCAAATTTTTATTTTCCTTTTTAATCATGTCATATTTTTCAAGCAATAGATGACAAAAAGTAGATAGCTCATCATATGACATATCCTCATCATCGGATTCGGAGTTTACCTCAAGGGGGTTATCCCCTTGGACCATGTAGCACTTGTTGGAGGTGTCGCTTCCAACGTCCGAGTCACTCCCCGCATAGTATAGATCTTTTTCGCCGAGGGAGGTGATGATGTTCCATACTACAAAAGCCGATTCAACATTAGAAACCCTAGATAAATAATCATCATTTAGGGTTGACTTGATAGCATGAAGGGCTTTTGCATTAGCCTCAAAATTCTTACCATCTAAAGAATATGCATTATTAGTGGTGGCAAGATAGACATGAAATCCTAAGGCTTTGAGGTACAAAGACATCTTAACCTTCCAAATTGGATGTTAAGGATGTCAAAGTGGGTGGTGACATGAAGTCCATGGTGTGTGTACAAAATCTTGTGATTAGCCTAAAAATGAGGATCTTTAACTCTAGGTTGTTAGACCCAAATCAGAGTACCAAGCTCTGATACCAATTGTAAATCACCTAGAGGGGGGTGAATAGGTGATGGCTAATCTAATGGTCACTTAATGACAAATTATGCAAATGATGCGGAAGCAATTATGACCAAATAAAAACTTTTACATTATACACTATGTATAACGCAAGAGTGTTGCCGAATTCCCCGTGAAGGGCTCTGGACAAACTCCTCTAGATTCCCCTTGAATGGGTTGAGGTGCCGCGTTGGCTCTCTTGGTTGAATACAAGTGTTAGCAACAATCCCACGCAAGTATATCAATTAAGCACAAATGAATATATCAAGCATATAAAGATAGACAATAATTGAATGCAAGATATAAACAAGAGACAAAGAGAGAGAGAGAGAGAGCAATCGCAAACACAAGGGTATGTTTCGAGGTTCGAGTACACTTGCTCTACATCCCCGCCTTCGACACACGAAGGATTTCCACTATGCAAGATCCCAATGGATCTCTCCTCGGTGCCGCAACACCTACAAGCCCTCGGACTCCCTAGTCCCGTACACACCGCAAGCCCACCGGCTCGCCGAGGCCGCACCTCGTACAACAAGTCCGCACCGAACTCGAAACAACGCGGACACACACGTCCGCCTCCTCAAAATACAAGAAATGATCTCTTGGTGATCTAAACACTTGATCACCAATAAAAGCTCTCACTACAACACACCTATAGGATGTATAATCAATGGTTGCTCAAGTGTGGTGTGAGAAAAACAAGGATGTGAAAGGTGGAGGAAAACTCAAAGACTTTCTTTTAACACTCTTTATAAAAACTTCCCTTTAGATAGGAAATATTTGCTCACTATTTTGTGGAGAAAAACTCTTCTGAAAGTATGGGAAAAACTGGCTCTAAAGGTCTCCAAAATCTTAGCTCAAAACAATGACCAAACCCCTTTTATAGAGGTCAGAAAAATGTGACCGTTGGGGTCTGTCAGAGCTTCCGGTCGACCGCCCGGTCGACCGCCAACGGTCGAAAATCCGACCGTTGGAGCCTCCGGTCGACCGCCCGGTCGACCCAGAAAACCCGAGAGCAGAACTCTCTGCAGCAGTCGACCGTCCGGTCGACCGGACCACTGTGCTGCACAGACATGCACAAGTCTGTGCACGTCGGTCGACCGTGGGTCGACCGGCCATGGTGCGGTCGACCGCTCGGTCGACCGACCAGCCTGTCAGCCAGTTCTAGGTCTGAAAATTGGTTAAAAATATTTTTTAAAATCTTTTAACACTTATAAAAATTCCATAAACTTGTTTTAACATTCTATATTGAAAACCAAACTTGTGATAAAAATTTTCAAGACATATATCAATATATTCATATCATTTCAGCGTCTTGCAAATTTTATCAAAAATCAAAACATGTATTTTTCAAACTTGGTTTCATAACTTCACAAAATATACAAACAAGATATTTGATTTCATTTTAAAGCATAGTGTGTATGGATATGATCCACTACACAATCATAATGTAATATCTATGTTTTTGACATTAAGCTCTAAACTTGGTTATGGTTGAAAAGATATACATGATAGAAATACCAAAAACCAAGGTATAAATTTTGTCACAAAGAAAATCTTTTAATAAATAAAAAATTCTTTTCTAAACATAAAAATCTTTTATGAAAGCAATTCTATCAAGAGTTCTATCAAGAGTGTGTGTGTAAGATATACTTGAGCAATCCACCAACCATCTATCCTTTATATTTTTAACTAAAACAAAAACTAAATCTTATACCTAGACACAAGTCTTCATCTTCTTGAAGTCTTCACTTGAAGGCTTCTCATCTTCTTGACTTGGTCCAAGCTTGATCCAAAACTCCTTGGATCACACCGTGCTAGCTTCAAATCTTGATATTTTGTCCTTTGTTGAGCTATGCACCTACTAAGATCTTGATAATGAATCTGTCACTAATTAAACACAAGATCATTAGTAAACATAACTTCATGAGTTGATCATCATCAAAACTAGGGTGATAGGCCTTTGGGCCAACATATACAATTACTGATTGACTGTTACTGTACGGTTATCGTTACTGTCACACATTGTCCCAGTGTTATAGGTAACATGAGTATTGATTGTTTTTATTGAATTAAATAATAATGAAAATTGAACAACTTACACCGGGATTGGGGAAATGATGGAGGAGACAGCGTCTGTATTTGGGTGGACCTAGGATACAGGTTGCGCAGCCAACTTACGGTTCCACTGCAGGGTTCTGGGGGATGACTGACATCCCATCTGTTTACTGTTCCACAGTGCTACTGTGAGTTTACTGTTCCACAGTGATACTGTGAGTACTGTTACTGTTATGACTACCTGAAGGTAGGGCCTGGTTCAGCGCCAGGCATCTGAGCCGTGGTCCCGGGTATGTACGGGACCCACCTAAAGCATGCACAATGTCTCCAACCGATCAGTTTCAATAACTGAGGACCTCGATTGGCATGTGTGATAGGCGTAGTATGGGATGTGTCTATTACATGTGACAATTGGTGTTCGCTGACATAATAAATATTAATAAATTGGTTATAGCATATTGTGACTGACTATATTATCTGACTGTGCATATGTATACTATGATAGATATATGTTTGTACTCATGACCAGAATTGTATACCAGACTAGTGACATGCTAGGTTGCTCATCTAGACATTAGTTGTCCCCGTTATCATGACATCAGTTACTTGTTTACAGATGTTTTACTTGTCTTTTATCTGCACGCTTATTCATGTTATTGTTTCAGTTGTTCGTTTATTATGTTATCTTATGACTGCAGTTTATATTGCTATTATTTTGTGCACATAGTTATATGCACGAGTTCTCCTTTTACACACACACACTCACCAGGTCGCTTTCTGACGACCCTAGATTTGCACGTCCATATATTGGACGCTTGTTTCTATTGTGCAGATGTTCGATGAGATTGTACGCTTTGCGAGGAGCAGGACTCCCTCTTCCTTTTGATTCTGGTATTCTTTCATTTCGTTATTCTGCTATTAGTTTTGATTCATGTATATCACACTTGGCTTCTATTCTATCCTTACTTCATTTGAGATCATGTGTAGCCTTTATATGTATTATTGCAGTGATCGTTGATTATTATGGTTCAGATTTATAGCTTGTTCAGGTTATTTTAGGCTTAATGTGTATGCGTGAGGTATTTCCTCTTGTATATATGTCGCCGACCTTCGTCGCGACTCCGTTTCCTCGTATTTTGGAAGCGGGGCGTGACAATAAGATTCATATGGATTTAGAAATCAAAAGAGAAAGGGGTAATCTAGAAGGTTAATAAACTTAAAACAATAAAAATAAAGCAAAAGCAATTTTTGATTAGATAAAGAAATAATAAGAGAAAGGAGAAACTTACATCAACCGTCAACCTTGAATCCGCTCTCTTAAACTTATGAATCTCTCTTTAATTTAAATTACAAAGAAATAGAAAATAGTGTGTTTCAGGATTACAATCACCCTTTTTAGTGGTTTTGATGATTACAAAACATATTAGTTATTTGTACTAATATTGTTTATTGTTTAAGTGTGTTTCAGGATTCTAACTCAACTAGAAGGATTCTTCCCTAAAGGAGGTGCTTTGGACTCAAGTCTACTCAATTTGGGCTCAAGAATCAAGTTTTGAAGATCATATGGTGAAAGCCCTCTTGAAGAACTTGAAGTCCTTAGAACCAATGTAAGATTTAGAATGTTAAAGTTTGAGTGTTGGATATTGCTAGGATACACATACACAATTGGTTTTGTTAAAATGTGAGTCTTGTATTTAAGTTTTCATTTTAAAATTGGTTTCATGTCTTAGTAGATATTTACATGACCCTAAGTTTTACAAAATAAATATCATGTTTAGATCATGTTTATATACTCCTACTAGCATGTTACTTAAGTTTGTTCAAACTCAAAACTATTTTACAAATTTTTCTATCTCAAAAAAAATACTGATTTTTCCTGTTTCAGGCTGACCGGCCGACTGGCCCGGTCGACCGGCGCAAGTCCCAGGACGTGCACGTTTGTGCACGTCTGTCGGTCGACCGCACGGGCGACCGACTGTAAGCAGCCACTCTCGGTTTTTTTCGGGTCGACCGGTCCGGTCGACCGCAGAAGAGAGCTGTGCTCTGTCTTTTGGGACGGTCGACCCGACCGGTCGACCGGAGCCAACGGCTCTTTGCCAGCTGAGCTGGCGGTCGACCGGCCCGGTCGACCGCCAAGCCTACTGCTGCCCACGGCTCTTCCTCTTTGTGCAATTCTGAAATCTGTTTTTGATATGCTTTTGGCAGACTTTACAGGGTTTTCCAGTTTGTTTTCAGAGCAAATAAGGTCTAAATAAAATGTTTAAACCCATTTCTCTCCCTATAAATAGAGGAGAAGACTCTCTTACTAGATACCAAGAAAAAGCATTAAGTTTTTCAAGTTTTTCAAAAGAGAAGAAAAAGTGTTTTAAGCTCTTCATTTCCAATACTTTCTTGAGCTAGTTTTAGTTGTGATGTTAGCTAATATCAATCACAACTGAGTTTTTCTCACTACACTCCATAGAGCCAAAATTCCTTACTCATTCTATAAGGAAATTGTAAAAGAGTGGAGACATTGTAAAAGAGTTTAAGTGATCAAGTTGTGATCACTTGGGTGACTTGTGATCTTCTTCATCTTGTGGAGACACCTCTTCGGTAGAGGTTTTGTAAGTTGTGGAGCTCGGTGCTCGGGTCTTCGGTAGGCCATGTAATCGTCCTCGGTGGATAGTGGAAACCCTTCACGGAGGTGAAGGCGGGGAGTAGAGCGGTGGCTCGAACCTCGAAACAAACATCTTGTGTTTGCGATTGCCTTGTGTCTATTCTTGCTTTAAATTTCTATTGCACTATATTGCTTTCAATTACTGCTGTGATCTTGTTTCTTTCTTTGTGCTATTACTTCAAGCTTGTGATAATATGATATATTGTGTGCATCTCACTATTCATCATCATACTTTGCCTTGATCGATCATATCTCATACAACAAGGTTGCATTGCGCACTCTAACCCATTCAAGGGGAATTGGGAGGAAGGAGTCAGAACCTCTCACGGGGTATTCGGCTCTTAGTCTTGTTTGAGAGATCGTTGCATCATTCAT
>JAVJIF010030908.1:0-108209 GCA_038442645.1 Agave tequilana
TTTCTTGAGCTAGTTTTCAGTTGTGATTGTTAGCTAATATCAATTCACAACTGAGTTTTCTCACTACACTCCATAGAGCCAAAATTCCTTTACTCATTCTATAAGGAAATTGTAAAAGAGTGAGACATTGTAAAAGAGTTTAAGTGATCAAGTTGTAATCACTTTGGTGACTTGTGATCTTCTTCATCTTGTGGAGACACCTCTTCGGTAGAGGTTTTGTAGGTTATGGAGCTCGGTGCTCGGGTCTTCGGTAGGCCATTGTAATCGTCCTCGGTGGATAGTGGAAACCCTTCACGGAGGTGAAGGCGGGGAGTAGAGCGGTGGCTCGAACCTCGAAACAAAATATTGTGTTTTGCGATTGCCTTGTGTCCATTCTTGCTTTAAATTTCTATTGCACTATATTGCTTTCAATTACTTGCTTGTGATCATGTTTCTTTCTTTGTGCTATTACTTCAAGCTTGTGATACTTGTGATATATTGTGTGCATCTCACTATTCATCCATCATACTTTGCCTTGATCGATCATATCTCATACAACAAGTTGCATTGCGCACCTCTAACCCATTCAAGGGGAATTGGGAGGAAGGAGTTCAGAACCTCTCACGGGGTATTCGGCTCTTAGTCTTGTTTTGAGAGATCGTTGCATCATTCATCATACTTAGTTTTAAAAAGAATCATTTGATTAGCAATTACACCTATTCACCCCCCCTCTAGGTGTTTTTCAATTGGTATCAGAGCTTGGACTCTAGGATTTGGCTTAACAACCTTAGAGAGATCCTAATTTTGCTAATCATTTCATTCATTTTCACTTAGTAAAAATGGCCGATGGAATTAAAACCCCTCCTAAGTTTGATGGACTTAACTTTCCCATATGGAAGGTTAAGATGACCGTTTCTTGCAATCTCTAGGTAGTCGAGTTGCAAAGGCCGTGACCAAACCCTTTAGTGCACCCCCCGGTGATGAATCCACTTGGTCCGAAATAGAGACCAAAGAATTTGATGCCAATGCTAGGGCTCACTATGCACTACTTCAAGCCCTTAATGATGATGACATAGCTAGAGTTATTCATTGCAAGTCCGCATATGAAATTTGGACACATTTGCTAGTTACACATGAAGGGACCTCACAAGTGAAGAGGGCTAAGATTGACCTTCTTCGGTCCCAATATGAGAATTTTTGCATGCAAGAAAATGAAACCATAGATGATATGGTTACAAGATTTACAAAGATTACTAATGGACTTTCTTCTCTAGGTGATGCTATTGATAATGATCAAAGAGTTAGAAAGATCATCCGGGCTCTTCCTCCTTCATGGGAAGTAAAAGTAACAACCTTGAAGGAACTCAATGACAAGGAAGAGATGGAATTGATTGGTCTCATTGGGAACCTCAAAACCCATGAGATGGAGAGGAAAGTGAGGGAGGACATGGCTCCTTCCAAGAAGAAAACAATAGCCTTCAAAAGTCAAATCACACTCCGAAGAAGATGATGAAGAAGAAGATGACGAAGAGCTCTCACTTCTTGTCAAGAACGTCCGGAGGATGAACAACAAGGCTAAATTCCAAGGAAGAAGGAGATGGCAAGGAGGCAAAGAAGAAAGAAAAATTATATGCTTCAATTGCCAAAGACCGGGACACATAGTGGCGGAGTGTCCGGATAAAGTGAAGCCCTCCACCTCAAAGAAGCCTCACAAGAAGAAGGCTATGAAAGCTACATGGGATTCCGAGAGCGAATCCGAGGAGGAAATTGATACCGCCAACATGTGCTTCATGGCTAATGAAAGCACAAGCAAGGTAACCCCCTCCACTTCTCCTAATGATGAACTTTCCATGGATGAATTAGGAGAAGCTTTTGTAGAATTATCACATAACTATGATTTTCTTAAGAAAAAGTATTTAAAAATGAAAAGGAAAATGAATATCTTAATCATCAAGTTTTTACTCTTTCTAAAGAAAAGGATGAATTACTTTCCACTCTTGTTTCCACTCAAAAAGATTTTGACAAGTATAAGATTTCTTGTAAAGATAAGTCTCCACTAATTGATTCTAATGAGATTACCATGCTTAAAGAGAGAATAGACTCATTGGGAATTGTTTTAAAAAATTGTGAGTTTGATAAGAAGAAGATAGAGGCCATGTTTCCTAAGAAACAAGCCTCTAAGAAAAATGTTCACCATGCTCATGCTCATGTTCATACCACACAACCTTTACATCATGGCAAACCCCCAAAGCATGCTCACACTTCACACACACATCATGCATTCATGTATGGAAGAGTGTTCTCATGTTCACATTGTGGGTGGAAAGGACACTTAACCAATTTTTGCTATGATAGACTAAGTGCATCTTATCATAATGTTTGGGTTCGAAACACTAACTTTCAAGGACCCAAGAAAGTTTGGGTACCAAAGTCAACAATTTTGTTAAATGATATAGGTACCTTCCAAAGCCCAACGACGTAGAGGATTGTGGTATCTTGATAGTGGTTGCTCAAGGCACATGACTTGGGACATCAACAACTTTGCAACCCTATCAAGATACCATGAAGGTGGCACCGTCACCTTCGGAGATGATGCCAAGGGTAAAATCATCGGTATTGGTAATGTAAAACTCGGCACATCCCCTTTAATTGAAAATGTAGTTTTAGTTGATGGACTCAAGCATAACCTCTTGAGTGTTAGTCAACTTTTGTGATAAAGGTTTGATGTTGTTTTGATCATATAGCTTGTAAAGTAATTGATAGAATTTCTAATACTTGTGTGTTTTTCGTTTTCGTGAGAGTAATGTTTATATGATAGATATGTCTAATATGTCTTGTAATATTACTTGTTTAAAAGCCCTCGATGACGACTCTTGGTTGTGGCATAGAAGACTAGGCCATATTTCATTTGACCACATATCTAGGTTAAACACAAAGGAAATGGTGAAAGGTATTCCTTGTTTGAGTTTTTAAAAGGACCGAGTTTGTAACGCATGTCAATTGGGAAAAAAACTAAGTCTTCTTTCAAGTCAATTAAGGATATCATGACATCACGTCCTTTGGAGTTAATCCATATGGATCTTTTGGCCTACACAAACCAAAAGTCTAAGTGGGAATAGATTTGCATTTGTTTTGGTTGATGACTTTTCACGGTTTACTTGGGTTTTCTTTCTTGAACACAAAAATCAAGCATTTTCATATTTCCAAACTTTTAAGAAAAGAGTTGAAAAAGAAAAAGATGTTTCAATTTTAAGAATAAGAAGTGATAGAGGAGGTGAATTCATTAACCTACCCTTTACCACTTTTTGTGAAGAACATGGAATTAAGCATGAACTTTCTTGTCCTAGAACTCCACAATAAAATGGAGTAGTTGAACGGAAAAATCGAACTTTACAAGAGATGGTTAGGACAATGCTAAGTGAATATGGTCTACCACATTATTTGTGGGCCGAGGCCGTAAATACATCATGCTATATATCAAATCGTGTTTTCTTGTGTAAAAATACTTCAAAGACTTCTTTTGAAATGTACTTTTCTAGAAAACCAAATGTTTAATATTTCAAAGTTTTTGGATGCAAATGTTTTGTTTTAAATACAAAAGATAATTTAGGAAAATTTGATGCTAAAACTTATGAGGCAATTTTTGTTGGGTATTCTAATACAAGTAAGGCTTATAGAATCTTCAATAAATCATCTTTGACTATTGAGGAATCTATACATGTTAAGTTTGAAGAATCTAACTTGTTTGTTAAGAATGTTGTAGAAATAGATGCTTTGGATGAAGGCTTGGAGAAAGTGACCTTGGAGGATACTACTACTATGGGAGACAAGCCAAAGGATGATGAAGGAAGTGAAGCTAAAGTAGAAGAGGCTCAAGGAAATGAAAATCTAACAAATAAAGTGGAGCCTACTCAACAACTTCCAAAGGGTTGGAGGTACAATCCTCATCATCCCAAGGACCTCGTCATAGGTGAAGTATCAAAAGGGGTAACCACTCGCTCTAAACTTCATGATTATTGTGGACATTATGCATTTATTTCTCATGTTGAACCCAAGAACGTCCTCGAAGCCGAGGCCGATTCATATTGGTTGCTAGCCATGCAACAGGAACTCAATCAATTTGAGCGCAACCAAGTTTGACACCTTGTTCCTAGGCCCCACGATAGACCAACAATTGGTACTAAGTGGATCTTTAAGAACAAGTTGGATGAATTGGGTAACGTTGTTAGGAATAAAGCTAGGTTAGTTGCCCAAGGTTACACTCAAATCGAAGGAATCGATTTTGAAGAAACCTTTGCACCCGTAGCACGGCTTGAAGCCATACGGATGACACTAGCATTTGCCTCATATAAAGATTTTAAATTGTTTCAAATGGATGTTAAAAGTGCTTTTCTAAATGGTTTTATTGAAGAGGAGGTGTATGTTGAACAACCCCCCGGGTTTGTTGATCCTACACATCCGGATTTTGTGTTTAAATTAGATAAAACTCTTTATGGTTTAAAACAAGCCCCTAGGGCTTGGTATGAAAGACTTTCTTCATTTTTGATTTCAAATGGTTTTAAGAAAGGTAAAATTGACACAACTTTGTTTACAAAACATGTAGAAAAAGACATTCTTATTGTGCAAATTTATGTTGATGACATTATTTTGGTTCTACTAATGAATCTCTTTGCCAAGCTTTTGAATCATGCATGAAGGATGAATTTGAAATGTCTACGATGGGGGAGCTCAACTATTTCCTTGGACTCCAAATCAAGCAAAGGACTGATGTGATCTTCATAAATCAAGCCAAGTACACAAAGGAACTCATCAAAAGGTTCGGGCTTGAAGGATCTAAAGTAAGCAAAACTCCCATGGCAACAACTACTAAGCTTGACAAGGATGAATAAGGTAAAAGTGTAGACATTAAGCTTTATCGTAGCATGATTGGTAGTTTATTGTATTTGACGGCTAGTAGGCCGGATATTATGTTTCCGTTTGTCTTTGTGCTCGTTTTCAATCATGTCCTAAGGAGTCTCATTTAGTAGCGGTAAAACGCATTATTAAATACCTTAAGGGCACTATTGAAATGGGTTTGTGGTATCCGAAAACCGGACTATTTGATATGAAGAGTTTTTCAGATAACGACTATGCGGGTTGTAGGGTAGATAGGAAGAGCACAAGTGGAACATGTCAATTCTTAGGTAATTGTCTTGTATCTTGGTCTTCCAAAAGCAAAATTCGGTAGCCCTTTCAACCGCCGAGGCGGAGTATGTTGCGGCCGGAGCTTGTTGTGCACAAGTTCTTTGGATGAAACATACTCTCCTTGACTATGATTTACACTTTGATCATGTTAAAATATTTTGTGATAATACTAGTACTATTCACATGACAAAGAATGCAAATCAACATAGTAAAACCAAACACATTGACATTAGGTATCACTTTCTTAGAGATCATTATGAGAAAGGTGATATTGATATTGATTATGTTTCTACCGATTTTCAACTTGTCGATATTTTTACTAAACCATTGGATTATGCTAAATTTTCTTTATTTGTGGTGAGTTGAATGTTTGCATTATGGATTCTTAAAGAAAAATTTCTTTTATTTTGTTTGTTTAACCCTTTTTTGATGTATGACAAAAAGGGGGAGAAAAAGTATGAGTTTGTTTGTTGTTTTGTTTGTTTATTTTTGTTTATTGTGTATATTTTGATGCATTTGAGTTTTTGATAAAGCTATGTGTTTTCAATGCCTTATGTATTTAGCTCTTCTTTGACATTTTTGATACATAGCATTATTTGAGGGGGAGCTTTCAAGCTCTTCTTCCATTTTTGTTTAAATAACCTATATGTTTTGTCATCATCAAAAGGGGGAGATTGTTGGCCCAAGGTTACAATCACCTTTGTTTAAGTGTGTTTGATGATTACAAAACATATTAGTTATTTGTACTAATATTGTTTATTGGTTAAGTGTGTTTCAGGGATCTAACTCATCTAGAAGGTTTATTCCCTATTAGCAAAGGTTTTGGACTCAAGTCAACTCAAATTGGGCTCAAGAATCAAGCTTTGAAGATCATATGGTGAAAAGCCCTCCTTGAAGCACTTAAAGTCTTTAGAATCAATGTAAGAATTAGAATGTTAAAGTTTGAGTGTTGGATATTGGCTCTAGGATACACATACACAATTTGGTTTTTTTAAAATATAAGTCTTGTATTTAAGTTTTCATGTTTTTAAATTAGGTTTCATGCCTTAAATATATATTTACATGACTCTATATTTTACAAAAATAAATACCATGTTTAGATCTTGTTTATATACTCCTACTAGCATATTACTTAAGTTTCCTTAAAGTCAAAAATTATTTTGCAAAATTTTTCAAGTCAAAAATACACTGTTTTTCCTGTTTCAGGCTGACCGGCCGACCGGCCCGGTCGACCAGCCTTTGTGCCTGGGCGTGCACGTCTGTGCACGTCCGACGGTCGACCGGGCGGGCGGTCGACCGTCTGAGAGCAGGATTGCTCTCGAGTTTTCTGGGTCGACCGTCCGGTCGACCGCCAGAGGAAGACTGAGAGCAGGTTTGTTCTCGGGTTTTCTGGGTCGACCGGCCGGTCGACCGCCAGAAGACCCGAGCCAACGGCTCTTTGACCAGCTGAGCTGGCGGTCGACCGGCCCGGTCGACCGCCAAGCCTGCTGCTGCCCAACGGCTCTTTCCTCTTTTGTGCAATTCTGAAATCTGTTTTTTGATCTGCTTTTTGGCAGACTTTTACAGGGTTTTCTAGTTTGTTTTCAGAGCAAATAGGTCTAAATAAAATGTTTTAAACCTATTTCTCTCCCTATAAATAAAGGAGAAGACTCTCTTACTAAATACCAAGAAAAAGCCTTAAGTTTTTCAAGTTTTTCAAAAGAGAAGAAAAGTGTTTTAAGCTCTTCATTTCCAATACTTTCTTGAGCTAGTTTTCAGTTGTGATTGTTAGCTAATATCAATTCACAACTGAGTTTTTCTCACTACACTCCATAGAGCCAAAATTCCTTTACTCATTCTATAAGAAATTGTAAAAGAGAGACATTGTAAAAGAGTTTAAGTGATCAAGTTGTGATCACTTTGGTGACTTGTGATCTTCTTCATCTTGTGGAGACACCTCTTCGGTAGAGGTTTTGTAAGTTGTGGAGCTCGGTGCTCGGGTCTTCGGTAGGCCATTGTAATCGTCCTCGGTGGATAGTGGAAACCCTTCACGGAGGTGAAGGCGGGGAGTAGAGCGGTGGCTCGAACCTCGAAACAAACATCTTGTGTTTGCGATTGCCTTGTGTCCATTCTTGCTTTAAATTTCTATTGCACTATATTGCTTTCAATTACTTGCTTGTGATCTTGTTTCTTTCTTTGTGCTATTACTTCAAGCTTGTGATAGTTGTGATGTATTGTGTGCATCTCACTATTCATCCATCATACTTTGCCTTGATCGATCATATCTCATACAACAAGGTTGCATTGCGCACCTCTAACCCATTCAAGGGGAATTGGGAGGAAGGAGTTCAGAACCTCTCACGGGGTATTCGGCTCTTAGTCTTGTTTTGAGAGATCGTTGCATCATTCATCATACTTAGTTTTAAAAAGAATCATTAGATTAGCAATTACACCTATTCACCGCCCCTCTAGGTGTTTTTCAGTCTTTATCATTCAATTCCTTCAAGGTGGTAGCTTTGATTTCCCATGATGAAGGGAGAGCACGAATCACCTTACGCACCTTTTGGTCGTTGTTGATTTCATCAACTAGAGAAACAAGAGCATTCGTGATTTTAGTAAACTTAGTGATCATATCATCAATAGATTCATTTTGTTGCATTTTAAAACTTTCATATTGGGAACGCAAAAGATCAATTTTAGCTCTCTTGACTTGTGATGTTCCCTCATGAGTGACCAATAAGTGTTGCCAAATCTCATAGGCGGACTTGCAATGGATAACCCGTGTTAAGTCATCCTCATTCAATGCTAAAAGTAGGGTATTTTGAGCCTTCGAATTAGCCTCAAATTCCTTGGAGGTAAGATCGGACCAAGTGTCCTCCTCACTTTCAGGTTTACTAAAAGGCTTGGTCAAAGATTTAGCAACTAGGCTACCTAGAGATTGTAGAAAAATGTTTATCCTAACTTTTCATATGGGAAAGTTGAGTCCATCAAATTTGGGAGAGGTCTTAATGTTATCGGCCATCTTTACTAGTGTATGAATTATAATATGAAAATAGTGATTAGCAATTTATAGGATCTCTCTAAGGATGTGAAGCCAAAAACTAGAGTCCTAGCTCTAATCCCAATTGAAATCACCTAGAGGGGGGGTGAATAGGTGATTATGCTAATTAATGCACAAATTTAAAAATGAGATGATGCAACGATCACTCAAAGCAAGATTAGAAGCCGAATACCCCGTGAAGGGCTCTGAACTCCTCCTCGTGTTCCTCTAAATAAGAGTTTGAGGTGCGCAATGTAATCTTGTTGTGAGAGTATAGATCGACAATATAAGAATGAATGAATAGAAAGTAAACAACACAAGTAAACCAATCGCAAACACAGAGATTTGTTTCGAGGTTCGAGTACCCAGCTCTACGTCCCCGCATTCACCCAGAAGGATTTCTGATCCACTAGAATTTTCACAAAGGATTATAACCACTAGAGAGTACCCAACTCCTCAACACACTCCTCTAGTCTAGAGGTAGTGGAGCCAGAAATACAATAATCACTTGGTGATCAAAAGACCACAAACTCTCTTTTGAAAAATTTTCTTTACAAAAACCCTAGAGAATAATACATAAGATTGAAGCTCAAGATTTTGTAAGTGATATAAAAATAGAAGAGAGATTTTAAGAACCAAAAACTTTCAGAAAATTTTGAAAATAATAGCCCAAAACTTAAACAAAAGCTCTTTCTCAAAAAAACTCAAAACTATTAATCTTTGAATTTATTGTGAAAACCTCTACCCTAATGACCCATTTATATAGGATTTAGGAAGAGTAAACATAGAAAACTTTTTCCTAAATAAAAGAGGAAGAAATTGACCCTCTAATACAGCTAACCACGTTTTTTTTAAACTTAAACACGGTTTAAAAACATGTTAAAAATCAACCTCCAGAAAATTAGCTATTACTGACAATCTGGCAGATTAGTCAACTTTGAGCCCATTTTTCAGGCTGCAAACATCCGAATTCAGAATTAGGCATATAGAAATAATTTGTAAATCTTTAAGTCTTCTTTTTAATGCAACTGAAATCAACTCAATATCATTTTTATTAGAAAGTTATCAATAAATCACTGACAGATATCAAATCAGAAACTGTAAGCTATTTTCAGAACAAGAACAGAGTTCAACCAAATATTTGACATCTTTAAAATTTGAATCTGAAAATTATTATTGAATAAAAAATTTAGATCTGAAAGTTATCTTTGAAATGCAAGTTAAATTGTTATTTAAATATAAGAATAAAAATTATGATAACAAATATAAAAGGGTGTTAAGCAGATCAGCAGAACTAAAAATGGTTCAAATCTCAAACCCGATATATGTACTTGAAATCCAAAATCGGTTAAACGAAAAACCAAATGTATTGAATTTGTGTTTGTGTATATGAGCTTCAAATATATATACTATTATTTAATAAAATAAACTATATGAGTCTACAAGCAGGAGTCTCTGATAGTTGATGTTGAGCAACGTTTGAGCTAGACCCTAATATCCCATGCTTGAGAACTCTTGAGCCATCAATACCTGTATCAACCTGAAATTCATTCTTTAACTTCTATTAGTACCAAATAGCTTTTATATGGTTTGTTATCATCAAAACACATAACCCGGGGATTGTAACCTTTGGGCCAACATATGTAAATTTTGTTTAAAATTTTAGATATACATGTATACCCTTGAGTTACTTATTTTTCATGCAAATTCTATTATGGACTCATTGTGTTTGGGATATGTATATATGCTTCTAGCTTATATAAAACATACATATGCCTTAAAGTATGTATAGTTTTGATGAAAATTAAATTTTGGTGATTTTCATGTTTTTGAGAAGGAATTTCATATGAGTTTCATTGCCTTTTTTCATGATTATGCTTTTTCACATGATTTTTGTACACTTACTTTATTTGTGTTTACTCATTACTTGTTTTATGAGTACCTTATTGAGCTTTATATATCTTGAGTGTCTATTTTGTGTAAAATGCATGCTTCATGAAATATATGATTTGGTTTCATGTTTTAAAGAATCTATAACTAGTTATTACAAACTATCTTAAACTAGTTCATATTCTTCAATTGGTAGAGTTTTTCAATTATGTTAAAATTGTTTTCAAACTTATTTTTGAACACACCTACCAACGCCAAGGGTGGATGGATGGCGACCATGCCTTGTATGCTTATTATTGAAAATCCTTTTAAACATGTGCATTAAAGGGAGGTAGTATGAGTTATACACTTGATCCTCATTATATTTTCAATTGGTATCACAATTGATATTTTTTATATACTCATATTTATGTTTTCTATATATATGTATGCTTCAGACTTCAAATAGTATGAATTACGATTGGTATTTACATTTTCATATATATATGATTTGAATGTGCTTACAATATCTTTATATCTTAAAGCACAAATTATGTTTATGCTAAGCTTGATTTAGTCCTTAATATCAATTTTTTTCAGTTGGTATCTTATACAAGCTTATGAATTGTTTTTATTAGTATTTCATAAAGGGGGAGAAAATTCATGCTTTATCTTTCAATCGATTTTATTTTTAATTGGTATCTTACTCCCACTCTTTATGATGAAAAATACTTTATTTTAATATATGCTAATATTTTCAATATTGGTATCAATAATCTTAATTTGGTATTATTCTCAATTTGGTATCTTTATTACAAAATGATTTGTATCTACCAAAATGTGGTTTGTATTTTCAATTAGTTTTTACTTTCTATTGGTATCAAACATTACAATATATATATATTTCAATTGGTATTAAAAGCATAAAATATTTCATTTTCTATTGGTATCAAAAATTTACAAGATATTTCAATTGGTATCTTTTGATATCTTAAAAATTTTATTTATTTTCAATTGGTATCATAAATTGGTATAATAATGTTTCGGTATATACCTTTATCATAAATTGGTATAATTTTAATTGGTATCATATTGTTTTAATATGTATTGCTTATATGCAAGGGAAGCTTAACATCTTCTCTATATATAGATTCATGTTGAGTGTAGTTCATATTGAGGAGCTTGACCTCTCTTCTCTATGTCTTACACGTGTGTAGTAGGGGCTTCACATCTCCTTTTTATACATTGTCTATTATGCTTTATATGGTTAGGCCTTAGTCATCTCTTTTCATATAAATGCATGTATGCAGGGGGAGTTAACTTTACGTCTCTCCTCTTCACGAAGGTATATCGCATATATATATCTTATTGTTTGATTTGTTTTTGCCTCTTTATTGTTTAATTTAACAAAAAGGGGGAGAAGATTTTTTTTGAATATATTTATGCCCCTTTGTTGATGATTGATAAGAAGAGGGAGAAGTATTTGATGAGTTTTATATATGCATGTGTATTTTATTTCCTTATTTTATACAAAAAGGGAAGAAGAATTTTGAAAATTTATATATGCATGTGAAAGATCACCTAGAGGGGGGTGAATAGGTGATTATGCTAATCTAGTCAACTCAATGCGGAATTTAAAAACTTAATGCAATACACTCAAGTGCAATCAACAAATAATGCACACACAACCAAGCCAAGCAATATGAATGCACAATATAAATAGTTGCAAGGCATAAAGTAAAGAGAGAATAGAGAGAGTCAATGGATCAAGCGCAAACAACAAGATATGTTACGAGGTTTGAGCACCCAGCTCTACATCCCCGCCTTCGACACACGAAGGATTTCCAATCCACTAGCTAGTCCACAAAGGACTCTCACAAGGAGTACCCAACTCCTCTCTTTACAACCACAACCTCCTCCTTGAGGCAAGCTCCAATCCAATCAAACAATCACCTCACAACCCGAGGGATTAGCACAAAGCAAACACAAGGATCACCTCACAACTTGAGGGATACAACCCAAGGCACAAAGCCAAACAAAGATTGGGTTTTTAACTTGGTGGTCTAAACAACAAGCACAAACAATTTCTTTCTCCCACACAAAAATCCTATAGAAGAGACAGTAGATTTTAGCTCAAGTGTGGAGAAAACCAATGGGATGGAAATCAAAAATCATAAAGAAAATCCTTGGAAAAACTGAAACCAAGATATAGAAGATGAATCAAAACTCTTTTTCCCAAAAACCCTTTTCTTTGAATTTCCAAACCCTAGCAAAAACACCAAATAGATTGTTCAATTTGAATCCAAAAACTTCTTTTGATTGCTGTGAAAACACCAGAGAGTAGGGAAAAATTCGCACAAAAAATCTTAGAGAAACTCTTTCTAATGGGGTATTTATAGACCCCAGAAAAATATAGCCGTTGGCAGCAGAAAAGCCAGAAATACACTGCCGGTCGACCGGTCCGGTCGACCGTCCAACGGTCAATTTTTGCCCATTGGCAGCTGCCGGTCGACCGGCCCGGTCGACCCAAACAAACAGAGAGCTCTGCTCTCAGCCCGGTCGACCGTCCCGGTCGACCGTCCCAAAGCTGCCAAACGTGCACAGATTTGTGCACGTTGGTCGACCGGCCCGGTCGACCGACCTCAGCCCTAGTCGACTAGTCAGGTTACTAGTCGACTTGGTTGAAGCCTGGAACAGAAAATTGGATAAAAACATATTTTGAAAAATCTTTTAACACTCCTAAAAATCACCAAAAATAGTTTTATCAATTTGCATTGATATATAAACATGTGGTAAAAAGTTTAGCTCAAATATCAATCAATATGAACTATTTTGTGTCTTATCATTTTTATCAAAAACCAAAAACTGTATTTTCTAAAACTTGGATTTTGAATAGAAAATACGTTTTGTCCAAAACTCTTCCAATACAAAAACATGATATTTAAACAACATTTAGGCATGATGCATATGGATAGAAATCCAATATACATGAAACAACTATATATCCATTTTTTGTCAATAATTCCAAAATATGTTTTGTCAAAAATACCAAAACATAAAACACATGAATAAGTGAGTCAAAACTAAGTTTGTCTAGGAAATTAAAGCATCTATGTATATAGAACAAATCATATATACATTAAACCATGTAAACTTGTTTTGATCTATCTATTCATGAAACCAAGATCGGTTAAACCTAAAACGAAAAACCAAAAACCAATATTCAAAACATGAAACGTGTGTGTGTTGTGAACTTGAGCATTATCATACTATTCTAATCTTTACAATTTGGATCTAAACACAAAACTAAACTATGGTACCGAAGTCTTCTTGTAGAGCGCAAACTCCAAGCCGACTCGATCCAAAACTCCTTGATCCACCGAGCAAGTGCTATATATGATCTTCGACGCTCGGGCTCTTGAATCAACATGTGAAAGATGTGTGGAAGCTTTCACCAACTAATAACTTGATTAATGATCTGAAACTAAAATCACAAGATTATTAGTACACATAACTTCATGAGTTAATCATCATCAAAACTAGAGTGGAAGGCCTTTGGGCCAACAACATGTTTATTTTTTCAATTAGTATCAGAGCATATAAGTATTGACTTTGTGCGTATCCCTCTATCATGAGGTTGATCTTGTGTGGCTTAGTGCCTTACCTCTTGTGCATAGGTTGTTGTTGTTGTTTGAAAGAGGAGTTGTGTACTCCAAAGTTGTATTGCCCAAATTCTCAGTGGAGATTCCCTGTGTGGGAAGTCATGTATGGACGATATAGTGAAAATCCTTCTGTATGAAGGCGGGGACGTAAAGCAGTGACTCAAACCTCGAAATATATCTTGGTGTTTGCGATTGATCCACCTTCTCTAAAACTCTCTCTCTTATTGGCATTGCATCATATTGTTCATATCATATCTTATATGCATGGTTTTGATTGTGTGCCATACTTGTGTTGAACCAAGAGAGCTTTACATAGCACCTCAACTCTTATTTATAGGAATTCAAAGGAGTTAGTCTAGTGCCCTTCACCAGAAATTCGGGTACACTCTTTGGTTACACTAAGTGTGTTGCAATTTAGTTTTAATTCCGCATCATTTGTCATTAGATTAGCCATACACACCTATTCACCCCTCTTTAGGTATACTTTCAGGCTTAACCAGGGCCTGGTCGAGCCAGTCCCGGTCTGAGCCAGGCCACACCAGGCCCAGGCTGGCCTGTTACAGACCTGGGTTCGGGTCTATTTTACAGACACGAACCCGCCACAAAACAAGAAAAAAAAGGAAAAGAAAAAGGAAAAGGAAAAGAAAATAAATAAATTAAATATAATAAAAATATGTTGAAAATTACTATAACATTTTACTATAGCAGGCCCAAACCCAAAACCCATTACTGTAGCAGACCCGTTACAGTAGCAAACAGACCCGTTAAGCCTTTATTGATTTTTAGGTTTATTTTAATTCAGAAAAATTCGAAATAAACTCAAAAAATTCAAGAAAATTCACAAAAAATCATAAACTAAACTTGGGACTCTGTAAAATTATTTTAAGAGTATTATTACTTAGAATAACATGAAATTAATTATTCTTTATAATCATTATTCAATGGTTGTTTGTTTAAAAAATTGCCAATAAATTTCTAAATATTATTAAAAAAATGTAAAATTCATAATCCAAAAATATGTAAATATTATACATCAATTTATTAGTTTATGCATGTATTTTATCATGAAAGTATATTTTTAAATGGTTGCTAAAATTCAGAAATTGAATTATTTAGAAATATTAACAAATTAAAATTATAATAAATAGTAAAAATTATATGCTCATTTAACTTATCACTGAATAAAGAATCTGTCGAGTTTCTAATTAATTCACATAATACTTAGGCCATGAATTTTACCCAGAGCCGGTTGTAGTTATGAAAATTCAGCTTACAATAACATCAGGCAAGTATACATACTCTCTCTCCTCTGTATTCTTTGTTAGTTTATAAAATCCTTTCCGATTTTGATTCTCATATCTTTCTCTGATCATGTGTATCGTAAGACATGCATACATAGGATGTTTGTTACATAAATGACCATTCAAGCATAATTGTAAGTTAGAAAATATTGTACAAGTAAGTTGACATCACCCTATGTCATGATTACTATTTTAAGATTATGTCTACATCCTAATACACTGGCATCACTTATACAATTATGCATTTGTCACTCGATGTTGTCACCGTTTTCCATTTTCTCGAAATTTTGATATGTATTGTAATCGCTATTTGACACTGATACTCTTGATACTGATCCCTAATCCTGTCAGGCTAAGTCACACATTATCTTGCACTTACATTGATTAATAAAATTAACTAAACCGGAGTTAATAGGGGAGACTGTAGCTAGAGAAATTCAGGGAGGTGTACATGAAAGAGCGACCCCTTGTGGGTTTGGATGTCACACGTGATCTTGTTATTTATGTGCGCTAGTTATTACATGTTGCATGATACCTGAGTACAATGAGCTGTTTCTCCCTGCTATCAGGATCCATTAACACATCACTTATTTGATATGTAGTTGCCCTGTGGGATGGAGCACATGATGGCTGCATCAGTTAGGGTAATAAAACATATTAGACTTAGAATTATCATTTGTTGCATTGATAATCTTTACTACATGATGTTTCTGGACTTGCCATATTATTCTTAACTTGTGATCTTGTGTTCTTGTGATATATGGCATTACTCGTCCAGGGTGCTTCATGCTCATTATATACATGTCATAGCATACATACATGATCTTATTTCACATGATCTAGTGTTCTGTTACTCTCACTGATATTTTATCTGTCAGTTTATATTACCGTCAGATTCATTATTCATTCATTCCAGTGCTCTACTTAAATTGCCCCTTCACTTTCACATTTCTTTATTATCGTTTCCTCTTTTTGTGTGTGCACTTGCTGGTCCGCTTCTGACGGACCTTGATTTTCAGCATCAGAGCTTGAGAAGACTGACGAACCACTATTCGAAGGAACCCAGGAAGACTATCAGGCGTAAGTCCGAAGTTTCTTATCTTACGTATTTTGGCATTTTGTCTTGTTATGATGATCCAATGCCAAAATTGTACCTTCTTCTTTTTTTGTTTTGTTATGTTTCCAATCTTGTGTCCAGACAAAGATTATTGTAGAGTATATCTTTTAAGTGAAAATAAAACTTCTAGTTGTTTTTTGTATATGTGTGTGAGAATTTTGCTCCATTACTACACCGTAAGGTATTCACAAAAGAGATTTCCCTCTTTGTGTCTATCTGCTGGCCATCATCACGTACCCGTACTCTGTATTTGGGAAGCAGGGAATGGCATGATTTTTTTGGTATCAGAGCAAGGTTTATTTTAATTCTGAACCATATAAAGGCAATCAGGATCACGTATAAGAAAAAGCATCTAGAATTATCTGAATACACATCGTTAGCCTAAACTCATGCCTTAGATTCCCTTCTAAACTATTCCCTTAGATTCCCTTCTAAATTATTCCCTATCTGTTCCAGACACTCGTGGCTCGGAACAAAAATGTTTCCTCTTCCTCCCTAGTCAACCCAGTCCCCTATAGTGACATGTGGTTGAGAGTTTTCAACCGACCTGTTAGTTATAAATGACTCTGGGTTTGATGTTGTCTTGGGCATGGACTGGTTGGGCACTTCCTATGTTCTTATTGACTGTAGGAAGAAGAAAGTTACTTTTGGGTCCCCAGTCATTCAGAGTTTGAATTTCATGCTGAGGATGTAACTCTGGAGCAAGCCCTATTCAAGAAGAGGTAATTGAAGGGAGTGTTAGAGTCCTTGTACTCTAAGGAGCAGGTTAATATGCCTGAGGTGGTATGTGAATTTCTTGACATCTTTCCTGAGGATCTCCCTGGACTACCCCCTGTTTGAGAGATTGAATTTAGTATCGAGGTCTTGCCTGGAGCAGTCCCTATTTTTAAGGTGCCATACCGCATGGCTCCGGTAGAACTAGCGAAACTGAAGAAGCAAATTCAAGAATTGCTCGATAAGGGGTTAATCCGCCCGAGTGCTTCACCCTGGGGCACTCTGGTCCTTTAGTCAAGAAGAACGATGGTAGCCAGCGACTATGCATTGATTATCGAGAGTTGAACCAAGTCACAGTTAAGAATAAGTATCCCTTACCCCGGATTGACGATCTCTTCGATCAACTGGGGGAGCCACAATATTCTTGATCGAGGCAGAACAAGCACTCGAAAATGTGTGTTTTATGAAATTAATGAAAAGCTTGTATATGTGCTAATGTTCCCTCGATACTTCCGTTATAGCATTGGCTCAATGGGTCGAATCCACAGGGACGGGAGGCGATAGAAGCATTAACAGTCCGTTCACATGTTATGTTAACAAGTTCTTCTGTGTTAAAGAATTAGAAAGAAAAGTAAAAGAAAAGAAAATCCAGAACGTGATAGGTGAGAAGAGCGATGAAAGCGACGATATGAAAACAAGGAGAAGTGGTTTGGAAAACAAATAGAAAAGAAGATGAAGCTTGTGGTAAACAAGATGAAACAAAGGTGAACTAAAAGGATGGTAAAAATAACAATGGAAAAATGATAAAAGATTTTGAAAATGGTTTTTAAAGCAAAGTAAAAAAGCCAGAAGAAAACTATGAAAGAAAACTCATGGCTACTAACTACTAATTGCTCCACTATCCATGCTAACCTCTTAGTGATAGTTGCCTCACATGGATCCTTGGCCATCACTAATCCTTGGCTTCAAGAGACTATACAAAGCATGATTCATAAGATTGTTCTTCTACATTCAAACAACACATCAATACCACAAAACAAGTTGCAAGCTACTGTTAAATCATCCAAACCGGTTAGAGGTGAGCATGCAATAAAGAAGACATTGTAAGTTAGCAAGTTAGTGGGTTAGATGTTAGTAATGTTAGAATGTTAAAATTCATCATCATGAGCCATCAATGGCTCTTGCAAGAGCAAGGCCTTGTAGAGGCTATTGATTCATGTGGATTATCAAGTAAGTGGTTAGATGGTTAGTGGTTAGTAGTTGATTGTCATCAGAAGAAAAGTTAGCCAAGCATCATGTAGAAGATGGAGAAGATTACATTGGAGAAGAAAGGAGGCAGCTTTACATAGATTGTCACCATCTATTATATCAATCCCTCTCTATCTCTCTCTGAATCTCTCAGCCATAATACATGATCTAAAAACGAAATAAAAATACAAAAGAAAGAAGAAGAAGAACACCTACACTATACTATCCTAAAACATAGAAACCCTAGCCTAAAATTAAAAACTACTCGCATTTAGGGCATCTACAGGGGTTTTATAGGCATAGGATGCTTCTAGAAGACGAGACGGGGCCACGCGTCGAAGATCGACGCATGGCCCCACCACATTGCCACGGATCCGCGGCTATTGCCGTGGATCCGCGACAATACCAGGGACCTAGGTCCCTGGTTTTGGTGCGGGGATGCGTGGCGCTTCGGGGACCTTCTTGGTATATTTGTTTTGGGTATATTCGTCCGAATCTCCATCTAACATGCGCAAAAGTCTAAATTCAATGCATCTTCTAGAAGTTCCCTTGCTTGGCCTCCAAGTAATGCGGATTTAATTACCCAAAAATGGGTTTAATTAATCTCTTATTATTCCTTTGCCCTTAAACTCTTGATTAACCTGCAAGAGAGACCAAAACACGGTTTAGACCAACATTTTATTCATAAATCGGTAGGGAAAATGCGATATAATAATGCAGAATTGTAGACTAATTACACCCCCACACTTATCTTTTGCTCGTCTCGAGTGAAATAAGAAAAGAAAAACTATACTACAAATGTTATTACACCACTTTCGCAGGTGACGCGATTGCACTGAGCGGGTGCAACAAGCTGTTAAACCTCTAGGTTACCCCTAGAGGAGGAGTTTTGTCTCCTGAGGGTTTTCAGCAGATTGCACCCACAAAATCCATAAAGAAAGAAGACAAATGTTAGTATTTTGAAAACACATTTTGAAGGAGAGACAAGTTACGAAATATTTTTGCAAAAATATAAGCGATCTAAGGTCATAAGTCCACCAAAAATTATTCTTCCTTAAACTTAGTCTCTATGCATGATCTTGTCTTCAATTAAGGTAAGAATTCAAAATTGGATTGAATATTTTATCCGTCATAAAACCTAGATAATATGCACTTTTGTGATAATGAAGATTTCTGGGATTTCAACTCTAACCATCAAGCCATTTATTCTTATATATATATATTTTTTTTTTTTTTTTTATTCCCTTAGTTTTCTTAGGCTTTCTAGTTTACCGGGTAGTGGGCCTTTAACCGATGACTCCCAGACCAGACGATTTTAGAGTACCAGATGAGAAAACATCCCTCGGGTTTAAGAACTCGAGTAAACAAGGCCACAAAACTAAGAGGGATTATTTGTTCTTTTGACCACCATTAGGCGTGAATAATCAAGCTTCTTGAGGCATATTTATCCAGCTTAATAAGTGATTTTTTATTCATTTATACCATATATTTTTTCTTTTAATTAATTTTTTCTTTTTGTTTTATGGCATTCTAGGTCTTTATTTCCATCCCAAAAATTGTGTAAGTGTGAAGTGCATACTATCTAAGGCAAAAAATTCAAGATAAAATTATCTCTCCACTCTATCTTACTTAGCCTACAATCTTAAACAAGATCCATTATTTCGACTAGGTTTAAGATGTTATATTTTAAGGCTTCCTTAATTTCTAAGATCATCTTAATTTTCTTAAAAATAGATCAAAACTTTGTCTCTTATTTCAAAAAATTTTAAAAAAGAGAAAAAATCCTATACAAAAGGGAAGATTTCTAGAAGTATCCAAAAAGAAGTGTAAAAGAAAGAAAATTTAAAAAAATTCTATGTTAGTAAACTCCCCCACACTGATCTCATGCATTATCCTCAATGTATCGTGATGTACGTATGCATGAAACAAATAGAGAGGGAAGGAAAATTACCTCAAGGTGGTGGTTCCGGTGGTGGTCTAATTGGTCCACAAAATACGGCCCAATCTAATGTGCGTAGAATCCGGAGGAACCCGCTAGAGACCTTTAAAATACAACCCTCTAGAATGATGTATATATGTATAATTTTTATTAAGAATTTAACCCTATCTAATTTTCAAATTTTCAAAATAATTTCAGAGTCAAATTTATCAAGACCCTTGTCCCAGAATGGAATGATTGATTTGGACTCAGGAAGTACAGGAATTAATATCGACTCAGGAAAAAGACTTAAGTCAAGTAAAGGTTCAGAAGTCGAGATTGGTTCAGGAAGTAGGTCCAAATCAAGAAGATGAAACTCAAGTCCAAATTCATTCCCCCATGATGGAATGTGAGTATCTAAGATTGGTGATTCCAGTTCAAGAATGACAGGTATGGGAATTAAAACTGACTCTAAGATGTTGCTCAAATGGGTAACAAAACAAGAGTCAATATTGATTCAGGAATTTGAACTGGATCACAAATTTGAAGATCAAAGTCACATTCCTAATTGAGTTCAATTCCATAAAAATGAGAACTTCCCAATTTATCAATGGGACTTTCAGAAGTATGAAATTGGTCAAGTTCAATATGATGATTATAAAAGATTGGTAATTCGATTTAACAATGGACTAGTACTGGATCCAATACTGACTCAGGAAAAGGCCTGAAATCAGGTAAAAATACCTCAGTCAATATTGAATCAGGAAGTGAAATGGAATTACCAAGTTAAGGTTCAGGATCATATTCATGCTCAAGTTCAATTTTAGAAAAAGAATAACTTGCCAAAATGAGATTTTTAACATTTGATGTTTGGACAAGTTCAGATGGGTGTGCTGAAATTGAATCTTGGTGCCCAAAATGACAACAGTCCTGGGTCAGATCAATAGAGTTAGGGAAAGCTGAATTGGTTAAAGATTAATAAGATAGAGTTTTCTCATTCTTATAAATGCTAACTAATTAACCCAATTGTATTTCCAACCTATTGATAGACTTGACAGAAGATTTTTGAAATTGTAGTACAGATTCTTGCAAGACTTCTATACTCTTTTCTAGATGTGATGTATCTTCAAGTGGTTGTTCTAGAAAAGGAGTGTAGGAAACTTGGTTTTCAAAACAACAAGAGTCATGGGTAAAATTGATAGAGTTAGAGATATTTGAATTGCTCAAACGTGGAGAAGAGATAGGTTCTTCATTCTTATGAATGTTGACCAATTTACTTAATTGTGTTTCCAACCTATCAATAGACTGAAAAGAAGATTTTTGAAATTGTAACGCAGACTCCTGCAAGATTTTTATACTCTTTTCTAGACTTGATTTTTTTTTAAGTGGATGTTCTAGAAAGGGAGTATAAGAATCTTAGTTTTAGAAAGATAGTGAAGATTGTGAGTCCAACATGTTTGGAGATTGAAGCTTGGACTCACATAAGAGTTCTTTACTTGTTTCCAGGGCAGATGGTTGTTCACTATGAGGAGGTGGAACTGAGTAAGACTCTTGAAAATATTGTGGAATTGGATAGGCCAACATTTTCTGACGTTGTGGCTCGGCCTCTTGTAGGTTGGCTTCTATTCTCTTTTCTAACTCGGATTTTTCTTCAGTGGGAGGTCCAGAAAAAGGAGTATAGGAAGCGAAATCGGGGAATGAATATTATGTAAATTGTGGACAAGGTGGACACGGTGGACAAGGAGATTGAAAATTTAACTCGGGGGAGGTGAATCCCCATTGACTCTGTGAAGATTTAAAATTATTTTGGAAATTATAGTCATAAGATTGTGGGTATGGGTTGTATTGATTCAGATAAGTCCAACCCGGTGTATTTGGTTGGTTCATATTGTAAAAAACCGGGTTGAAATTATCCGAAACAAATGGGGTCGGTGTGAAATATGGATTCATTTTAAGATTGAAAGAATTGTTATTGCTGAATTCTATTTCACAAACAATCACAAACAAAAAAGAAAAAGAAAACAACAAACAAAAAGAAAAGAAAAAAAATCAAAACCAAGCCTATGTTAAGGTTGACCTAGACCTAGACTTAGACGACTCCTAACTGGTCGATTACCCGGGAGGTTGTTGCTTGAATCTGGCCACAAGCTAATCGGTTAAGTAGGAGCAAAATATGGTGGGAGGTATTCGTGTATAAGCAACGGGCCTTAATTACGCCAAACCACGGTATCTTCGAGGCGTAACCTCTTAATCCCCAACTTAGACACTGATTTCACAAGAGTAAGATTCAAAACAAGTTCCACCCTCGGTCAATCTCTTAATGAGTCCAAGATATCGCTAGGGGCCAACGTCTATCAATTTTTATTAGTGCTTGGATTGTGTGAGTGGGAAGGAGGTTTTGGGTTAAGGAAGTGTGATGAAATCCCCACCTTATCTTGTATAGATTTTGCCCTTAATTTCAATTTGTGCAGTGTGCAATATAGACAAGAATATAACACAAAGTGAGTAATTCACCTATGTGTTTATCCTATGCTATATATAATGCCATATGTACACCTCAATCCATATCACAACAACAGAACAAAATACAGTATATTAGAATTGAATTGACACGTGCCTAAATGCAAATATCTAAACCATTTTAAAAGCGTCCAAATACCGTATTTTAGTTCTTTAATTTATTGCATTGGGTAGGCAATCAAAGCAGGAAAGTAATAGTACAGATCCACTAGCTATTACAATTAACACATCCCAGCACAACAAGATACACAATGGTTACAAAATAGCCGCGTTGGCGCGACAAATGTCGCGTTTGCGCTGCTTTTCTTTATAAGCTGGGTCCCTGCTTTCTGGAGCAGGAAGATGCAAAGCTAATATTTGTTCTGCAATGTTAAGCTCCTGTAAAGATTATCCTACATACCAAAACAGAGAAGAAAATGTTAACGAAAACGTGAAATCAAAACCATTCCCGTTCCCCGGCAACGGCGCCAAAAATTTGATCGAGGCGGAACAAGCACTCGAAAACGTGTGTTTTATGAAATCAATGAAAAGCTTGTATATGTGCTAATGTTCCCTGGATACTTCCGTTATAGCATTGGCTCAACGGGTCGAATCCACAGGGACGGGAGACGATAGAAGCATTAACAGTCCGTTCACGTATTATGTTAACAAGTTCTTCTTTGTTAAAGAATTAGAAAGAAAAGTAAAAGAAAAGAAAATCCAGAACGTGATAGGTGAGGAGAGTGATGAAAGCGACGATGTGAAAACAAGGAGAAGTGGTTTGGAAAACAAATAGAAAAGAAGATGAAGCTTGTGGTAAAGAAGATGAAACAAAGGTGAACTAAGAGGATGGTAGAAACAACAATGGGAAAATGACAAAAGATTTTGAAAATGGTTTTTAAAGCAAAGTAAAAAAGCCAGAAGAAAACTATGAAAGAAAATTCATGGCTACTAAGTACTAATTGCTCCACTAACCATGCTAACCTCTTAGTGATAGTTGCCTTACATGGATCCTTGGCCATCACAAATCCTTGGCTTCAAGAGACTATACAAAGCATGACTCATAAGAATGTTCTTCTACATTCAAACAAAACATCAATACCACATAACAAGTTGCAAGCTACTGTTAAATCATCAAAACCGGTTAGAGGTGAGCATGAAATAAAGAAGACATTGCAAGTTAGCAAGTTAGTGGGTTAGATGTTAGTAATGTTAGAATGTTAGAATCCATCATCATGAGTCATTAATGGCTCTTGCAAGAGCAAGGCCTTGTAGAGGCTATTAGATTCATGTGGATTATCAAGTAAGTGGTTAGATGGTTAGTGGTTAGTAGTTAGATTTTCATGAGAAGAAAAGTTAGCCAAGCATCATGTAGAAGATAGAGAAGATTACATTGGAGAAGAAAGGAGGCACCTTTATATATATTGTCACCATCTATCACATCAATCCCTCTCTATCTCTCTCTGAATCTCTCAGCCCTAATACATGATCTAAAAATGAAATAAAAATACAAAGAAAGAAGAAGAAGAACACCTACACTACACTACCCTAAAGCATAGAAACCCTAACCTAAAATCAAAAATTGCTCGCGTTTAGGGCCTCTACAGGGGTTTTTATCGGCATAGGATGCTTCTAGAAGACGAGAGGGGGCCACGCTTCGAAGATCGACACGTGGCCCCACCACATTGCCGCGGATCCGCGGCCGCGGCTATTGCCGCGGATCGCGGCAATAGCAAGGACCTAGGTATCTGGTTTTGGTGCGGGGATGCGCCGCGCTTCTGGGACCTTCTTGGTATATTCGGTTTAGGGTATATTCGTCCGAATCTTCGTCTAACATGCGCAAAAGTCTAGATTCAATGCATCTTCTAGAAGGTTCCTTACTTGGCCTCCAAGTAATGCAGATTTAATTACCCAAAAATGGGTTTAATTAATCTCTTATTACTCCTTTGCCCTTAAACTTTTGATTAACCTGCAAGAGAGACCAAAACACGGTTTAGACCGACATTTTACTCATAAATCGGTAGGAAAATACGATATAATAATGCAGAATTGTAGGCTAATCAATTCTCTAAGCTCGATCTCTATTCTGGTTATCACCAAGTGCGGGTGAAAGCTGAGGATGTGCCTAAGACTGTCTTTCGGATGCGATATGGACATTTCAAGCTTCTTGCTAAGCAATTCGGAGTCACCAATGCTCTTGCGGTATTCATTGACTTGATGAATCGTGTCTTTGTTCCATACTCAGAACAATTTTTCATGGTTTTCATTGATGATATCCTGATCTATTCCAAGACCAAAGAGGAGCATGCTGAACACTTGAGAATTGTCCTGCAAACTCTAAGACAAGAGAATTATATGCAAAGCTTAGTAAATGCTCTTTGTGGCTAGACCATGTCTTATTTCTCGGGCACATCTTATCTGGAGATGTCATCTCGGTTGATCCAGCCAATGTAGAAGCTGTTAAAGATTGGCCAATCCCTAAGTCTGTCTCGAAAGTGAGAAGTTTCCTTGGACTGGCTGGCTACTATCGTCGGTTTGTCCAATATTTCTTCAAGATCGCCGAGCCTTTGACAAAACTCACTAAAAAGGAAGTTAAGTTTCGAATGACTAAGGAATGCCAGTTAGCATTCAAGGAACTGAAGGATCGATTGACAACAACACCAGTTCTAGCAACTCCAGATGGATTTGGGGGGATGGCGATACATAGCGATGCTTCTGGCGCAACCTGGGCTGTGTGTTGATGCAACGAGGGAGAGTGATATCATTCGCCTCAAGACAACTGAAGCCACATAAGAGAAATTACCCAACCCACGATCTGGAACTGGCGGCGGTCATCTTCGTCCTTAGGTGCGGGGACACTATCTTCTCAGAGAGCGTGTGGAGATATTCACAGATCATAAGAGTCTCAAGTACATTTTTACCTAGAAGGAGCTCAACATGCGCCAAAGGAGATGATTAGAGCTCATTGTAGACTATGATCTAGATCTGCAATACCACCTAGGGAAGGTAAAGGTAGTCTTTGATGATCTCAGTAGGAAGCCCTCTTTCATGATGATGACTTAGAAGAAGGAGATGCAGGGAGAGATTATTAGGCTAGAATTAGAGATCATTCTACCTGGAGATATTGGGAGACTCATGACCTTGGTGACTCAACCATCTCTGATCGAGAAGATCAAGATGGTTCAGAAGTAAAACTCTAAGATGCAGAAGATCAGAGAAGAAGTGAAAGCCGGATTAAGGCAAAATATAGTCATCCGTGCTGCGCTTCGGTTTTAAAGAAGACTTTGTGTACCATCTGGGAAAGTTCGAAGAGAGTTTCTCTCTAAAGCCAATAGTTCCCCTATTCGGTACACCCTAGGGTACTAAAATATATAGAGACCTCAAGCAACACTTTTGGTAGCACAGGATGAAGAGAGAGATAGCTCGATTCGTAGCCCATTGTCTTGTATTCCACCAAGTCAAGGCGGAAACCATAGAATGGCCAGACTGCTACAACCACTCCCTATTCCCGAATGAAAGTGGGATAATATCACCATAGACTTTGTTGTAGGCCTGCTTAGGAGTCCAAGAGGGAAGAGTACTATATGGGTGATTATGGACCGACTTACTAAGAATGCTCACTTTATACCTTTCAGAGTCAGACAGTCTACAGAAGCACTGATAGAGAAGTACATACAGGAAAAAGTCAGACTGCATGGTGTCCCTGTTGCATTGTTTTAGATAGAGACACTAGATTTGTGTCGCATTTCTAGAAAAGTCTTCAGAGGAACTTAGGTAGCAAGTTAAAGTTCAATACGACATTCCATCCTCAGACTCCTGGCCAATCTGAAAGAACCATCCAAATTCTAGAGGATATGCTTAGAGCCTGTATACTGGACTTTAAGGGATAATGGGATGACCATCTGCATTTAATAAAGTTCTCCTACAATAACAATTATCAGGCTAGTACCAGATGGCTCCATATGAAGCACTCTATAGGAGAAAGTGCAGATCCCCTGTGTGCTGGGATGACATCGGCGAAAGGAAGTGTTTGAGATTTACCTGCACATAAATATAGAATTTCAGATTTAAAACAATAGTGCAGGGTGCTCAATTCTACCGCTATAGCAAGTGGCTATGCGGGTCGTGATCCACAGGGAGGGACTAGCGATGGAAGCTTGTTTAGTAAGTTCTCTTTTATTGCTACAATTAATTTAAAGTCAAGTCAGAAAGAAAGTGGTAGATTAAGAAGATGAAAAAAAATATACCTTACGTCTTCGGCATGTTTACTTTTGATCCGTTGCAACGACTTACCTTGTCTTTGAAGGCATTCAAGCATGGCGTATAGGATCTTCCCCTTCACGATCTACACTACGAAAATAAAAGACAAACTATACTAGCAAGAGAAGGTTTGTTCATCACCATAGGCCATTAAGGGCACTTTAACGGCTAAGCAGTCTCGTAGCTATCAGATTCTCTTTGATTGCAAGACATCAGAGGGAAACAAAAACAAAACAAGAATAGCAGAACAAAAATAAACTTTGAGTTGATTCAATTAACAATGGAAGAAAAGATTACTTACACCGATGTCACCTCAGTATAAGCTTGATCTCCTTCCTCTATGAAAGTATCCTCTCCTCTCAGTTACAAAAATTACATAAAAGAAAACTAAAAAAAATCTAAGTTACAATCTACAAGTTAGCCTAAGAAAAACCCTAAATTTTTCTGTACTGCATTGGACTGTACGCCCTTCTCTGTTACTCTGCAGGGGTATTTATAGGAGATGGAAGTAGTAGAGTTCTGGTACAACTCTTCCACGAAAACTGATCGCCAGACTCGTCCATATTGCTGCGGAAACACGGCTATGGCCGCTTTTCCGCGGCTATATATTGGCTTCTGGCTACGCGCTTTCGTGCGTGGCCTCCTCTGGTCCGTCCATCTGGGTATATCCCTTTAGATCTGGCATACCGACTCTTTATTTTGAATATTCGGGATAACTTGGGAAGCAAATTACCCTAAATCCAAATCTCTTTAAAACGAATTTTATCTTTGTACTCTCCACTTTTATCTTTATCCTTGTCCTGCAAGTAATTAGGATTGACTAGAAGTCTATTCCTTTCCTCTTCTTTTAGTAATTGCAACTTTTGCACTTGGTATTTGTAACTTTGACACTTAGTAATTGCAACTTTTGCATTGGGCTTGCACATGGGCTTTTTGTGGCTTCTGAGCTTCATTTAGGCTTTATTCTTTATTTAATTAATTACTCAAGGCCTGCACACATTAAATAATAAAACATTAGTAATAGTGCATAATTGTAGGAATAAATATGAAAATGTGATAGTAAATGTAGTGATAAATATGCATTTTTTACTACCTATCACACCCCCAACACTTATCTTTTTGCTCGTCCTCGAGCAAAAATCAAAAAGAAAGAGGAAAAGAAAAGAAAAATTAATCTAACTCACTTTCGTAGGAATCACGATTGCACTTAGCACGTGCAACAAGCCGTTAAACCCCTAGGTTACCCTAGAGGACGAGTGTTGTCTCGTGAGGGTTTTCAGCGGATTACACCCACAAAATCCATAAGAAGGAAAATATTTGAAATATGTTTGAAGAAACTAAGTAATCTATAAGTTTTTAGGATTATCATTTTTATTCATTCTTAAACTTAGTCTTTATATAGTAAATTGTTATCCATTTTAGGTAAGGATCAAAATTGAATTTTTGTATAGTCTTTTTTGTTACCAAAAGTCTTATGCATCCTTGTGAATCTATACTAGGAATTCCTTAACTTGGACTCTCATGCCTCTTTATTATTATTATTATTATTATTATTATTATTTTAAATATGTATAACTCATTTAATTTTCTTTCGTGTAAGTATTAAGGCTTCTTGAGGCCCTCATACCTAACTAATTGACTATTAGATGTGTTAGTACATATATAAATTATTTTTCTTATTTTTTAGGCTTTCTAATCCACCCATGTAGCGAACTTAAAGTCGGTGGCTCCCAAACCGGTCGGTTTTAGGGCACTGGGTGAGAAAACACCCACGGACTTAAGGATTCGAGTGAACTAGGCCATAAAACTAAGGTTTTTATTTATACAATCACCTTTAGGCGTGAATACTTATGCTTCTTAAGGCACATGTATCCAGCTTAATTAGTGAAATTTTTTTATTTATTTTTTATATAGGGCACAAGAGTCTTTGTCTTAGAATCCTAGATATATAAATGTATTAGGTATGCACATTTCATTAAGGTAAAAATCAAGACTAATTATTTATTCAATTTTTCCTCCTATACATAAAAATTCAACAATTTATTTATTTTGACCAAGTTTTTAGAAATTCTAATCATGATCTTCCTAATTCTTAAGACTAACTTAGATTTCTTTCAAAAGATAAGTCAAAATATTGTCCCTTTTTTTTCAAATTTTTTTTATTAGTTAGTATCTAACTATGTTAGTATGTTAGTAAAGCCTCCCCCACACTTATTTCATGCATTGTCCTCAATGTATGAATGTATGCATGTATGCATGAAAAAGAAGAAAGGAAGGCAGATGTTACCTCAAGGTGGTGGTTCCGGTGGTGGTCTAATTGGTCCACGAAATGCGGCCCATTTACTTTTCGTGAAATTCGGAGGAACCTATCAGCAATCTTTCTTGTATAACCCACTAAAATGATGTGTGTATGAACATTTTTTAAAATTTCCACCCCATCTAATTTCCAAATTTCATAGTTATTTTCAGAGTCAATTGTGTCAACCGCCTTGTCCCAAAATGGAGTGTGAAAAGATGGAATGATTGACTTGGACGTCAGAAGTACGGGAACGAATACCGACTCAGGAAAGAAACTTAAATCAAGTAAGGGTTCAGGAGTCGAGCTTGGTTCAAGAAGGGGGTCCAAATCAATAAGTTGAAACTCAAGTCCACAATCATTTTCCCACAATGGAATGTGACTTAATATTGGTGATTCAAGCTCAGGAATGATATGTGTGGGAATCAAAACTGACTCTAAAATATTACCTTAGTCGGGTAACAAAACAGGAGTCAAATCGATAATGGCTTGGAATTGGAACTTGATCATAGATTTGAGAATCTAGGTCACATTTCTCATTGAGTTCAATGTCATAAAAATGAGAACTTGCCAATTTATCCATGGGACTTTCAAAATTATAAAATTGGTCAAGTTCAATATGATCATCAAAAATGGGTGATTCAATTTATGATGAATTGGCACAGGATCCAATGTTGACTCGGGGAAAAGATTGAAATCAGGTGGAGACACCGGAGTCATTATTGAATCAGGAAGTAAAATTGAATCACCAAGTTGGGGATCAGGATCATATTCATGCTCAAGTTCTATTTCAGGAAAGGAATAACTTGCCAAACTATCAATATCATTCTCAAAAATTGGAGTTTGGGCAAGTTCAAATGATTGTGTTGAATTAGAATCTTGTTGTCCAAAACAACGTGGCTCGTCGGCTCTAACAGAATGGTTAGCGACATCAGAAATGGCCGAACGGTGAGAACGTAAAGTTTGAACTATCATATCTATTTCATAATCACGAGCGATTCTAGCCTGAGTCATAGTTTCAAGCATCTTTTCATAGTCGATTGGTGCATCATTTTGTTGTGATTGGACTTGAAAAGATGAAGTGTTGTTGGGTCAATCGTGATGAAATTGTGAGTCGGTCAGATTCTGTGATTGTTGCTTGGATTCATGCATCATCATGTCCAAGATTGATGGTGATTGTTGCTTGGACTCATGCATACTCATCATTTTCAAGATAGATGGTTTTCTATTCTAAATTGGTGGATCTGAGTATGAATCTTGAAAATATTGTGGACAAGGTGGATAAGGAGGACAAGTTGGTTGAAAATTAGACTCGGGGGAGGTGAATCCCCATGGACTCTGTGAAGAGTTGAAATTGTTGTGGAAATTATGGTCATAAGATGGGGGGCATGGGTTATATTCATTCGGATAAGACCACTCCGGCACACTAGGTTGGTTAAAGTTAGGATGTGCTGGTTGGTAATATCCGAAAAAGAGGTTGGTGTGTAATATGGATTATTATTAAAATTGAAAAAATTGTTGTTATAAGCCATATCACACAATAAAATAGAAACAAAGAAAAAGAAAACAAACAAATAAGCAAAAAAGAAAAAATTCTAACCTAAGTTAGGGTAGACCTATGACCTAGACGACTCCTAACTGGTTAGACTGTCCACGGGAGGTATAATGTAGACTTTGACCACAAGCTAATCAGCCAAGTCAGGGCAAGATTGGTGGAGGTTTTCCGTCAAATACGTTCCTTAATTAAATAACCACCAATCTTCGGGCTTTCGGCCCTCAATCCCCTTCCTAGAAACTAATTTAGCAGGAGTCAAATTCCAACACCGTTCCCCCTTAGGATAATCTCCTAATTGAGTCCGAGATGTCCCTAGGGCCAACGTCTACTCATTTTTAGTTAGGCTTAGGTTAGTGAGTGAGGAGATTGTTTGTGGGCTAAGGAAGGGTGATGAAATCCCCACCTTATCTTATTTATAGGACAAGCTCTTAAGTCAATTTAGTGCACGTGTAAAGCAATAGACAAATATTCACTCAAAAGCAGTAAATCAGCCAAGGGTGCTTCCTAGTCTATATGCAATGCGAACATACCTTGTCTCCAGCACTCTTCAACAGAAATAAAAAAAATTAAATAGACACGTACCTATATGCAGGAGTCTAATTTTTTTTAATTTTTCAACAAATAGGTTACTGTTAATTAATTAGCAGTGTGCAGGGTGATCACAGAGAAAAGTTAACAGAGCAGTAAACAAATCTTTCAATTTGCAGCAACCTGCAGAAAACAGAGTGAGTAGTTCACTACTCAGGCCGCGGAAATGCGGCTATTGCCGCGCAAACGCGGCTCTGTAGTAGGCTCTGCTGCTCTGCCTTCTAGGGCAGAGGCACAGAGTTGCTATATGTCCTTTGTTGCTTTTAGTTTTCCTGTTCTCTGATCCTGCAAACAAAAAGAATAATAAATCAATCAATAATTAGTTTTTTTTTTAGATAATACTTACCGTCTCTCCCCAGCAACGGCGCCAAAATTTTGATTGAGATTTTACCTGCACACAAATATAGAATTTCAGATTTAAAACAATAGTGCAGGGTGCTCAATTCTACCGCTATAGCAAGTGGCTATGCGGGTCGTGGTCCACAGGGAGGGACTAGCGATGGAAGCTTGTTTAGTAAGTTCTCTTTTATTGCTACAATTAATTTAAAGTCAAGTCAGAAAGAAAGTGGTAGATTAAGAAGATGGAAAAACTAGAAGTGATATTTACAATGAAATTGAAGAAGTGTGAAAAAGATTGGGAATTTGGTGATTTACACTAAAAATAAAAGAAAGAAAACTAAAAATTAAAAAAACATACTTACCTCTTTGGCCTGTTTACTTTTGATCCGTTATAACGACTTACCTTGTCTTTGAAGGCATTCAAGCATGGCGTATAGGATCTTCCCCCTTCTCGATCTACACTACGAAAACAAAAGACAAACTATACTAGCAAGAAAAGGTTTGTTCATCACCATAGGCCATCAAGGGCACTTCAACGGCTAAGCAGTCTCGAAGCTATTAGATTCTCTTGGATTGCAAGACATCAGAGGGAAACAAAAACAAAACGAGAATAGAAGAACAAAAATAAACTTTGAGCTGATTCAATTAACAATGGAAGAAAAGATTACTTACACCGATGTCACCTCAGTACAAGCTTGATCTCATTCCTCCATGAAAGTATCCTCTCCTCTCAGTTACAAAAATTACATAAAAGAAAACTAAAAAAAACCTAAGTTACAATCTACAAGTTAGCCTAAGAAAAACCCTAAATTTTTCTTTACTGCACTGGACTGTACGCCCTTCTCTGTACTCTGCAGGGGTATTTATAGGAGATGGAAGTAGTAGAGTTCTGGTACAACTCCTCCACGAAAACTGATCACCAGACTCGTCCATATTGCCGCGAAAACGCGGCTATGGCCGCGTTTTCCGCGGCCATATATTGGCTTCTGGCCACGCGCTTTCGCGCGTGGCCTCCTCTGGTCCGTCCATCTGGGTATATCCCTTTAGATCTGGCATACCGACTCTTTATTTTGAATATTTGGGATAACTTGGGAAGCAAGTTACCCTAAATCCAAATCTCTTTAAAACAAATTTTATCTTTGTACTCTCCTCCTTTTATCTTTATCCTTGTCCTGCAAGTAATTAGGATTGAGTAGAGGTCTATCCCTTTCCTCTTCTTTTAGTAATTGCAACTTTTGCACTTGGTATTTGCAACTATGGCACTTGATAATTGCAACTTTTGCATTGGGCTTGCACATGGGCTTTTTGTGGTTTTTGGGCTTCATTTAGGCTTTATTCTTTATTTAATTAATTACTCAAGGTCTGCACACATTAAATAATAAAACATTAGTAATAGTGCATAATTGTAGGAATAAATATGAAAATGTGATAGTAAATGTAGTGATAAATATGCATTTTTTACTACCTATCAGGAAGCTGCTCGGACAAGATCTGATTTTGCAAACAATAGAGAAGGTGGCCAAGATTAAGAAACATATGAAAGCCGCTCAAGATCGTCAGAAGAAGTGAGCTGATGCTAAAAGAAGACCCTTTAGAGTTTGCAGTAGGTGACCATGTATTTCTTAAGATCTCACCAACTTGAGGGTTCATTAGGTTCGGCTGCAGTGGGAAGCTGAGTCCCAGATATGTTGGACATTTTGACATCATAGAGCGAGTCTGAGAAGTAGCATACCGAGTAGCCTTAGCTCCAGCACTAGATAGTGTTCATGACATATTCCACATCTCCCAATTAAGGAAGTATGTCAGGGACGACCAATATATTTTGGACTATTCAAATCTGAGACTGAATCATGATCTATCCTATGAGGCTCATTCAATCCGTATCGTCGAAAAGAAGGAGAAGGTTCTAAAAAACAAGACCATTCCCCTGGTACTGGTATCTTGGGATCCAAACTCTCCTTGGGATTCCACCTGGGAATGGGAAGATGAGATCAGGGCTAAATATCCTTATCTCTTCTTAGATAACTTATCTCACCTCTAGCTATCTGTTCTCATCTTATAGCTTAGAATACTCTTCTTCTTGTTTACTTTTGAATTTCAAGGATAAAATTCTTTTTATTAGGTGGGTTGAATTATAACCTTCAGTTTAAGTCACCGGTATTTTCAACTGGTGGTCGGTATGATATAAATACATGTTCTGGTGGTCTAAACTAAGTCTACTTTAACTCTAATAATATTTTCTAATATTTCAGCTTCTTGATTTTTTTCCAAAATTTTTCTAAATTAATTGAAGATTCTCGAAATTCGTGGCCCATCTGTGTCGCTATACGACTTCTAAAATTTTAATTTGCAATCGAGGACGAATTGAAAATCACCTAGAGGGGGGGTGAATAGGTGATAATGCTAATCAATGCACAATTTAAAAATATGATGCAACAATCTCCCAAAACAAGACTAAGTGCCGAATGCCCCGTAAAGGGTTCTGAACTCCTTCCTCGTGATTCCTCTTGAAATGAGTTAGAGGTACGCAATGCAATCTTGTTGTATGGGACTATGATTGACAGGATGAATGAAAACAAGTGAATATTGCAATGAAGAAAGAGAGCAAGTAATAAAAGCAATGAAAGTAAAGCGAGAAGCAAGAGCAAGTAAACCAAACGCAAACACCGAGAATTTTTCCGAGGTTTGAGCACCCAGCTCTACGTCCCCGCCTTCCCCAGAAGGATTTCTAACTACTATAACTTCACAAAGATGTTACAAATACACCGGAGTACCCAACTCCACAATCTCAAGTACAAGTTCTCTCTTGGTAGTCCAAAGACCACAAACTCTCTTTTGCAAAACTCTCTTTCCTTACAAAAATCCTTGTAGAACAATGAGTAGGATTGAAGCTCTTGTGTGTAAGGAGAAAAGAAAAAGAAATCAGAGAGTTTTTGAAAACACTTCAGAAAATGTGAGAGATTTTTAGCACAAAAACCAAGAAACCAAGCTCTTTTGAATGCCTTAAACTTTTAAAATTTTTGCAAATTTTTCTTGTAAAGAACCTCTCCCTAAACACCCCTATTTATAGGAGAGGGCTAGGGATTAAAGATAAAATCCACTTAAGGCTAATTAAGAAGTATTAGGATCAGTAAAATATCATTTAAGCCCTTTTAAGAAAGAAAAAGACAAAAATAAAACTCTTTCAGAAAATAGCCGTTACTGTTCAAACAGCTCTCTCGGTCGACCGGCCGTCGACCGAAGTTCAAAAATAAGAGCCGTTGTCGGCTCTTAGTCGACCGCCCGGTCGGCCGAAACAAACAGAGAGCAGAGGTCTTACAGTCAGGCCTGTTTCGGTCGACCGCCCGGTCGACCGTGAAACGTGCACACGGATACGCACTGCTGCCAGAATCTCGGTCGCCTGGGACGGTCGACCGGATTGACCTGACACAGGGACGGTCGACCGGTCTGTCGACCGGCTCAGGTCAAAAGTCAAAAACAAAACAGATATTTGAAGGGGTTTTGAAATCTAACAACATAGTTTTAATTTGAAACAAGTCTAATGCCCAAAATAGAGCTTATAAACTAAAGGCTTTAATTTAAAATAATTTTTACATATTTATGGGAAATATTTTTAGAAATAAGATGTGCGCAAAAACGTGTGTGATAGAGCTTCAAACCTATTCACTATTCTTTAACAAAACTATAAAACTAAAAACAATTCTAATGAATTATCTTGAGCAAACTTGAAGTCTTGAGCCATGTAATGCCTTGCTAGAGCCTTCTCTTCTAAGTTGCTTCCTTGATGTACAAAAAGCCTTCTTTACTTCATGAACCTAGAATTTCTTGCAATAGCTAAGCAATGGCCTCCAAATTTTGGTACAAACCTGAAACTTATCTTAACAAACTAATTAGTACCATATAGCTCCTATTTGGTTTGTTATCATCAAAACTCTAAACAAATGGAGAGTGTAACCTTATGGGCCAACACGAATTTCATGAATCTGATTTTTTAGTAATATTTAAAATAATATTTGCTATTTTAAAAAATTTTAGGAATTTTTTTAATTAAATAGGAATTTAATTGAGTTGAGAAAAGGCAAATAAATAAATAAATAAATAAATAAATAAATCCGAAAATTATTTGCAGCCACTAGGTTTTTGAACTTGGTGGGCTAGAAAAGAAAGTAATGAGTTAACCATGATGCCACATTAGCGATTGATATAGAGGCCAAGCCCATCTATTTAAACCTCCTTTTAACTCTCTTTATCTTCTCCAAGTTTTCCCCACTCTCTCTAACTCTCCCATACTTTCTCCCCCTCATTCCCACTTATCATAACTGAACCCACTACTCCCTCCACGTACCCATAACTCTCAGGGGTGTGTGGTGCCTATATAAGAGACAATTCCACCATTCTCATCCCTATTCAAACTACATTGAAAAATCTAAGTCTCTCTCTTTCCCTCTTCTCTCTCACTTTCTCTTCCAAACTTAGTAAGATTCTGAAGTGCTGGATAGGGGGAAGAAGATTCAGACTAAAGGGAAGCATTCTAGGTAAATTATTTTGCATTTTCGTAGCTTTAAGTTCGTTGTGACATTTCATCGAACACGTAGTACGTATTACATTTTAGCTTTATGATTGGTCGCTAATGTTGCACATTTATTATCATATTTCCATACTTATTATAGAATAAACTCTGCATTGTCCTAATTAAATGTTTAATTTATTTGCGGGCCCATTCCTAAAGGAGAGTGAAGAGAAATGAGCCCAAAGCCCACCAAATTCTGAATTAAATCAGAATTAATTCGAACTTAGTGAATCAGGGCAAAATCAGATAGGTTAAAAACCGGTTGAGAAGAATCCTCCCAGAATCGATCGGTTGAAGCAAAGATCAAAGGCCATTTCGTCAAAATCCCTGACTTAAACTGCAAATCCAACTGAAGATAAAGTCAGAACGAGAAGCCGGGAAGCTCCACCAACAGGGTGTGGCCACCTGGCCACACCCTGGCCCGCGCTTGGTTAGAGAGTTAGGGGGAGCGTTTGCTCCCCCTATCTTCATACGCTCCTGTAGGTGGGGTTTTGCCTATAAATACTGGGATTTTCAGAGCCTCCAGAGGACAACCATGCAGAGATAGGATTTAGTCCAGTTTTCCATTTTATAGTATAGGTTTTTATTTTCTTTTTATGTAACTTTAATTTATATGTAAGCTTAGGTTAGATTGAGATTCATGTAAGTAAGAGAGAGAGGCTTATGTTGAGAGTGACACCGATGTACCGTCCTCCTTTCTTCCATCGTTTCAAGCAATAAAAGGTAATATTTTTTATGTTCTTCTTTACTTTCATTTTCTTCTTCTTCTTTCTACTTTACCTCTTTTGGTTTTGATGAGCTTGCAAGTGAATCCAGAAGCATAAGTATAACAATGTCTGTGTGAGTGCCAAAGATAATTCATGGTGATGTTCTCCTCCTCAAGACTCCGCATCATTTCATTCTTGCTCGTCTTGATGATATAATGCGAATGGGGACTGAGCTTGATCCTATGGCTTATGCGTTGAACGCCTCCGAAGCAAGGTAGAACATGCAAGGGTTCTAGGTAAGTCATCAACCAAACTAGGTAAGTATTTCTTTAATCTTCTTTCTTTTCTTTTATTTCTTAGTTTAGATCACCAACACGATTTCTTTCATCACTCCTTTTCCATTTCTTTGTAAATAATCATTCTCCATTTTTCTCCACCTTCTCCATCTATCGCTTTCTTTTTAACTTTAACCTAACTCTTTCTTTTTTATTTCCATTTCTTAAAACAAGAAGAACCTTCGTTTTGCTTCACAAAGATTTCAATACAAACCTTGAACGCTTCTATCGCTAAACCTCCTTGTGGATCACGACCCGCATAGCCACTTGCTATCGCGGTAGAATTGAGCACTTGCACATTTTTATTTTGAAGTTCTGAAATACTGTATTTTTTGTGCAGGTTTAAGCTTCAATCAAATTTTGGCACCCCTGCCGGGGAGGGTAACTGTTTTTATTGAATTTTTGAACTAAAACGAATTTTCCTTCTCTGTTGCAGGTTACAGGGCAGGAAAAGCAAGAAAAAGGATTGCAGTAACATACAAGTGGTTTTGGGCCTCTGTTCCAGAAAACAGAGACCAAGCACCCTCTGGATTGTCGCGTTTCCGCGGCTATGGTTGCGGATCCGCGGCAAAAAGGAGATCACTACTGACTGGTTTTTTGCAGGGCTGCTTGCTTTGCAAAATTATAGTTTTCTGTAAACTTTATTTCTTATATGACATCACCAAGAGCCTGCTAATAAACCAACAGTAAAATAGTTGTTGAAAAGTTTGAAAAATTGATTAGACATTTGCATTTTAGGCACGTGTCTTTTCAATTCATTTACTTTACTGTTGAAGAGTGCTGGAGCAAGGTACGTTCGCATTGCATTTAGAATAGGACTCATCTCTTGGTTGATTTACATCGCTTTGAGTGAATCTTGTTTGCTTATCTTGTACACTTGCACAAACTGATCTTAAGGGCACCACCCCATAACAAGATAAGGTGGGGATTTAGTCACCCTTCCTTGGCCCAAAAATCAGATTCCAAGCACTCACTAACCCGAGCCTAACTAAAAATGAGTAGACGTTGGCCCTAGGGACATCTCGGACTCAATTAGGAGATTATCTTAAGGGGGAAAGGTGTTGGAATTTGACTCCTGCCAAATCAGTGTCTAGGAAGGGGATTAAGGGCCGAAAGCCCGAAGATTGGTGGTTATTTAATTAAGGAACGTCTTTGACGGATAACCTCTCATCAATCTTGCCTGACCTGGCTGATTAGCCTGTGGTCAAAGTCTGCATTATACCTTTCGTGAACAGTCTAATCAGTTAGGAGTCGTCTAGGTCATAGGTCTACCCTAACTTAGTTTAGAATTCTTTCTTTTTATTTGTTTGCTTATTTGTTTGTTTGTTTTTTCTTTATTTGTATTCTATTGTGTGATATGGCTTATAATAACAATTTTTTCAATTTTAATAGTAATCCATATTACACACCGAACTCTTTTTCGGATATTACCAACCCAGCATATCATAACCTTAACCAACCTAGTATGCCGGATTGGTCTTATCCGAATCCATATAACCCATACCCCCAATCTTATAACCATAATTTCCATGATAATTTCAACTCTTCACAAAGTCAATGGGGATTCACTTCCCCGAGTCTCATTTTCAACCAACTTGTCCTCCTTATCCACCTAGTCCACAATATTTCCAAGATTCATACTTAGTTCCACCAGTCCAAAATAGAAAATCATCAATTTTGGAAATGAGTATGCGTGAGTCAAAACAAAAATCACAAAATCTGATGGACTCACAATTTCACCACCAATTCCAAGACAACACTTCATCTTTTCAACAAAATAATGAACCTATCAATTATGAAGAGATGCTTGAAGCCATGACTCGGCTCAAAACGCTCGTAATCGTGACATAGATATGATGGTCCAATATCTACGTTCCCACCGTTTGACCAGTTCTGATGTCACTAACTATTCTGTTAGAGCCGAAGAGTCACGTTGTTTTGGAAATCAAGGTTCCATTTCAGAACAATCATTTGAACTTGCCCAAACTCCAAATTTTGAAAATGATATTGACAGTTTGGCAAGTTATCCCTTTCCTGAAATTGAACTTGAAAATGAATATGATCATGAACCTCAACTTAGTGATTCAATTCTACTTCCTGATTCAATAATGACTCCGGTGTCTTCACCTGATTTCAATCTCTTTCCCGAGTCAACATTGGATCCTGTGCCAGTTCATTATGAAATTGAATCACCCATCTTTGATGATCATATTGAACTTGACCAATTTTAAACTTTTGAAAGTCCTATTGATAGATTGGCAAGTTCTCATTTTTATGACATTGAACTCAATGAGAAATGTGACCTAGATTCTCAAATCTGTGATCCAGTTCAAATTCCCGAATCAATATTGACTCCTGTTTTATACCGGACTTGAGTAATATTTTAGAGTCAGTTTTGATTCCCACACCTATCATTCTTGAACTTGAATCACTAATATTAAGTCACATTCCATTGCTGGAAAATAAGGACTTGAGTTTCAACTTCTTGACTTGGACCCACTTCCTGAACCAATTTCGACTCCTGAACCTTTACTTGACTTAAGTCACCTTCCTGAGTCGGAATTAGTTCCTGTACTTCCTGAGTCCAAGCCAATCATTCTATCTATTCACTCTCCATTTTGGGACAAGGCGGTTGACAAATTTGACTCCGAAATTAATTATGAAATTTGGAAATTAGATGTGGTTAACTTTTTAATAAAAATCATTCATGCATAGATCATTTTAGTTGGTTATATTAGAGAAATTTCTGGTGGGTTCCTCCGAACTCCACGAAAAGTCGATTGGGCCGCATTTCGTGGACCAATCAGACCACCACCGGAACCACCACCTTAAGATAACATTTTCCTTCCCTTTCTTCTTTTTCATGCATCTATGCATTAATTCATACATTGAGGACAATGCATGAGATAGGTGTGGGGGAGGGTTCTAACATAACTTAGGTTTTTCTTTTAATAAAAATAAAAAAATAAAAATAAAAATCAACATTTTCTTTACTTTTAAAAACTTTTTGAAAATAGAAACAATATTTTGACATATTTTTTGTAAGAAATTGAGTCAATTTAAGGAATAGGAAAATCAAAATTAGGATTTCTTATACTTGGTCAAAATAAGATTATTTGTTTGATTTTTAGGTTAGGAAAAAAATTTGTCAAAGTAATTTAGTCTTGATCTTACCTTGATGAAATATGCACACTTCATACACTTACACACTTAGGGTTCAAAAACAAAGATTCTTATGCCTTATAAAAAATAAAAATAAAAATAAAAAAAGAAAAGAAAAAGAAAAAAATATAAACAAATCTAATTATTGATTAGCTAGGTGCTTTGGCCTAAGCAAGCCTTAGTATTTATGCGAAAGATGATTAGATAAGTTTGAGAAAAATATATATATGAAAATTCTCTGATTAAGCTGGGTATTTGTGCCTAATAAAGCATAAGTATTCACGCCTAAAAGGGTTCATATAATAAAATCCTTAGTTTTGTGGCCTTGTTTGCTCGAGTCCTTAAGTCCTTGGGGTGTTTTCTCACCTGGTGCCCTAAGACCGTTTGGTTTGGGAGTCATCGATTAAGGCTCGTTACATGGGCAGATTAGAAAGCCTAATAGAAATAAGGAATAATACCACAAAAAATATAGATATATAAATAAATAAGGCATAAGAGTTAGAGTTAATGAACCCTTAGTCAAAATTTTCACGATCACAAGGTGCATATGACTTAGGGTAAAGTATAGGCTAGATGAGAAGTACAATTTGACTCCTTACTTTGATTGATAACAAATTTTGAATAGAGACTAAGTTTAGAAATGAAAATTTCGGTTTTCCTATAACTTATAGATTACTTAAATCTTACAATTATATTTCAAATATTTTTCTCTTTCAAATACTTTTCGAAAATACTAACTCTTTGTTTCTCTTTCTTTATGGATTTTGTGGGTGTAATCCACTGAAAACCCTCACGAGACAAAACTCGTCCTCTAGGGGAAACCTAGAGGTTTAACGGCTTGTTGCACATGCTCAGTGCAATCGCGTGGCCTGCGAAAGTGGTCTAATAATCCTTAGTATAGTTTAGTTGTTTTGCTCGAGGATGAGCAAAAGATAGGTATGGGGTGTGATTGGTCGCTAATGTTACACATTTATTATCATATTCTCATACTTATTATAGAATAAACTCTGCATTGTCCTAATTAAATGTTAATTTATTTGCAGGCCCATTCTTAAAGGAGAGTGAAGAGAAATGAGCCCAAAAGCCACCAAATTCTGAATTAAATCAGAATTAATTCGAACTCAGTGAATCAGGACAAAATCAGAGAGGTTGAAAATCGGTTGAGAAGAATCCTCCCAGAATCGATCGGTTGAAGCAAAGATCAAAGGCCATTTCGTCAAATCTCGGACTTAAACTGCAAATCAACCTGAAGATAAAGTCAGAACGAGAAGCCGGGAAGCTCCACCAACAGGGTGTGGCCACCTGGCCACACCCTGGCCACGGAAACACGGCCAAAGCCGCGTTTTCGCAGCTTGGTTAGAGAGTTAGGGGGAGCATTTGCTCCCCCTATCTTCATACGCTCCTGTAGGTGGGGTTTTGCCTATAAATACTGGAATTTTCAGAGCCTTCAGAGGACGACCATGCAGAGATAGGATTTAGTCCAGTTTTCCATTTTGTAGTATAGGTTTTTGTTTTCTTTTTATGTAAATTTAATTTGTATGTAAGCTTAGGTTAGATTGAGATTCATGTAAGTAAGAGAGAGAGGAATATGTTGAGAGTGACACCGATGTACCCTCCTCCTTTCTTCCATCGTTTCAAGCAATAAAAGGTAAAATTTTTTATATTCTTCTTTACTTTCATTTCTTCTTCTTCTTTCTACTTTACCTCTTTTGGTTTTGATGAGCTTGCAAGTAAATCCAGAAGCATAAGTATAACAATGTCTGTGTGAGTGCCAAAGATAATTCATGGTGATGTTCTCCTCCTCAAAACTCCGCATCACTTCATTCTTGCTCGTCTTGATGACATAATATGAATGGGGACTGAGCTAGATCCTATGGCTTATGCGTTGAACGCCTCCGAAGTAAGGTAGAACATGCAAGGGTTCTAGGTAAATCATCAACCAAACTAGGTAAGTACTTCTTTAATCTTCTTTCTTTTCTTTTATTTCTTAGTTTAGATCACCAACACGATTTCTTTCATCACTCCTTTTCCATTTCTTTATAAATAATCATTTTCTATTTTTCTCCTTCTTCTCCATCTATCGCTTTCTTTTTAACTTTAACCTAACTCTTTCTTTTTTATTTCCATTTCTTAAAACAAAGAAGAACCTTCATTTTTCTTTACAAAGATTTCAATACAAACCTTGAACGCTTCTATCGCTAACCCTCCTTGTGGATCACGACCTGCATAGCCACTTGCTATCGCGGTAGAATTGAGCACTTGCATATTTTTATTTTGAAGTTCTGAAATACTGCATTCTTTGTGCAGGTTTAAGCTTCAATCACTTTAATTTCATCATAAAAAACGTATGCTAAAATCCTAATAAAATTATATAGAACACCTAAGATGTGCCTTGTATTTATAATGTTTTTTAGGTTATTTATTTATTTTATTTGAATAGAAAAAAAGGAAACCGTGCACAACACAGTGCTGAGCCAGACCCTACATGAGCCAGGCTCGGCCAGCGCCTGGTCGAGCCAGGCCTGGCCTGAGCTAGGTCAGCGGGCTTGGACCTGGTCTGGCTAGACCAGGCCTATAACGGACCTAGGTTCGGGCTTGTTTTACAGACATGAACACGCCCAAAAAAAAAGAAAAAAAGAAGGAAAAGAAAAAGGAAAAGGAAAAGAAAATAAATTAATTAAATATAATAAAAATATGAAGAAAATTACTATAACATTTTACAGTAGCAGACCCAAACCCAAAACCAATTACTGTAGCAGACCTTACTGTAGCAAACAGATCTGTTAACCCTTTTATTAATTTTTATTAAGTTTTAGGTTTATTTTAATTCAGAAAAATTCGAAATAAACTCAGAAAATTCTAGAAAATTAACAAAAAATCACAAATTAAATTTGGGACTCCGTAAATTTATTTTGAGAGTATTATTACTTAGAATAACATGAAATTAAATATTCTTTATAATTATTATTTAATGATTTTTATTTAATAATTGCCAATAAATTTCTAATATTACTAAAAAAATGTAAAATTCATAATCCAGTAATATGTAAACATTATACATCAATTTATTAGTTTATGCATGAATTTTCTCATGAAAGTATATATTTAAATGGTTGCTAAAATTCATAAATTGAATTATTTGAAAATATTAACCAACTAAAATTATAATAAATAGTAAAAATTATATGCTCATTCAACTTATTACTGAATAAAGAATATGTCAAGTCTCTAATTAATTTAGGCAATATTTAGGCCGCGAATTTTACTCAGAGCCGGTTGCAGTTACGAAAATTCAAATTCCAACGAAATTAGGTAAGTACACATATTGTCTCTCCTCTGTATTCCTTTGTTAGTTTATAAATTTCTTTCTGATCTCGATTCTCATATCTTTTTCGATCATGTGTATCGTAAGACATGTATACATAGGATGTTTGTTACATAAATGATCATTCAAGCACAATTGTAAGTTAGTAAATATTGTACAAATAAGTTGACGTCATCCTATGTCATGATTACTATTTTATGGTTATGTCTACATCCTAATACACTGGCATCACTTATACACTGGCATCATTGATTAATAAAATTAATCAAGTCGAGCTTACTGGGAGAGACTGTAGCAGGGGAAATCCATGGAGGTGTGATTGGAAGGGCGACATCTTGTGGATTTGGATGCCACACGTGATCTTGTTATTTATGCGCGCTCCTGTTATTTCATGTTACATGATATTTGAGTACAGTGAACTATTTCTCCCTGCTATTAGATCCACTAAGGCATCACTTGTTTGATATGTAGTTGACATATGGGATGGGGCACAGGATGGCTGCATTACTTAGGATAATAAAATATACTAGATTTAGAATTATCATTTGTGGCATGAATAATCTTGACTACATGATGTTCCTGAACTTGCCATGTTTGTTCTTGTGATCCTGTGTTCTTGTGATCTGTTGATTATGATATATGGCATTACTCGTCCAGTGTGCTTGATGCTCATTATATATACGTCATAGTGATTGGTCACATATATTGCATATATATTATCACATTACCATATTTATTATCTAATAAATCCTATTAATAAGTCTTATTTTTTTCTTTATTAAATACAGGCCCATCGCTAAAAGAAACGGAAGAGAAACGAGCCCAAAAGCCCATCAAATTATGATTTACAGAATAAGTTCGAAATCAAGAAATCATGGCAGATCTTGGCAAATCAGAGAGGCTGAAAATGGGTTAAAATGAATCTTCCCAAATCAAGTGGTTAAAGCCAACAATCAAAGATCGTTTCGTCAAATCCAAGAGCTGCAACGGGAAAACCAGCAGGAGATAAAGCCATTTCACTAAAGTAGAGAGTTCCTCCAACAAGGTATGGCCACACCATGGCCACAGAAACGCAGCCAAAGCCGCGTTTTCATGGCTTGGTTGAAGTGGTTGGGGGAGCGTTTGCTCCCCCAATCTTCTTACGCCCTCTCCCTTCTGGTTTTTCCCTATAAATACCATTTTCAACAAAGAAGAAGAGAGCGAAGACTAGGATTAGAATTCTTATTCATTTTTTAGGATTTTAGGAGTATTATTAGATAGTTCGAAGAAGTTGTATCTCCTCTTTATTTTTCAGTTTAGACTAGCAAAGAGAGAAGAGTGGAATTGAGTGTGTAATTCATCTTTGAAGTGACAATCAAAGGAGCTTCAACTCGCTTATTCAACTCGACTCAAATTTGGTATGTTTATGTTTGATTTTCATTCTCTTGTTTGTTTTCCTTTCATCATGAGTAGTTAAATCATCTTCTGGGCTTACTAATTAATCTCTTCTACTTCCTCTCTCTTGATTGATTTTCATGAAAGCAACTCTTTTGAATCAGAAAAATACCTAAGTTAAACTTTGTTCTTGAAAGCACATGAGGATGTCTTTATTTTAAACTTAGACTTTCAAAGCAAAAATCATTTAAAACTATTTTTATTCCATACTCGCTTTTTCGCGCTTGATGGTTTAACATTCTCTTTTTAATGATGTGTTAAGAAAGGGCTTAATATTTAAACCAAAACCATCTTATTTGTTTTACTTGGACATTAAAAGAAACTAATGATTTTTGCCTATGATAAAGTGATACACTCAAATGTTCTTGAGATAAGTACGTAGTTGAGTAGAAAATTAGTGAACCTGGATCCTTTTTCATAATTTAAATCACATCACTCTCAAATCATTTTCTAAAAGATAATCTTCTCCAAAGCCTTTTCCAAATTTTAAATTTTTCTTTAAATCACTTTCCTTCTCTCCATTCTCTTTCAATTAAAAAACAAACACCATTCTTTGCTTTCTATACAAGAACACCGAAAAGCTTTCATCGCATTCCTCCTCGTGAAAATGACCCGTTAGCTCAAAGCTAGACGTAATTCTTATCACTTTCATTTCACGATCAATTTTTGACGCCGTTGCCAGGGAGGGAATGGTGTAATTATTTTCTAACAAGTTTGGTGTCTTGTTTTAGGGACGTCAAGATTCAGATTTAGCACTCAAGTTTTGCAGGAGAAGACATGCTATTCTGTGCCCCTATTCTCGAAAGTAGGAATCGGAATTTTAAGAAATTGCAGCACAAGTTTGAAAATTTGTGGACTACTAAAAAACTCTTTTTGGCAGGACATATTGCTTGCAAAAATAAAGTTTTTGTGTGTTATTATTCTTGATATATCTAATATTCACAATCCCTGTTTTTAATCTAACAATAATCTGAGTGATTATTAATTGCTTAAAAAACGTTTAGACTTGCATTCTATATATTTGTCTAATTACATTTATTTTATAATTACTGTTGAAGATAGCTAGAAACAAGGTACGTATGCATAGCATATAGTTTAGGAAACATTCTTGGGTGATATTTGCTTTTGAATGTTACTTTTCTATATCTTACACACTCTGCACAATCAATTCTAAGGGTAAAACCCAAATCAAGATAAGGTGGGGAAGTCATTACCCTTCCGTAGCTCACAAACCATCTCTAAGCACGCATAACCTAAGCCTAAGTAAAATCTGATAGCCGTTGGCCTTAGGGGCATCTCGAACTCACTAGGAGATTATCCTAAGGGGGAAGGTGTTAGAATTTGACTCCTGTCAAATAAGTGTCTAGGAAAGGGATTGAGGGGCGAAACCCCGAAGGCTGGTGGTTTGGCTTAATTAGGCCCGTCGCTTTTGCGCGGATACCTCCCACCAATCTTGCCCTGACCTGACTGATTAGCTTGTGATCAAAGTCTGCATTATACCTCCTGTGGACAATAAACCAGTTAGGTGTTGTCTGGGTTAAGGTTACCTTAGACTAGGTTGTTTTCCATTATATTTCGCAAAGGGGAAAACTTACAAAAAAGAGTTTGAGGAGCTAAATTACAAGTATTCTTAAAAAGATTATAAGTAGATCTCCTCAGAGATTCTGGAGAAGTGTGCCGATAGGAGTTTGGTCAGCGCGCGACCACTTTGTCCCTTTGACGATGCCAGCGATGAGATTCCCCTCTCGCCTGGTTCGGGGAATCAGAGAACAGAAGGTTGGTAAAACCCTCTTGCTGCTTCTCAAAATCGCCTTCAATTAGGAATTCCTTCTCGCCTAGTTCCGGAGATTCCTTGAGAAGAAGGATGATGTTAGGGTATCAACACCCTGATTAGAGAAAGCAATTCTCTAAAAGATCTCTGAATTCGAGAACGCACGGTGTGTTATGAAGAAGTCTCTGCTTGTGGAGTCTTCTCTCTGTTCTTTTCGGAAGAAGTCCTCTCTCCTTGTGCCCCTGGTGGGCTATTTATAAGGAGAACAAGGGTATAATCGTCCCTTGAAAATATGGAAACAGATTGAATCAAATCTGTTTAAAATCCGGAAAGTAGCCTTGCTGCGAGGTTAGGATCAGCTTCTGCGAAGCTAGAATTGGCAGGTCAGTTGACCTTCTTGATCCTTTCCATATCGTTGGAGGATTTCCCCTGATTTTCTTACTCGTTTTAGAAGAGTCAAGAGATTGTGGCAATCAACTGCCAAATTTAATCTCTGATTTGATCTTAATTGGATTTGATCTGATTGGATCCGATCTCATCCGGAGATTTGATTGGTCAAAGGTTGACCATAGCAGACCAATAGCGGAACTGTCCGCATTGAACTCGTAGCGGAGCTAGAGGCAGCTTCTGGCGAAGTCTGAAAGAAACCCTTTGGCGGAGCTGGAAATCCTCTGTGGCGAAGTTGCGAATTAGCTTCTTGGCGAGGCTTCGAATGGCTTCAAGGCGAAGTCGGGTGATCTTAGCCTCTGAGGCGAGGCTATCCCTTTGGGCTCATGTGATGCTAAGTGCTAGCATCTTAGACCTGTTGAGGTCTGTTTAGAGGCAATCCGGGTTCACTGTCTACTTGCTGGATCAGTGGAGTCCAAGTTGCTTCCTTGTCCCTCGGAGATGGGTGAAAACTGGTCTTCAGCTCGTCTGTCACTTGTCTTTTGTAAATGTCAACAAGTTTAGACATTGTTCGGACCCATAAGAATTTTGTCTTTTTTAAGTGTCAACAAGACCCCCTTCAAAGTGTTCGAAAGTCTGTAATGGTTCAGACTTCGAAATACTTTGAACTGCTTTGATCGGTGGAGAATGAACATCGCCATAATGGTTGAGTTCAGCTTCGCTTTAGATCCTGCTTTGGGATGTAGATTCGCCAAGGAATCATATAGACTCGCGTCTGGGTAGCTTCGCGTGCGGGTAGCTCCGCATCTGGGCTTCTGGAGATATGTACGCCCTGGAACATCTGTTACTTTCCCAAGGCCAACTGCCGTGGGCCAGTTACGAGGAGGATTACTCCTTTCTTCGTGCTGATCGAGGGAGATATTCTCCGATTTGCACGTTTCCGAGGGAGGATATTCCCTTTCTTCAAGGCGCAATAAGTGCCTTTATGAGGGAGACGTTTCTCCCTTTGCACGGTTCTAAGGGAAGCCGTCCCTGTTCTCAAGGCGCAGTAAATGCCTTAAAAGCGCTCGTGCTTCCACGCTTGAGGCGGCAGCGCTCAGGCCATGGGGCCTATAAATAGGACACTTGAGGTCCTCTGAAGAGAGAAGTGATCTGCTCTTCCCCTCTTCTCTTGGTTGAGAGAGATACTCAGATCTCTGAAGTAGTGGGAATGCCCACTCTGGTTATTACTCGGCCAAGGACCGGTAAGTCTTGATCATTCAACGACTTCACCGATTTTAGGGAGTTCATCTCCCTTAATCCAGCTTTAGCAGCTGCTTTAGGGATTAGCTTCCCTTGTTCTCCATTTAACCGATCTGCGGAGAAGGATTTCAGCATAGCTTCCCAGTGAAGCTATCATCTTGACTTGATCAGAGAAAGATCACTGCATGTTAAGTTCGCTGCACAGGCAGAACTTGGGACTTAGTTTCTTCAAGGTTGAGCTAGTCTTGCCATATAGGTGGGGCTAAGACTGTGTCCCATAGGATCAGTCTGGCTTAACCATATAGGCGAGGCTAGGACTTGGCGTTTGCTGAGCTAGCCCATCATCACTGTGCAAGCGAGGCTTATCCTCTGCTCCAATCGAAATCGGATTGCTTCGCCCCAAAGAATTCGGCTTTAGCACTTTTGCAATATCTTTTGTGTTTAACTGCTAACTTGCTCCATTTTGCATTGCAGTGAGCTATGTTCGCCGATCTTGTGTCTTGATGAAAGAGACCGAAAAGTTACCTTATGCTTCCCCGGTTGAAGCTTTACTTTTAAGCAGGAGGAACAACTTGGGTTGCTGATGTATGTCCCAGAGGCTGTTGGCAGCCTCTTATCCGAGATAATTCGTTCTGAGGTGAGGCTGGTAGCCGCTTATCCGAGATGATCCACTTCGGGAAAGCGGACGTCACACCTGTGAGATCACTGACATCACTGCCAATTCCCATTATAGGTGATCTATCGTGTTGGTGGCGATAAGTTCATTGCCAATTTTTATCAAAGGTGATCCAGCTTCCTGGTGGCAAAATGTACCATTATGTAGAAGATTATGGCCCTGTCCTCGTGGCACAACTGGTTACGGCCTTGTGCAGGAGGAAGGCCTTTCGTGTCCAGTTGGTCTGGTCTGGAAGCAGATAAAACCACTTGTATGCCTTTTGCGCAAATGATCTTTCTGAGCAACTGAATCTGTTGTATGAAACAAAACCTTGATGTAATATCAATGTACCTTTGCTCTTAAATCAATGAAAGTTTATCTTCTGCTCATCTGATTTTTTGCCTGCCTTCATTGAGAATTTGGCCATAGCGGGGCTAAACTTTGTGCAGAGTTAAGGACAGGGTCCTTTTTGAATGAGCTTCGCCCGATGCTGGCATATCAGCGAACTATGCCCTTAGTGGGCTAAGGCAACCTTTTTGGCGAAGTTCTTGATGAACTTGTGCGAAGTCCGCACTTTGGCTCTTTGGCGAGGTTAAGCCTCAGTGGCTGAATCAGCGCTTCTCGGGAAGGCGCTTTAGGCAGCGTTTCAAATTAATTTGAAACGATAGCCTGTACTGTTTACGAGGCGTCGTTTCAGGCGCTGATTGGCCTATAAAAGCCCGATCGGGCTGAGAGAAAATCATCATTTCTCTTTGAATTTTCCAGAGTACTTGACTCTTCTTCTTCTTTCTTTTCTCCTTATTCAAGAGTTCAAGAACTTCCGTAGTTCTTCAATGGCGCCTAAGAGACGAGCGGGAAAAGAAGTGGCAACTTCTGCAGCGGAGGGTCCTTCTCCTCCTCTGGTCATCGAATGACCAATCCCCGGTAGGGAACTTTCCCTTTTGATTAGAGACTGTCGTCTCTCCTTTAGGCCGACTTCCGGCTGTCCTTGGATAAATCCAACATGAGTCCAATTCCCTGATTTTACCTTGATTTCTTGATCGGGAATCCAAGAACTAAAGATTCCTCAAGCTTCCAAGCGAAGTTAACCTTTAGGCGGTTCACATCTTATTAAATGACAGGATGCGAAGCTATCCTTTGATATTTAGCAGAAAAGGACCGTAATGCCTTTCTGACGAAGTTATCCTTCGAGGTCTTGTCACATCCTGTTGTTCGAAGCTAAGTTTCCGAAGCGAAGCTAACACTTGGATGTTTTCCTGCATCCTGTCCTTGTGTGGGATGCGGATTTACACCGCAGCTGCGAAGCTGAGCTTCGGGACGAAGCTATCGTTTAGGCCAATCCCTGCTCAGAGGGCGAGGCTATGCCTTGTCAAATTTTTGCGTTCTGATTTTAGCCCTCTTTCGGCTGATGAACTAATCATAGTTTCTCTTTGCTCCTGCAGTACACTATAATCCTGGTTCTTCAAACAATCTGTTCGGGATGACCATGGGATCGGATGGCAATATCAGCTTGCAATTTCAAGGGCAGGCTTCTCTGTTCAGTGAGCGGAGTTCTCTCGTCAGAGATACGCTTATTCATGGTGGTGATCAATATACCACGAGGAGTATCCTGACCACAGCTCCCCTTGAAGATGTCGACCGTCGAATTTATAGGAAGCCCGATTTCATGTTCGGGGATGCCGCACCAGACCCTGACCACCAACCACATGCAGGGGAAGGGCAGTGGATTTTTCAGTTGGATGGCGAGAGGTTCTACCTTCCGTCCAATAAGCGCCATTTTTCTTTGTCTTCCTTCCAGTGCGTGACGCAGGCTCGGAAGATGTCGTGGAAGTGAGCCGGAGTACTGACTATGTTCACATAGGAAATTGATGCTTCAATCTTCTGGTTATGCAAGAGCGGGGCCTCCTCATTACATAATGGGCCTGCATCCTGGGAATGTGTCACGAGAGATCCCAGTGGGAGAGAATCCTGCAGTGGTGCTGACCTTTGGCAACCAATTCTGCAAGGTCAATGGGAACTTCCCAGCTACTGACTTCAGGACTCCAGGCTGGATTCACCCTCGAAGAAATGGTGAGTGGATTTGACTACCTACATCCTTGCTCATTTCGAGGAGGAGTAGGGGAGGCTGAACCTCTACGAGGCTGTCAGGGCGACCTGCCACGGCATTGAGATGAACGTGGCGTGCTTTTACGCCATTTTTGAATTGTATTGCCCAAGATTTAGGGACTTTCTTCACCCTTGTTGGTGAATTGGGTATGGCCTTGCATGAGATGTGGGAAGTCTCTGCTCTGCCTTTTGGGTCTCTTCCCTATGAAGAATACTTCCCGTGTGAGGTGGAATTGGCACTTCTGGAGAAACAGGAGCCTACCTTGTTCGAGACCTACAGGGAGTTAATGTGCCACTTATATATTTGCTCCAGTATGCATGGGGGCAATAAGGGAACCTCTTGTAGCTTGAAAAGCTGGGGAGACTACTTGTTCCCAGATATGGAGAATACTTCTGAGGCAGCACATTGCGGAGTTTGCTGATGAAGACATCTTTGACCGGATGCAAAAGCACTCCCAAGGGGATCTAGTTGTGAAGGAAGACGATGGTCCCTATGAGCAGGGCGATGTTCTTCGAAGCTTCCATCATCAGGCTCGCAGGCCGATGTCCCGGAAGGGACTTCTGGCTGGTTTCCTAACAGTCTGGCTGAAGAGATGCGTGGTGCCGTCTTCTTCGGGTGACATTGTTCATCCGAATGTTTTGCTGCCCGCTGTTCGTTTGGTCCATGGTCGCCGTCTGGGTCTTCTCCCGGCCATGGTGTGCTGCATTCAAAGAGGCCTTCGTGCGTTGACGGAGGCTTTTTGCAGGCCGCCAGCAACGAAGCATGGAAAGGGGACCATTTCGCCCCGCGACGGACCTAACCCCAGAATAGGTCTGCCGTATACTTACTTGATGGCGTGGTTCGCCCTGCATTGTCCTTCTTTAATTGAAGCTGGAGAGGATCCCCCGCAGGATGTTCGAATGGCGCTCCTCCGTCGATTCGAAGGATGTTCATGGCAAAAGACTTACGTGGCTGAGGCCCGTAAATTAGTACGTCGCTATGACGTCTATAGTCTCTTCCGCTGTTTTCCCCGTATTCGGGGTGCAGGCTATGGGGAAGAGTTTAAAGATGCGGGGGAGGGGCATTTGTCCCTGAGCCGGGGAGTTTTTGAGTGGCTGGTCAGTATCTGGCCTTCACATCTATTGTACCGGAGCGGGGATAGCTGCTACTTGGAGCCTTACGTCCCAAGTCGGTTTGCTCGTCAGTTTGGATATGACCAACTGTACGTGGGCAACCCGAATCTCAATCTGGCTTTCATGGGAGCCTTATTGATGGGGCCCGTGCCTGGCGATTCTTTACTGCAGGCGGTACTGGGGCGCGGCTGCGTACGCCGTTGAAGGATCCCAATCTTCTAATGACCCTGTGCTTCTGTCAGTGGTATGCCACTTCCAACTCCACACCTCTCGAATTCAAGGTGAATAGTTCTGGTGTGAAGTTAATTTCTCAATGGTTGAGACGGAAGGCTTTTGAGAAAAGGGAAGGCAAAAGGGTTCGCACCCCAGGTATAGAGGAGTTTGTTGCTGTGGAAGACAGCGAGGCCTCAGACGCCGAGAGTCCTCGCTTCGAGGTAGGAGCGGGGGCTGAGACTCCTGCAATTGGCTCTGGTGCGATGGGGACGGCTCACCGTCATCATGTAGAAGAAGTGGAGGAAGAGGATTCTGAAGTCCACTTCAAAAGAAAGCGGGAAGGTAGCACTCGCAGGAAATCGTTGGCGAAGAAGCCCCGCCGCCAAGCTCCTACGATTGTCGTAGAGGGTTACCCCTCTACAGCGATTCCTCCTGCTGCCCCATTAGCGGCTGAACCGTCGGTTGCTGAACCGACTTGCGGTGAATTTGCTCCGGGTCTGGGTAAGATTAACCCCGTCCATATAATACACCTCTTTGTGTGTTCCCATTGACTTACTATCTGCCTTTTGATGCAGGAGCTGAGGCGGCTGGAGAGCAGGGGGAACATTATGATCCCCTATTTACATACGGAACTGAAGCTGGTTCTTTTGCCCGTACAGAGGAGTCCGGAGGTGATATGGCCGACATTGGTCCCTCGGGCGCTGGGACTTCTAAAGGAAGTCCTGAGGCATCGAGCTCCATTGGGTGGTCCACAGGATACTCGGCAAGCGAAAGCGAGCCGGCTATTCGTGCTGATTCCGCCAAGAATTTTTCGATGGAACCCCTGGAGACTGATGTGGCTGACGAGATGTTTGAGGCGACATCATCCTTTGGTATTGTCCTAACCTCTTGGCTTCTTTTGCATGTAGTGTCCCGACTAACCGCAGTCTTGTTACAGGTGTTCGGCCTCAAGATGCATCAGCTTTAAGAGAGCCAGAAGATTTCCCCGAAGGGTCAAGGGTGACGATAGCGCTTCGACCACGGCTGATGCTGCTGTGCTGGATGCGCTATATGGCGACCTGCCTTCTTATCGGCCCAAGTTAGCCGAAGGACCAGAGGTTGAAGAGGTAGCAGTTCCAGAGGTGTCCTCACTCCCGACTATATCAACGAGTGAGGTTCCGACAATTTTGGCGAGTGCGGAGCTGAGGGTGATTACAAGCCCTACTTCCCCAACTCTGGTGGTTGAGCCTACTGTTCAGGAGGTGGTTGTCAGCCCTACCTCAGCGGTGGCTAGCGCACTGATTTCCATGAAGACTCCGCAGAGATCACTGACAATCTGCCCTGCTGTTGATGTTCTCATTGCTCCTTCCACGATAGTGTCGACCAGGCTGGTGGATTTCTCTGAAGTTACCTCTCTACCAGAAGTGGCTGAGGTTGAGAACGACTATATAGGTGACTTCGTCGATAGCTTTTATAAAGGCTTAGGCGAACTATCGACCTGGTTTTGAAGGGCTCGACTATGCCGTTCTCCAAGTTAAAGGTCGTCCTCTCCTGTGGCATCGAAAGTTTTCGGGATTTTGAGGGTATCACCAGGCTACTGCTTTGGAACTCCTGGTGGATGAATTGGAGAAGGATGTAGAGGAATGGCGCCGTCTCCGCTGTTTGGACCTGGAGTCTTTAGTTGATGAGCGGTTCGTGCGTCTTGCCGCCCAAAAGCACGAGGCCCGGCTTGTCGCTCAAGAGGCTGCTAAGGCTATTTCTTATGACTTGAAATCCTTGGAAACAAGGCAGGCAGAGGTCGGAAATGCGATTGACGCCTCCACCAGTGCTCTTCTTGACGCTGAAGACAAGATTAGGAAGGCTGAGGAAATGATCAGGAAAGCAAATCTTATTTTATCCAAGGCTAAACTGGTGCGTCTTGAAGAAACTGCGCGGCTTGAGCAGCTTAAGGCTCAAAATGAAGAGCTCTCACAGCAGGGGTCGTCACAGAGGGCAACTTTGGCGGATGTTGAAGCTCGTTTGACCCAGGCAATGGATTTCGATAAGGCCGAGCTGAGGTTGCAAGCGCTTGCCCAGGCTGCTGACGACAGGAGGATGAGGCTGGACTCCCTTGGAGAGCGGCTCAGATCTTACAGTGTGCGGCGTAGCCCCATGTACTTTATCCTTTTGGAGTGAATGAAAATTTTTCTTCTTTTGTCGAATCTCCAATTTTGTTCTTCTTTCTGAATTGCGGTTCCAAATTGTATTGCAATTTCTTGAGAACATAGTTTTTGTTGGGCTGGATGATGAGACTTGGCTATCTGTCAGTTCAGAGGTCGCGATGACATAACTGGTTGAGACGCCACCAAACCCGAAATCGGTCCTTATCGGATCGAAAGATGAGACATGTCTTTTATAAATGTCAACAGGGCTCGGGATTGAGACTTAGCCGTCAGCTGGTTCAGAGGCCGCAATGACATAACCAATTGAGACGCCACCAAGCTCAAAATTGGTGATACTTATCTTTTATAAATGTCAATAAGTATCGAGACCTGTCTTTTGTAAGTGTCAACAGGGCTCAGAATTGAGACTTAGCTGTCTGCTGGTTCAGAGGTCGCAATGACATAACCGATTGAGAAGCCACCAAGCTTCAAAGTTGGTGATACTTATCTTTTGTAAATGTCAATAAGTATCGAGACCTGTCTTTTGTAAATGTCAACAGGGCTCGAGATTGAGACTTAACTGTCTGCTGGTTCAGAGGTCGCAATGACATAACCGATTGAGACGCCACCAAGCTTAAAATTGGTGATACTCGTCTTTTGTAAATGTCAACGAGTATCGAGACCTGTCTTTTGTAAGTGTCAACAGGGCTCGGAATTGAGGCTTAGCTGTCTGCTGGTTCAGAAGTCGCAATGACATAACCGATTGATACGCCACCAAGCTTCAAAGTTGGTGATACTTATCTTTTGTAAATGTCAATAAGTATCGAGACCTGTCTTTTGTAAATGTCAACAGGGCTCGGGGTTGAGACTTAGCTGTCTGCTGGTTCAGAGATCCCAATGACATAACCGATTGAGACGCCACCAAGCTCAAAATTGGTGATACTCGTCTTTTGTAAATGTCAACGAGTATCGAGACCTGTCTTTTGTAAGTGTCAACAGGGCTCGGAATTGAGACTTAGCTGTCTGCTGGTTCAGAGATCGCAATGACATAACCGATTGAGACGCCACCAAGCTTCAAAGTTGGTGATACTTATCTTTTGTAAATGTCAATAAGTATCAAGACCTGTCTTTTGTAAATGTCAACAGGGCTCGGGGTTGAGACTAGCTGTCTGCTGGTTCAGAGGTCGCAATGACATAACCGATTGAGACGCCACAAGCTCAAAATTGGTGATACTCGGCTTTTGTAAATGTCAACGAGTATCGAGACCTATCTTTTGTAAGTGTCAACAGGGCTCGGAATTGAGACTTAGCTGTCTGCTGGTTCAGAGGTCGTAATGACATAACCTATTGAGACGCCACCAAGCTTCAAAGTTGGTGATACTTATCTTTTGTAAATGTCAATAAGTATCGAGACCTGTCTTTTGTAAATGTCAACAGGGCTCGGGGTTGAGACTTAGCTGTCTGCTGGTTCAGAGGTCGCAATGACATAACCGATTGAGACGCCACCAAGCTCAAAATTGGTGATACTCGTCTTTTGTAAATGTCAATGAGTATCGAGACCTGTCTTTTGTAAGTATCAACAGGGCTCGAAATTGAGACTTAGCTGTCTGCTGGTTTAGAGGTCGCAATGACATAACCGATTGAGACGCCACCAAGCTTCAAAGTTGGTGATACTTATCTTTTGTAAATGTCAATAAGTATCGAGACCTGTCTTTTGTAAATGTCAACAGGCCTCGGGGTTGAGACTTAGCTGTCTGCTGGTTTAGAGGTCGCAATGACATAACCGATTTAGACGTCACCAAGCTTCAGAATTTGGTGATACTCGTCTTTTGTAAATGTCAACGAGTATCGAGACCTGTCTTTTGTAAATGTCAACAGGGCTCGGGGTTGAGACTTAGCTGCCTGCTGGTTCAGAGGTCGCAATGACATAACCTATTGAGACGCCACCAAGCTCAAGGTTGGTGATACTTATCTTTTGTAAATGTCAATAAGTATCGAGACTTGTCTTTTGTAAATGTCAACAGGGCTCGGGGTTGAGACTTAGCTGTCTGCTGGTTCAGAGGTAGCAATGACATAACCGATTGAGATGTCACCAAGCTTCAGAATTTGGTGATACTCGTCTTTTGTAAATGTCAACGAGTATCGAGACCTGTCTTTTGTAAATGTCAACAGGGCTCGGGGTTGAGACTTAGCTGCCTGCTGGTTCAGAGGTCGCAATGACATAACCGATTGAGACGCCACCATGCTCAAGGTTGGTGATACTTATCTTTTATAAATGTCAATAAGTATCGAGACCTGTCTTTCGTAAATGTCAACAGGGCTCAGGGTTGAGACTTGTCTTTTGTAAATGTCAACAAGCTCGAAATTGAGACTTGGCTGTCTGCTGGTTCAGAGGTTGCAATGACATAACCGATTGAGATGCCACCAAGCTTTAAAGTTTGGTGATACTCGTCTTTTGTAAATGTCAACGAGTATCGAGAACTGTCTTTTGTAAATGTCAACAGGCTCAAGGTTGTAATGGAAGTTGGGAGAAGGTCTCGTTTTCACGGAGAGAAACGAGGAATCACTGTCATAGGTTTAATGTTAACGTAACAGTGAGATGCATATGGGGGCCCTACCATTCTATGGACGAGAATTGGTAAGTGATTTTGGATGTCTCGTTTTCACAAGGAGAAACGAGGAAATTGCTGTCATAGGTTTGATGTTAACGTAAACAGCGAAATGTATATGTGGTCTTACCATTCTATGGATGAGAATTGGTAAGTGATTTTGGAGAGGGAATCAAATGGGAACTGGTCCCTTAGGATTTTTAGCAAATCCCCAGCTGTCAACGGGTTTGATATGCCTTTACCAACTACCGTTTGAATTGGGCTAGCCATGCTATTCCCCTCAGTATGATGAGTTGTCAAGGACTTATGTTGAACTTAAAAGCCAACATTTTCCTCTATCCTTAATAGTTAAGGATATTGGATCATTCGGTTAATGTCTGCATAACCTTGATTCGTCTTAGGGACAACCGGTGCACGACCAGATTCCTACTGGTTTATGGTTGTATGATCTCGCTTGGAGGAAGAGAAAGGCTCTCTTTGTGTGTACTTTGGACACGAAGATCTTGATCAGAGGTGTAGTGTTAACTTGATCATGAGAAGGATCCTTGATTAAGGATAATACTTCTTTAAGAACTTGCCATTGATCGGCATCATGAGTAGGTCACCATCTGAAGTCATAAGGCGGTATGCTCCGTTTGAATAGACTGTTTCTATTACAAACGGTCCTTCCATTTAGGCTGAAATTTGCCTTTGGTTTTGTGCGTCATAATCATCGGTCGTCTGACGGCTAAAACCAGGTCTCCTTTTTGGAAGACTCTCTGTTTGACCTTCTTATTGAAGGCTTTTGAGATTCGAGCTTGATATAACTCGATATGCTGCTGAGCTTGTAGCTGATTCTCATCTAAGGCTTCGAGCTCTTGGAGGCGCAATCGATCATTGTCTTCTGATGTGCTCTTGGTGGTCAGAGCGACTCGCAATGATGGCATCTGGATTTCCAACGGGATGACTGCTTCGCACCCATATACCAGGGAAAAAGGCGTATTGCCTGTCGGTGTCCGAACCGTGGTTCGGTAGGCCCAAAGACATTCACCAAGCTTTTCGTCCCAATCTCGCTTGTTCGAGGAGACGAATTTCTTGAGTAGCTTGATGATCGTTTTGTTGAATGCTTCCGCCAAGCCATTAGCAGCAGGATTGTAGGCAGTTGAAGCCACATTCTAAATTCGGTATTTATCACAGAACCGATAGAATACTTGGCTTACGAATTGGGGACCGTTGTCGTGGATGATCCGCCTAGGGACACCAAATCGATGGATGACATGGTGCTTGATGAAATTAACCACATTAGAGGTTTTGACTTCAGTTAATGGTATAGCCTCCGCCCACTTTAAGAAGTAATCGGTTATTGCCAGGATGAATCGGTGACCTTTTGTCGAAGAGGGGCTGATTGGCCCTACAACATCTATTCCCCATGCTTCAAATGGCCATGAAGCAACAGTCAGGTGGAGCAACTCTGAAGGCTAGAGTATGAAATCTGCATGGATTTGACACGCTTTACACCTTCGTGCATATTGGATGGCATCGGCTATCATAGTTGGCCAATAGTATCCAAGTCTGTGCAACCTGTCCTTAAGTTTTGGACCTGGCTGATGAGCTCTACAAGTGCCGTCGTGCGCTTCTTGGAGCGCTTCTTGTGCCTCTGAATGAGAAAGCAACGGAGGAGGAGACCATCATATGAACGATGGTAAAGTGTCTTCAGAGTTAGATCGTAGTAGAAACAGAGAGACCTTCGTCTGATAGATGCCGCTTCTTTAGGATCATCTGGAAGCAGACCGTGCAAAGCATAGTCGATGAGAGGAAAGCGCCAGTCTCTTGGTTCAAGATCCGTGGAGACATTATAGACTTCTCGAGTTCTTAGCATGTGCTTGGAGCATACAAGATGTCGAGTTGCGACTGTGAGGTGATACTCGGTGTCGGCTGGCAAGGCTAGTGTTGTTGCTAATGCAGCAATAGCGTCCGCCTTGGTATTTTGAGATCGAGACACATGCCCGATATAGAAGCCTTCAAATAGATTAGCCAATTCGATGGCTGTGTGGTAATAAGGTACCGAGTCTTCGTGGCGGACCTCGTATTCGCCTTTAACCTGATTGATGATCAGTTTTGAATCGCCATAGGCTTCGAGGTAGCGTACCCCCATTCCATGGGCGAGCTGAAGGCCAATGAGCAGAGCATTATATTCTGCTACATTGTTGGAGCATGATTCCGTCAGAGAAAATGCTCTGGGCAGGACATGATTCTGTGGGAGATAAACACAACCCCCACTCCGGCAATAATCTTGCCTTTAGTGCCCATTCGCGATGCTCCATTGATTGAGATTTTATAGATTGAAATAAAGTTCAGAATTCTTAGTCTCAATGCGAATCCGCTGTAGCGAGGGCTCAAGCGGGTCGTGATCCTCAGGGAAGGATGCGATGAAAGCTTTTCGACTCGATTCCTCTGTATACTTCAAGTAAGAAAAGAGAGATTAGATTGGTGATGAAAATATGAGATTAAAGACGTGGTTTTGCTGATCTTCTACCACAACCCTATTGCAAGTTAAGGAGCTTGATCTTCATCTTAAGATTGATATGATTCACCCTAGGTCATTACAAATAATTCAAGCAAGAAAAATCAATACTAGATTCTTGCTAAGTTACATAATCTAAAAACTAAACTATGGTTCATCCTAACATCTAGGTGCAGCCTAATAAGAGACGAATCTCAAACTTATGCTGTCCTAGTTCTTAAGTTGAAGTCATGAAAAGCCTTTTAATATGCAACCTAGATTAGGATTTCTAGGTATTTGTTTAATCTTCTAGAAAAATTGTTTTTAATACCTAGGGTTTCGATTGATGTTCCTTAATCTGATCTAGGCTTAACTGCTCTAGGGTTGCTTCAAGAGTCTCAGCAAACCACTAGAGAGATTTAGTTCTTCATTATTTTTTTTTCTTTTCAATTATTTATTTTTTTTTTATTTTTTTATGAGAAAGATTGCAAGGAAAAGAAAACGAAAACAAGAAGAGATCACAGATTAAAACAAAGAGAGATCACAAAAGAAATAAAGTAAAGTTGCAGAAATTAAAAAAGAACAAAAGAGTGACCTTTATTTCGTTGAATCTCCGGTTACACAATCGTCTCCTTCTTCTCCACAAATAGCATGAAATAAAAATTACAACTTTGAATAAAAGTGGCTAAAGAAAACCCTAATCGTCTCTGCATGCCCCTCCCTGTTGCGACTGCTCGGATATTTATAGTGCAGAATGTAGAGGAGTCCCGGATAGAGTTGCCAACGAAATCTGGTAGCCAGATAACGTCAAAAAGCCGCGCCCTTGCCGCGCTTCCGCGGCACTTTTGTGGCTTCTGGCCGCGCGCTTTGGCGCGTGGCCTCTCCTGGTCCTTCCATGTGGGCTTCTGCTTCTAGAAGTGTGATCCTGGCCTTTTAATCTGGATTTTCGAGATAACTTAGTAATCAAGTTATCCTTAATCCAGATTTCTTCAAATCTTCTTCCCACGAATTTCCTTCTTATCTTGGCCTTTTATCCTCATCCTGCAGGTGTTTAGAGCTGGATAGAAGTCTATCCTTCCCTAATCTCTGATATTTGCAACTTTTAGCCCTTGTATTTGCATTTTGACTCTTTGTATTTGCGCTTTTTCACCTGGGCTTCAAACATGGGCTTGGATCTGGGCTTTTGGGCTCTTTAAGCTTTATTCTTTATTAAATTGATAATTTGAGGCCTGCACATATTAAATAAAGAAATATTAATAAATGTGCATTATAATATGAATAAACGTGCGAATGTGATGGTAAATATGATGACAATTATGCAATTTTTCACTACTATCACACCCCCACACTTATCTTTTTGCTCGTCCTCGAGTAAAAATCAAAAGAAAAGGAAAATCTAACCTAGCTAACTCACTTTCGTAGGAATCACGGTTGCACTTAGCATGTGCAACAAGCCGTTAAACCTCTAGGTTACCCTAGAGGACGAGTGTTGTCTCGTGAGGGTTTTCAGCGGATTACACCCACAAAATCCATAAAAAGGAAAATATTTGAATTATTATTGAAGAGACTAAGTAGTCTATAAGTTTTAGGATTATCATTTTTATTCATTCTTCAAACCTAGTCTTTATAAAGTCAATTGTTATTCATTTTAGGTAAGGGTTAAAATTGAATTTCTAATATAGTCTTTTTCGTTACCAAAAGTCATACGCACCCTTGTGAATCTAGGAATTCCTTAACTTGGACTCTCATGCCTCTTTATTATTTTTATAACATCATCTAATTTTCTTTCGTGTAAGTATCAAGGCTTCTTGAGGCCCTTATACCTAACTAATTGACTATTAGATGTGTTAATATATATATTTTATTTATTTATTTTTTTTTTGGCATGTATAACTCATCTAATTTTCTTTCGTATAAGTATCAAGGCTTCTTGAGGCCCTCATACCTAACTAATTGATTATTAGATGTGTTAATACATATATTATATTTCTTAGTTTTCTTAGGCTTTCTAATTCACCCATGTAACGAACTTAAAGTCGATGACTCCCAAACCGGTTGGCTTTAGGGCACCAGGTGAGAAAAACACCCCGCGGACTCAAATTCGAGTGAACTAGGCCCCAAAACTAAGGACTTTATTTTATTTACTCACCTTTAGGCATGAATACTTATGCTTCTTGAGGCACATGTATCAGCTTAATTGGTGATTTTTTTCTTCTTCTTTTTTTTTTTTTTTTTTTATGAGGCACAAGGTCTTTGTCTTAGAATCCTAGATATGCATTTGGTATGCACATTTCATTAAGGTAAAAATAAAGACTAATTATTTATTCAATTTCTCCTCCTATACCAAAAAATTAAACAATTTATTTATTTTGACCAAGTTTTTAGAAATCCTAATCATGATTTTCCTAATTCTTAAAACTAACTTAGATTTCTTTCAAAAAATAAGTCAAAGTATTATCCTTTTTATGACATTTTTTTATATAATTTTTTTTATTTTTATTTTTTTTAAAAGAAAATAGAATAAATAAAGAGAATTTTTTATTTTTTTTTACATCTATTTTACATACCCTTCCCCCACACTTATTTCATGCATTGTCCCTAATGTATGAATGAAATGTATGCATGCATGAACTGGCAGAACGATACAATTACCGATACAGTGGGTCGGAAAGACCCATTGCCGCATTAGCTTCCGGCACAGACTCCAAAAAGATTTTAAGACGTTGACCATTTACCTTGAATGCATTGCCATTTTTGGGGTCGTAGATCTCTATGGCTCCGTGTGGAAACACCGTCTTAACAATGAATGGTCCTGTCCATCTTGACTTCAATTTGCCGGGAAAGAGATGAAGTCTAGAGTTGTAAAGTAAAACTTTTTGTCCTTGGACAAAAGTTTTTCTCGTGATGAATTTATCGTGAAAAACCTTAACTCTATCCTTCGCAATCTTCGCATTCTCGTATGCATCATTCCTCAACTCCTCTAGTTCAGAAATTTGTAATTTCCGAAACTCACCGGCCTTATCTAAATCGAAATTTAGCTGCTTAATTACCCAAAGGGCCCGGTGCTCTAGCTCGACAGGAAGGTGTCAAGCCTTTCCAAAGACCAGTCTGTAGGGAGACATTCCTAGAATCGTCTTAAAGGCAGTCCTATATGCCCATAGGGCATCCACCAGTTTGGTGGACCAGTCCTTCCTATTCTGATTCACAGTCTTCTCCAAAATGAGCTTGACTTGCCTATTAGAAACTTCTACCTGCCCGCTAGTTTGAGGATAGTAGGGCGTAGACAACTTGTGGGTAATGGCATATTTTCGCATAAGAGCTTCAAAAGTTTTATTGCAAAAATGTGTGCCATTGTCGCTAATGATGGCTCGAGGGATTCCAAAGCCTGAGATGATATTATCTTTCAAGAATTTGACAACAACTTTGTTGTCATTTGTCTTGCAAGGGACAGCTTCTACCCACTTTGACACGTAGTCTACGGCCAACAAGGTGTACTGGTGCCCAAACGAATTAGGGAAGGGTCCCATAAAATTAATGCCCCATACGTCGAAAAGTTCTACTTCTAGAATGGGATTTAGGGGCATCATATTTCGTTTGGAAATTCTTCCTATCATTTGACATCTTGTGCAAGTTTTGCAATACTCAAATGCGTCTCTAAACACAGTTGGCCAATAAAAGCCACTTTGCAGAATTTTCTCGGCAGTTTTGCGGGGACCAAAATGTCCACCGCAAGCGAACTCATGACAAAAAGCTAGCACGCTTCTAGTCTCCTCGTCGGGGACACATCTCCTAATGATTTGGTCGCTACAATATTTGAAAAGATAAGGATCTTCCCACATGTAATATCGAACTTGAGACAAGAATCGGTATCTGTCCTGTTTAGACCAACTAGGTGGTGTTTGGTTTGTGACTAAGTAATTTACTATGTCAGCAAACCATGGCTCCTTAGAGATGGCTAGAAGTTGCTCATCGGGAAAATTGTCATTGATGGGCAGCTCGTCAGAAGGTGCGTTTGGCACACGAGAGAGATGGTCAGCTACGACATTTTCGACACCTTTTTTATCTCGAATTTCAAGATCGAATTCTTGAAGGAGAAGGATCCAACGAATGAGTCGGGCCTTCGCATCTTTTTTAAGCATAAGGTATCGAAGAGCAGAATGGTCAGTGAAAATCGTGGTCTTGGTCCCAAGTAGGTATGGGCGGAATTTCTCCAAAGCGAACACTACTGCCAAGAATTCCTTCTCGGTTGTAGTATAGTTCATTTGGGCGTCATTGAGTGTCCTACTCGAATAATAGATCACGTGTTGCTTGCTGTCCTTACGCTGTCCTAAGACAGCACCTATCGCAAAATCTGAGGCATCGCACATGATCTCAAAAGGCTTGGACCAGTCCGGAGGTGAGATGATAGGAGCAGAGATAAGCTCCATTTTCAATTTCTCCCATGCACTATGGCACCTATCATCAAAGATGAAGGACACGTCTTTAGCTAGAAGGTTTGTAAGGGGTCTAGCAATTTTGCTAAAGTCCTTAATGAACCTACGATAAAATCCGGCGTGTCCTAAAAAAGACCGAATGTCCTTCACGCATCGCGGAAGTGGAAGTCTCGCTATGATCTCCACCTTGGCCTTGTCTACCTTAATCCCTTCCCTAGATATCTCGTGACCTAGGACAATCCCATGTTGCACCATGAAGTGACACTTTTCCCAATTTAGGGTCAAGTTCTTTTTGGTGCACCTACTCAGCACTAGCTCCAAGTGATGGAGACACTGGTCAAATGAATTTCCATAGACGGAGAAGTCGTTCATGAAAATTTCTAGGAAATGCTCAACCATATCAGAAAACAGGCTTAACATACAACGTTGGAATGTGGCGGGGGCATTGCACAAGCCGAAAGGCATTCAACGGTAGGCAAATGTCCCAAATTGACACGTGAACGTTGTCTTCTCTTGATCCTCCGGCGCTATAGGAATTTGGTTATACCCTGAATAACCGTCCAAAAAGTAGTAATACTCATGACCTGCTAATCTTTCCAACATTTGGTCAATGAAAGGGAGGGAAAAATGATCTTTCCTAGTGGCTGCGTTCAACTTGCGGTAGTCTATGCATACTCTCACCTTGGTAGGCAATCGTGTTTGCACTAACTCATGCTTGTCGTTCTCTACCACAGTAAAACTAGACTTCTTAGGGACCACATGCATTGGGCTAACCCATTCGCTATCCGAAATGGGATAAATGATCCCATTATCTAACAGTTTCACTATTTCAGCGTGTACAGCCTCCTGCATGAGTGGGTTTAGCCTACGCTGTGGATCCCTCTTCGGTCTAACCTCTTCCTCTAGATGGATACGATGCTGGACTATTGTAGGGCTCAGTCCCTTGATATCTGCCATAGTCCAACCAATGGCTTCCCTATGTCTCCTAAGGGTTGCCAGCAGGTCCTCCTCTTGCCTATTGGTCAAATTAGATGCAACTATGACCGGTAACGTCTCTTGTTCACCTAGGTAGGCGTACTTAAGATGTTTGGGCAAGGCTTTTAACTCCAAAGAAGGAGTTGGCTCGATGGGTGGAGGAGTTAAGCTAGAATCTCCCATCTCTATAGAACTCAGATTTGATTCCCATTCGATCTCATCAAGACTGATATCACTTGTTTCTAATTCTTCATCTTCCTCTGACTCAAATATGATCTCATCATTATGCTCACTCGTCATGTTCTTAATGGAGTTAACCTCAAAAGGTTGGTCGGTCACATCGTAGGGATGCTTACCTAGGTTGAAAACATTGACTTCCTTGGTCATATCCCCAAAAGTCAGTCTCATGGAACCGTTTCTACAATTTATAATTGCATTAGCGGTTGCTAGGAACGGTCTTCCTAAGATAACGGGAGTTTGGGACCTAGGATTAGACACAGGTTGTGTCTCTAAGACAATGAAATCTACTGGGTAAATGAATTCTCCTACCCGTATGAGAACGTCATTGATTTCTCCCTTAGGAACTTTGATAGAGCGGTCAGCCAACTGAATAGTAACTTGGGTCGGGTTGAGTTCACCTAATCCAAGTTGTTGATACACGGAGAAAGGGAGCAAATTGATGCTGGCTCCTAAATCGAGGAGTGCTCGATTGATTTCGGCTCGACCTATGGTGCAAGAAATGGTGGGGCAACCTGGGTCCTTATTCTGGTTGGACAGTAGCTCACTAATGTTAGTGGCTAGAAAAACCTTCTTAGGCACATTAGTCTTTCTTTTCTTAGTGCACATGTCCTTAATGAATTTGGCATAACTAGGGACCTGTTGGATTGCATCAAGAAGTGGAATGTTGAGCCTAACTTGATTGAACACCTCTAATAATTTCTCCATGTGTGCATTGTTGTTACTTCTAAGCCTATTTGGAAATGGAGCTATAGGCTGGTGCAACTGATCTGCTGACTTTTCAGCTTCAGTTTCCTTGGGACTGGATGGAGAAGGAGTGGAGCTAGATGGAATGGAAGTGGAGCTAGATGGAATGGATGGCTGAGATGGATCCGATGGCATAGATACTTGATTATCAACTTGTTTCCCCGATCTGAGTGTATGAACCTTGTGACACTGATTTGGGTCTTGAGCCTCATTGGCTGGCCTAGGATTCCTAGGATTTGGCAATGGTTGACTCGGTAGGGTACCCCTCTGTCTCTCTTGCTGGTTCAATTGGAGCTCTATCCTACTTAGAACTTGAGCCAGCGTGTCTTGGCTTTTGACTAGGGTATCCACCTTTCTTTCCAAATTTGAAAGTCTTGTCTCCATTTGTGAATTTTGGAAAGACGGTGGAGGATTTTGACTAGGGAAATTTTGTTGATAAGGCGGATTTTGGAAGTTGTTGGAGAATTTGGGCCTCACTTGATCATTGTTGCTTGGGCCCCATGAAAAATTGGGATGGTTTCTCCAACCGGGATTGTAGGTGGGTGCATAAGGATTGTTGGCGGGCCTTGTGAAGGCCGCACTCATGTGTTCGGGCAAGCTTTGATGCGCGATGAAAACAGGACATTCCTCAAACACATGGTTCATATCTTGACAATAAGTACAGCCCGCCAAAGATGTTGGGCTGACTTGGTTCACAGAGACTGGCTCTTTTGTTTCAAGAGCCTCTAGTCTACGCATAACAGCAGCTAACTTAGCATCGGTTGCTACGTTGGCCTCAATGGAATGGATACCTCCTTTAGAAGAAGTAGGGTCATTAGTCCTAGATTTTTCAAGAGTAGGGTCCCATTGGATGGATTTTTCAGCTAATTCCTCAAACAATGTCCATCCTTCATCTTCATTCTTTTGCAAAAATCCTCCTTGACACATGGATTCTAACAGTGTTTTAGTAGAATAATCTAATCCATCATAGAGAACTTGGCAAAGTCGCCATTTCTCTATCCCATGGTGAGGACATTGGGCAAGGAGATCCTTAAAACGCTCGAAGTATTTCCAAAAAGGTTCATTGGCTGTTTGCTTAAACTGGAGGATATTCTTCCTAATCAGTGCAGTCTTGTGAACGGGATAAAATTTCTTTAAGAAGGCCTTAATGAAATTATCCCAAGAAGATATTGAACCGGCCTCTAGACTGTAGAGCCATTTCTTTGCTAAATCCTTCAAAGCAAAGGGGATAAACCTAAGTTTGATAGCATCGTCTCCTAACTTAGGTATATTCATCATTTGACATACTTCTTCAAATTCCCTTATGAAGAAGTATGCATCCTCAGATTCAAGTCCATGAAATTTGGGAAGAGTGTTGATGTATTGTGGCTTGAGTTCATATGGGTCAACACTTTCAATAGTGAGCTGGATGCAAGAAGGAAGAGAGGTTCTAATAGGATAGAACCTATCTTGGAGTGACTGTGGTTGAGCCATGTGTGAGTCGGGCTTGAGCTCGGGTGGTGAACTAGTTCTAGTTAGCCTGGATGTAAGTGGGTCTCTCGACCAAGCGGTCATGCACAATCAGCAAACAAGTTCACCCAATCAATCAAAAAAAAGAAAAACAATCAAAAATCCTAATCTAGGGTAAGCCTTGACCTAGACGACTCCTAACTTTAGACTGTCCTTAGGAGGTCTACTGTCGACGTTAACCACAAGCTAATCGGCCAGGTAGGTGGCAAGACCGGTGGGAGGTTTTCCGTCAGAGACGTTCCTTAATTAAATAACCACCGTTCTTCGGGCTTTCGGCCCTCAATCCCCTGCCTAGACACCGATTTGACAAGAGTTAATTTCGAACAATTTTCCTCCTTCGGTCAATCTCCTATTGAGTCCGAGTTAACCTAGGGCCAACGTCTAGTCAAATTTTACTTAAGGTTAGGGTTGTGAGTGTGACAGATATGATTTGTGGGCCAAGGAAGGGTGATGAAATCTCCACCTTATCTTGCTTATGGGTTATGCCCTTAAGATGAATTAGTGTACGTGTAAAGCGGTAGAAAAGTAATCACTCAAGAAAGCAGTAAACAACCAAGAGTGTTTCCTAATCTATATGCTATGCAAACGTACCTTGTCGCCAGCACTCTTCAACAGAATTAAAAAAAATATAAGTAGACACGTGCCCTAAATGCAAGAGTCTAAAATTTTTTTTTTTATTTTCAACAAATGGTTTAATGTTAATTATTAGCAGTTGCAGAGTGATCACAGAGAAAATAATCACAGCAGTAAGCAGATTTTTGCAATGCAAAGCAACCTGCAGAAATTTCTGTGAGTAGTTAACTACTCTTGCCGCGTTTCTGCGGCTTTTGCCGCGGATCTGCGGCAAAGGAGTAGGCCCAAGTGCTCTGCCTTCGAGGGCAGAGGCACAGGGTTGCAATATGTAATTTCTGCTGCTCTGTTTCTGTATCATGTTCTCTGTACCTGCAACAGAAAGAAAAAAGATAGTTAGATCGAGGAAATCGTGCCGTTCCTTCCCCGGCAACGGCGCCAAAATTTGATTGAGATTTTATAGATTGAAATAAAGTTCAGAATTCTTAGTCTCAATGCGAATCCGCTGTAGCGAGGGCTCAAGCGGGTCGTGATCCTCAGGGAAGGATGCGATGAAAGCTTTTCGACTCGATTCCTCTGTATGCTTCAAGTAAGAAAAGAGAGATTAGATTGGTGATGAAAATATGAGATTAAAGACGTGGTTTTGCTGATCTTCTACCACAACCCTATTGCAACTTAAGGAGCTTGATCTTCATCTTAAGATTGATATGATTCACCCTAGGTCATTACAAATAATTCAAGCAAGAAAAATCAATACTAGATTCTTGCTAAGTTACATAATCTAAAAACTAAACTATGGTTCATCCTAACATCTAGGTGCAGCCTAATAAGAGACGAATCTCAAACTTATGCTGTCCTAGTTCTTAAGTTGAAGTCATGAAAAGCCTTTTTAATATGCAACCTAGATTAGGATTTCTAGGTATTTGTTTAATCTTCTAGAAAAATTGTTTTTAATACCTAGGGTTTCGATTGATGTTCCTTAATCTGATCTAGGCTTAACTGCTCTAGGGTTGCTTCAAGAGTCTCAGCAAACCACTAGAGAGATTTAGTTCTTCATTATTTTTTTTTCTTTTCAAATTATTTATTTTTTTTATTATTTTTTTATGAGAAAGATTGCAAGGAAAAGAAAAACGAAAACAAGAAGAGATCACAGATTAAAACAAAGAGAGATCACAAAAGAAATAAAGTAAAGTTGCAGAAATTAAAAGAGAACAAAAGAGTGACCTTTATTTCGTTGAATCTCCGGTTACACAATCGTCTCCTTCTTCTCCACAAATAGCATGAAATAAAAATTACAACTTTGAATAAAAGTGGCTAAAGAAAACCCTAATCGTCTCTGCATGCCCCTCCCTGTTGCGACTGTTCGGATATTTATAGTGCAGAATGTAGAGGAGTCCCGGATAGAGTTGCCAACGAAATCTGGTAGCCAGATAACGTCAAAAAGTCGCGCCCTTGCCGCGCTTCCGCGGCACTTTTGTGGCTTCTGGCCGCGCGCTTTGGCGCGTGGCCTCTCCTGGTCCTTCCATGTGGGCTTCTGCTTCTAGAAGTGTGATCCTGGCCTTTTAATCTGGATTTTCGAGATAACTTAGTAATCAATTTATCCTTAATCCAGATTTCTTCAAATCTTCTTCCCACGAATTTCCTTCTTATCTTGGCCTTTTATCCTCATCCTGCAGGTGTTTAGAGCTGGATAGAAGTCTATCCTTCCCTAATCTCTGATATTTGCAACTTTTAGCCCTTGTATTTGCATTTTGACTCTTTGTATTTGCGCTTTTTCACCTGGGCTTCAAACATGGGCTTGGATCTGGGCTTTTGGGCTCTTTAAGCTTTATTCTTTATTAAATTGATAATTTGAGGCCTGCACATATTAAATAAAGAAATATTAATAAATGTGCATTATAATATGAATAAACGTGCGAATGTGATGGTAAATATGATGACAATTATGCAATTTTTCACTACTATCACACCCCCCACACTTATCTTTTTGCTCGTCCTCGAGTAAAAATCAAAAAGAAAAGGAAAATCTAACCTAGCTAACTCACTTTCGTAGGAATCACGGTTGCACTTAGCATGTGCAACAAGCCGTTAAACCTCTAGGTTACCCTAGAGGACGAGTGTTGTCTCGTGAGGGTTTTCCGCTCCTATGAGATGTTCATTCTTGTTGCGACTTTTGACGGCAATGTCGTCGACATAGCACTCCACCGTTTTTCGGAGATGATCGCGGAAGATTGTACTCATTGCCCGCTGATAGGTTGCTCCGGCGTTCTTCAGGCCGAAGGGCATTACAGTGTAGCAGTATACCCCCAATGGTGCTCGGAACGAAGTATGCTTCTCGTCGTCGGGATACATCTTAATCTGGTTGTATCCTGAAAAGCCGTCCATGAAAGACATCCTTTCGAATCCACATGTGTTGTCGATCATGACGTCGGTGATGGGCAGTGGGAATTCGTCTTTGGGACAGGCCGTATTGATATCACGGTAGTCGATGCAGATCCGTATTTTCCCGTTCTTCTTGAGGACGGGGACGATATTAGCTACCAAATCTGGATGTTGTTCCTCCCGGATAAAGCCACATGCAATGAGCTTGTGAACTTCGGCTTCAATAGCTTCCATAATGTTCGGGCGAAACCGACGTTGTTGCTGCTTGATTGGCTTGACATCAGGCTTGATATTCAGATGGTGCGTAGCGGCCTGCGGATCAAGTTCGGGCATATCTTCGTAGCTCCATGCGAAGACATCTATATACTCTTTTATGAGCATTATCAATTCTTCCCTTTCTGTAAGTGATAGGCTTTCACTTATAAAGATGGGCTTAGGGTGGTCTTGATTACCCAAGTTGACCTGCATCACCTTGTCTTCGGTAGGTGGTTCGCGCGATTCGAATCGCTTTTCCCATTGAAGGTATAATTGCTGGGCCCATGGTTCCTCGTCAGTGGCTTCTGTGGGCTCCAATTGACTGCTTGAGGTCATATTAACAGTGAGGTCTTCGAACATTCCTCCTACGCTGATATCCGAGTCCCACTCGGAGGATGAGGCTGAATGTGATGGAACTGATCCATTGTCCTTGGCTTGAACCGTTGCTGACGATGTGGGTGTAACATACCCTAACCCCCTGCGTGTACTATCATAGTAATTTCCAGGCTTCCCTTTAGGCACAAAGTTCCGCATCAAACCGCGCCTTCCTTTTCCGAAATTCAGGCATGCTCCATGCTTCAAGTTGTATCCCATTTTCTTCATAATATGGCGTGCTGACTGCGCGTAATGAAAGAATTGTGGAGTGTCTGAGTCTGAACTTGAATCTGCGATCGTGGGTCCCCGTGGTTGTGTTCTACCGAAGATTATCGGTAACTGACCTTCTTTGGATGGCGGAATCACCAAGACGGCTCCTTCTGCGGATTCCATGGGTGTACTGGACGCACTTGGCTTATGTAAAGGCATGTGTAGGGAGCTATCCGTAATGGATTCAAATAGCCCAACAGTCGCGGGATAATCAAAAGAAATATTATCATTAATTACCCATTCACCTTCATCCTCTGAAGGAGTATTACATAGGGGATTATCGAGACATGCTATAATTGGTTCACCAATCAGAATGGCTGGCATGCCTGCTTCGGATTCTGAATCCGCCTCGTTGCCACTTTCATCATCATCTGGCAATGGTTCTTTGAGTGCTTCACTGGCCTCTTGATACAGGAGAGCGTCAGTGAAGTAGTTTTCTACCCCTTTGAATGGCTGCTTCTCAGCAAAGACAGTTCGTACTGTCGAGTCATCTTCAACATATTTGAAGCATTGGTGCAGAGTGGAGGGAACGATCCAGTTGGCGTGGATCCATGGTCGTCCTAGCAGCAGGTTATATGACGTGTCAGCGTCAATGACATAGCATGTCACCTCTGACTTCAGGCTCCCGATTCTACAACAGAGTCGAATTTTTCCCAATGGATGACTGCTCCCGGCATTGAAACCGTATATTGTAGTAGTGGTTGCGGACAACCTGTACAGTGGTTTGCCGAGGAAGTAAAGAAGCCTTTTGGGGATGATGCTGAGTGCGGACCCCGGATCGACTTGTATTCTTTCGATGAACGTTGAACCGATATATCCGGTGTAGTACAGAGGTCGATCGTGCTTGTTGTCTTTGAGAAGCATATCTTCTGCCGTGAATGTAATAGCGGGCACCTTGGATTGTGTGTGATGACATTCTGGGCAAGGAGACTGAACGTCGTCGCTAGGGATCTCAGGCATGCATGTCAGAAAGGATTCTGAATTGGCTAGCGCATCCCTGAGTGCTTCTCTTGTCTCTTTTGAGAGGCGAAGGAGCTCGTGTATAGTGATACGAGCTGGGATATTGGCCAGCTGAGCCAATATGTCAAACCGAAAGGGCGTATCAATCCCTTGGCCTGGTGGTTTCTTCAACACGTGGTCGAATCGTACCTCCTAAGGCCTCTCTTTTCCCTTGGTTGGGATTGGAGTGGATGCTGGTACTTGTACTGACGTCATTTGCTGTTGTGTCTTGTCAGTAGACTTTTCATACTGCCTCAAGTATGATTTTCCGGATCGAGTGCCCGTCTGTTGAGGCGTATCGGCTTGTGCCGTGCAAGTAAGTTTTTTCCCCTCTGAATCACTGAGGGAAGCCGATGTAAGATTGCTGTCGTCTGGCAGGATGGAGATGACATTGCAAGACTTGCCCTTTGAGTTGGGCTCCTTTGAATCCCGCTGTATATCTTGGACGAGGTCCGGGTGTACCCACATGACTTCCCCTGTCTCCAATGTTAAGGGAACAAGACCCTTATTATCTCGAGCTGTAGCTGGAGGATGCTTGACTTCCAGCCGTGGCGCAGGGACTGAATAAGTCCCGTCAGGAACTGTGACCTTTTGGGTGCTGCCGAACTCAAGAGTTACCATATTGGTAGTGACTTTCTTCTGCTCCGTCTTTAATGTCAGAACTCCGGCGTCGACCAAGGCTTGAATTCTATCTTTGAGGACATAGCACTTGTCAGTAGGATGGTGAATCATCCTATGGTAGAGGCAGTATTTGGGGTCATTGGTGCGCCCTATCTCATTGGGACGCCGAGCATCTGGCAGTTTCATTTTGTTCCCTTTTGAAGCAGATGGAATATCATGACACCTGATCGTCTTTGAAGGAGTACTGCTTTGGAGGGAACTTAGGCTCCTGATTGCCGAAGCCGCTCTTCTTGGTCTTTGACTGTACATCTCCGGATAACTCCACAGACATAGTCTCTTTGCCTTTAGCTTGAGAAGATTGCGGTAGGTCGCTATGCCCTTTGTTGTTCATCCCCCACTTGCCTCTAAGGGCGAATGGTTCGAACTTTTTAGCCGACTTCTCGGCTATCTCTGCTTGTTCGACCAATTCCTTCCAAGTGTGGGCTTTGACAGCTCCCATGCGAACTTCTACTTGGTCCAGGAAGTTGTGCCTACATGTCTGTAAGAGCATGGGTAGTGGCATCCTTGCTGGGCACATCAAGGATAAGTTTCTGAACCGTTCAATGTAGTCACGGACAGATTCGCCCTTCCTCTGCACAGTGGAGAGGAGCTTGTCCATGGTTACTTCGGTATCGTCCTCATAGAAAAGAGAAGAACCGAGTTTCCAGGTCGATCCAGGAGTTGATAGAGCCCGGGGGGAGACTTCGGAACCAGTCAAATGCCACCCCCTTTAAGGTGCCAATGAATAGCCTAGCCATGATGGCGTCATTGCTTATAATATTACCAGTCTGAGACCGAAAATAGTAGATGTGCTGATTTGGCGAGCCCTTTCCGTCATAGGTATGCAACGTTGGCGGTTTGAACTTCGGTGGATATGACACTGAATCCCACTCCAATGGGTAAGGACGGACTGCCCCTACCTTCTTTAATTCATCCCTCTGAGCTAGGGATGCTATTTGAGCTTGGAGGTCCTTAAGGACTTCGGCATCTAAGGAAGAACCCTCCTTGGATTTCTCCAGCTTTGGCTGCTCATTGCTAAAGTGTTCCTCTTCATCGTGATTGCTCCCGGCATCATCGTTATTCCAGTTACTGAGAAGTTGAGTGAGCATCTGTTGAATGTTGTCCAGAGCCTCTTGCTGGGTTCTGGAAGTTTGCTCCTGAGCTTCTAAACATCGACGAAGGTCGTCGTTAGCACTATCAGCTATATTGACTGATGTTTTGTTTGTCCGCACCGAGCTAACTGTTGCCGCAGAGGCGTGCCCACTATCTTCATCTTCTTCGTCTGATGACTGGAGTAATCTTGTGGGCTGTGACGGGGCTAGGGCCGTCGAGGAAGAAGGCTGTTCGTAACTGTAGGGTATCGCCACCCTGGATCTGGTGTTTCGAAAGACACCTTCTTCATGCACCAAGACTTTGCCTAAGCCTGGGCTGTAATCTGGATCTGGGGACCTTCGTCCTCTTCCGGTCATGTTGACGGATGCGGAGGGTAGATCTCGCGAGACGCTCCTTCTGCGATGCTTCCTCGGGGCCTGTACCGATAGTCGATCAAAAACTGACCATCGTCTTGGAGGAGTGGCAGGGATTGGTCCCAGTCGGCAATGGACCGAGTGTAGTGTCACCAGCTGACATCCCACTTGTTGACAACAGGGGGAAGAGGTTTGTTTATCTGTCGACAATCTCCTCAAATCAGACCCGGTTGGGTCTCTGCAATCGAGCGCAAAGGCTCTTTTGGATCGAACATAGGACGATGTCCTACAGATGGGATTAGCACTGAATAGTGCTTCAGCTTCAGTTTCGCCGATAGGCGCAAACTTAGTGCTTGACGCACTAGAAAGCGGAGCACGCTGCGGTGCTTTACCCGCTATGCTGCTGCGAAGACGGTTAGCCTTGGATAGTATTTTGGCTCTAGCTTCGCGGTCGCCAACCCTGCGCGTACGCTGTGGTACAGTAGCTTCGCTCATGAGAACGAGGCCGGGGCGAGGCGTTGCTGCTCTTGAATTGGGCGACGGTATGATTGTCGTCGTAACTTCACGATTGACAGCATTGTTGGAGCAGACAGGCATCTTGCCTTTTTCTTCACGAGAGAGGCGCGGTTTTGGCGTAGCTACGCCTGAGGCTTCGGCCGGAGACTTCTGTTTAGGCCTCCACATCCGCTTTGGCAGAGGATACCTAGGTCCGCAAGGAACCTGATTAGCCACACGTGAGGCTGAAGGGTGTTGGCAGAATTCTGCTTCTGGTTTCTGATTTGAAACCTTGGTCGTGGAAACCTTCCTATGCTTCCGTGCTCGAAGCATTGGGCCACCCCCAGAGAGGACTTCTTCAAATCTTTCTTGATCGAACTAGACCACCAAGTTCTCACAAGTAAAGGAATCAGACTGCGGATGTGCTTCCCTGTTGCGCCAATGAACCGCAGTAGGTTCGCAGAGAACCTTTTCTGTCTCCGCAGAGACTTTCCTTGAAGATTTAGCCAGAGAAGCTCTGGCTGCACCGGCTTTTCTGAATTCAGATTTAGACCCGAAGGTCTGTTCGTCGCATTGCGACACTTGATTCTCGGCAGTGGAGAATATCTTCCCCAGCGGAGTCGCCATCTTATTTTCCATTATATTTCGCAAAGGGGAAAACTTACAAAAAAGAGTTTGAGGAGCTAAATTACAAGTATTCTTAAAAAGATTACAAGTAGATCTCCTCAGAGATTCTGGAGAAGTGTGCCGATAGGAGTCTGGTCAGCGCGCGACCACTTTGGCCCTTTGACGATGCGAGCGATGAGATTCCCTTCTCGCCTGGTTCGGGGAATCAGCGAACAGAAGGTTGGTAAAACCCTCTTGCTGCTTCTCAAAATCGCCTTCAATTAGGAATTCCTTCTCGCCTGGTTCCGAAGATTCCTTGAGAAGAAGGACGATGTTACGGTATCAACACCCTGATTAGAGAAAGCAATTCTCTAAAAGATCTCTGAATTCGAGAACGCACGGTGTGTTATGAAGAAGTCTCTGCTTGTGGAGTCTTCTCTCTGTTCTTTTCGGAAGAAGTCCTCTCTCCTTGTACCCCTGGTGGGCTATTTATAAGGAGAACAAGGGTATAATCGTTCCTTGAAAATATGGAAACAGATTGAATCAAATCTGTTTAAAATCCGGAAAGTAGCCTTGCTGCGAGGCTAGGATCAGCTTCTGCGAAGCTAGAATTGGCAGGTCAGTTGACCTTCTTGATCCTTTCCATATCGTTGGAGGATTTCCCCTGATCTTCTTACTCGTTTTAGAAGAGTCAAGAGATTGTGACAATCAACTACCAAATTTGATCTCTGATTTGATCTTAATTGGATTTGATCTGATTGGATCCGATCTCATCCGGAGATTTGATTGGTCAAAGGTTGACCATAGCAGACCAATAGCGGAACTGTCCGCATTGAGCTCGTAGCGGAGCTAGAGGCAGCTTCTGGCGAAGTCCGAAAGAAACCCTTTGGCGGAGCTGGAAATCCTCTGTGGCGAAGTTGCGAATTAGCTTCTTGGCGAGGCTTCGAATGGCTTCAAGGCGAAGTCGGGTGATCTTAGCCTCTGAGGCGAGGCTATCTCTTTGGGCTCATGTGATGCTAAGTGCTAGCATCTTAGACCTGCTGAGGTATGTTTAGAGGCAATCTGGGTTCACTGTCTGCTTGATGATCAGTGGAGTCTAAGTTGCTTCCTTGTCCCTCGGAGATGGGTGAAAATTGGTCTTCAGCTCGTCTGTCACTTGTCTTTTGTAAATGTCAACAAGTTTAGACATTGTTCGGACCCATAAGAATCTTGTCTTTTTTAAGTGTCAACATAGGTGTGGTTATATTCTCTTGTTAACTATTGGTGAACATGTTTGTGATTGTGTTTGTGTATGCAAGTGTGGTCAAGAGACCCTAATTCATCTAGGTTGACTAGAAACACATCACCACCCATATTTGAAAAGACCAGATCCGGTTACGGCTCAACCAACATCTTTGCAGGATAGGTTCTATCCCATTAGAACCTCACTTCCATCTTGCATCCAACTTCTATCGGTTGGTGAATATAATTTTGAGCTCAAGCCTCAGTTCATCAACACACTCCCCAAGTTTCATCGCTTAGAGTCTGAAAATGCTTATTTCTTCATAAGAGAATTTGAGGAAGTATGTCTAATGATGAAAATCTCACACCTTATAGATGATGCTATTAGGTTGAGATTTGTCCCTTTCACTCTTAAGGACTTATCCAAGAAATGACTTTATAGCTTAGCGGCCGGCTCTATCACATTTTGGGATGGTTTCATCAAGGTCTTCTTGAAAAAATTCTATCTAATTTATAAGACCGCTTTCTTTAGGAAGAACATCATGCAATTCAAGTAAGAACCTAGTGAACCATTTTGGAGGTACTTTGAACGCTTTAAAGACCTCCTTGTCCAATGTCCCATTATGAAATTGAGAAATGGCGACAATGTTAAATTCTTTATGACAGTTTAGACTGCTCAACCAACACCTTCTTAGAAAGCATGTGCCACGGGGGATTCTTGCAGAAGGATGAAAATTAAGGATGGAATTTATATGAGAATCTAGTTGAAAAGACCATCCAATGGGAACCTACTAGTGAAACCTCGAGGAACTCAAACTCCATCTCTTCAAAAGGAGGTCTCCATTCTATTGAATCATCCATAGTTAACGAGGTTAAGTTAGCTAACCTAGCGAGAAGACTGGAAGCTTTAAAAACTGAGGAACTAAGTCTAGTAAATCAAGTCAGTCCGAACCAATTTTCAACTCCGGGCTGTACTACTGTCAAGCCATGAATCATGTATTTGAGGAGTATCCTGTATTTCAATCTCAACAACACTTTTCAGAACCGATGAATGCGGCCTTTTCAAGGCCGAACAATAATCCTTATGCACCAATGTACAATCCTGGCTGGAGAAATTATTCGAATTTCTCATGGAGCTAAAATAACAATAACCACTCACGGTCAAATCATGCAAGCCACTTCCATCATGCCAATTATTCTTCCAATCATCAACCCAACTTTTTCAATTTCCATCATAATTCTCCCAACCATCCACCTAACTTTTCAAACTATCAACAAAATTTTTCCAACCAAGCCCCATAATCTTTCTTCCAGAATCCTTAACTAGAAAGGAGAATGACTGACTTTGAGAGAAACATGGAAAGATACATGAAGAACCAAGATTCTCTCATGCAAACTATACAGAGGCTAGAGGTTCAAATGAGCAAATTAGCCACTCTATAGAATGAGAGACAAAAGGGTATCTTGCCTAGTCAGCAAATAATGAATCCTAGGAATTCTCAACAAACTCATTTGGCTGAGGATCAATCATTGAATCAATGTAATGATGTTCATACATTGCGGTCGGCAAAGAAAGTTGATAATCAAGTGTCAACACCATCTAATCCAACTCAGCACAACCATAATCAAGCATCCACCTCATCTAATCCTAATCCTTCCAAATTTGACGAATCTGAAATAGATAAGTCAACCAGTCAGGTGCACCAGCCTATAGTACTATTTCCTAATAGGCTGAAAAATAACAAGCAAAATTCATACATAGATAAGATAATTAAGATCTTCAATCAAGTGAAGATAAATGTGCTACTTTTTGATGCCATCCAACAAGTCCCATCCTATGCGAAGTTTCTTAAGGACATGTGCACAAAGAAAAGAAAGACTAATGTACCTAAAAAGGTCTTCTTAGCCACTAACATTAGTGAGCTGCTGTCCGGTCCGATCCTTGTCAAGTACAAGGATCCAGGTTGTCTCACCATTGCCTGCACTATAGGACAAGCCGAGATTAGTCATGCACTTTTTGATTTGGGGGCAAGTATAACCTTGCTCCCATTCTCAGTTTATCAACAACTCGGGTTGGGCTATCTTAGTTCAACTCGAGTCACTATCCAACTAGCTGACCATTCAGTGAAAGTTTCAAAGAAAAAAATTAATGATGTCCTTATCTGGGTCAGAGAGTTTATTTACCCTATTGATTTCATAGTTCTAGAGACACAACCTATGTCCAATTCTAGGGCTCAAACTCCTATTATCCTAGGGCGACCATTCCTTGCTTCTGCCAATGCCATCATCAATTGTAGGAATGGGTCCATGAGGTTAACCTTTGGGATATGACTAGAGAAGTCATTGTCTTCAACCTAGAAAAACAACCCTGTGATGTTGAGGACTAACATTTGAAGTCAACCTCATTGAGAACTTAACAAGTGAACACAGGAAAGAATTGGAATTAGAAACTGAGTGTGACTTCGGGTTAGAGTCTGACGACTTTAATCTTGATTAGGTTGTTGAGTCTGCTGTGAATTGGGCCTCGAACCCTATTACAACAAATTTGACTCATCCTTCCAGTGAGCCTTCCTCTTCTTTAGAATTGAAAGCCTTACCTGCGCATCTCAAGTACGTCTATCTAGGTGAACAAGAGACCTTCCTCTTCTTCCACAAATCTTTTTAAACTATTTTTATCCATACTTTCTTCTTCGCGCTTGATGGTTTAACATTCTTTTTTTAATGATGTATTAAGAAAGGGCTTAAAGATTTAAACCAAAACCATCTTATTTGTTTTACTTGGACATTAAAAAAACTAAAGGTTTTTGCCTGTGATAAAAGTGATACACCCAAATGTTCTTGAGATAAGTACGTAGTTGAGTAGAAAATTAGTGAACCTGGATCCTTTTTCATAATTTAAATCACATCACTCTTAAATCATTTTCTAAAAGATTATCTTCTCCAAAGCCTTTTCCAAATTTTAAATTTTTCTTTAAATCACTTTTCTTCTCTCCATTCTCTTCTCAACTAAAAAACAAACACCATTCTTTGCTTTCTAAATAAAAACAACGAAAAGCTTTTATCGCATTCCTCCTCGGGGACACGACCTGTTGGCCCAAAGCTAGACGGTAATTCTTATGTCTTTCATTTCACGATCACATAGCATACATGCATGGCCTTATTTCACATGATCTACTGTTCTGTTACTCTCGCTGATATTTTATCTGTCAGTTTATGTTACCGTCAGATTAATTATTCATTCATTCCAGTACTCTGCATATATTGCCCCTTTACTTTCACATTTCCATATTATTGTTTTCTCTTTTCGTGTGTGCACTTGCTGATCCGCTTCTGACGGGCCTTGATTTTTTAGCATCAGAGCTTGAGGAGACTGACAAGCCACTGTTTGAAGGAACCCAAGAAGACTATCAGGCGTGAGTCCGAAGTTTCTTATCTTATGGATTTTGGCATTTTGTCTTGTCATGATGATCTGATGCCAAAATTGTATCTTATTTTATTTCTGCTTTTTTATGTTTTCAATTTTGTATCCAGGCAAAGACTATGTAGATGTATATCTTTTAAGTGAAAATGAAACTTCTGGTTGTCTTTTGTATATGTGTGCGAGAATTTGGCTCCATTACTATAACGTAAGGTATTTACAGAAGAGATTTCCCTCTTCGTGTCTATCTGCTGGCCATCATCACATAAACATACTCCATATTTTGGAAAGCAGGGCATGACAGTTATACTTCAATATACATATAATATCCGTACAATGATATTGACTCCATTTGGAATTGACCGTCCTCTCTTTGAAAATCCATCTATTTGATCTTTTAATATCCCTGATTTCTACTCTCTATCTAGAATAATCTGAGTTCCATTTTGATTCTTATTCTTTTTCTGATCCTACTTTTGTGATTTTTGTCTCCTGAGTTTGATCGCTCCATGTTGAAGCTGGTAGCAGAGATCAGAGCGCGCAGCGAAAGCGTGGTGAACTCTTAATGCAGTGAGAAGCGGTGTGAAAGCTTCATTTTCTCCCTTAATTTGAATCTTATCATTCCCTACTTTATTGAAATTTTGAGAACAAATTTTTTATAAGGTGGGTAGAATATAATATTCTTAATTTAAAATACTATATTTTTATATGTATTTATTAACTTTTGCTATTCAATTATTTTACTATATTTATTAGTATTAATTAACTTGGTTTAAGATTTTATTATTATTGTTATTGTTATTATAACTATTATTATTATTATTATTATTTTATATCGATTATTATTTATAATTATTAGTGTTAGTATTATTGATATATTCTGTTGTTGTTATTATTATGATTATGATTAATTACCATTATTAAACTATCATTAATTATTAGTGATTGTGTCATTAATATATTTTATCTTTCATTATTATCATTACTATTATTATATTGTTAGTATTATTATTGTTGTTATTACTCTTAGTGATAATGTTTTGTTATTATTATTATGTTTATTATTAGTAGTACTACCTTTTCCTATTCCCTTAATCCTTGTCCCTACCCTTTAGCCCATGCCCACTCCGATTTCTATACCCTTAAACCCATAATTTATTGAGAACCTATACCCATTACTTATCTGAAACCCATTAACCCGAAACCCAATCTCTCTACCTCTATATATAATCTCCTAAATCTAACCTTAATCATCTAATCCTATTCTTCTCCATCCCCATCTCTAGCCGCCTACCACCACAGCTATACCCCACGGCGGAGATCCCCAACTCCTCCACGGCCGGATCACCCTCTTTATCACCCAAGCTCCCCCTATGCTTGCCTTGCACCAGCCATCGAGTCTCCGTTCCTCTTGCTGCCAAAGCACAGCCAAAAACCTATGGCGCGCTTTGCCTCATGCATGTGCGTAACACCCACCCCCCAACCTTCTTCACCTCTCCTCAACAGGCCACTGCCTTCTTCCCCTTGGCCTGGCGCAATAGCACCTCCTCCTCCAGCGTCCATGCTCCATGCTTCCTCTTCTTCCTCTCCACTGTGCCAACATCCCACCCCCTATGGCACGCGGCAGCATTCCATGCAGCAGGAATGCCCTCTGCCCCTCCGTAGCACCAGGCCATGCCATGCTCCCTCCAACACATCTCCTTCCCTCTAGTGCCATGGCATCTTCCACCTCTCAGTGGATCACCGTCGATCTTCGTTGGCGAGCGCGAGCACACCCGTATCCTTCGCGGTGAGATCCTCTAGTTGTCGACATCCTCTGTGGCCTCCGCCCCCTCCGCTGAAGCCTCAGCGCGCTACAAGCCTTGCCCTTGAGTGAGTCCCTTCTTCTCTCCCTCTTTTTAATTTATAAAATATGCATATATGAATTATATTGGTAGGGTAGATGTGTAAATATGTGAACAATTGCATTTGCATGAAATATTTTAGTGTGTGCGTGCGTGGGTATTTGTGTGTGTGTGTTTTAATTCATGTAAGTGTATATGTATATTTAAATGTGTATGTATGTATATATATATAAATGTATGTATGTGTATATATATATATATATATGTATATATATGTGTGTGTGTGTGTGTGTGTGTGTATATATATATATATATATATATATATATATATATATAATATATATAATATTATATATATATATATATATATATATATGAGTGTGTAAGAATTTATATTTGTAGGTGTATGTTATGTATGTATATAAATGTACGTATGTGTATGGGTATATGTTTGGGTAAGTTTAGATGTTTGGTTGCGTGTTACAGTGATTCGGACTCGCTCGTGCGATCTGAACTTGGTAACAAGAGATTCGGAGTTGTGCCCGTTATTGAGCCGATACCACGGCGATTCAAAGACCGATCCATGGGATGATCCGTAGATCAGTACCGATTCATTCAGTGAAGACTAGGCGGCAATTCGATTCTAAAACCGCGTCATTTCATGTGAGTGTTTGTTCTTATGTATTTCTTTATTTACTGTTATCGATATGCGTTTACATTTTACTCTTATCATTTCATGTGACCGTCTGATTTATTTTACCAGTTTAATTGCCTGTATCACTTCATGAGACAAAAATGAGCGTCCACCTTAATTTTATTGTTGATTTGAACATTTATGTATGTCATTTCATTTGTTGATATTTTGCACTTTTGACCTGGACTAGTGTAGTATATCATTCAGTGACTTGATCTTGTAATTGACCCAATTATGACTAGTGACTTTATATCTCCAGTGTTCTCTATCTGATGTCAGTTAATAGCAATTCAGCTGCTAGTTATTAGTTGTTAGTTATCAGATGTTTAGTTATCACTATAAAAGACATCGTTATTTGTTGGAGATATCTGGTTACTAAATCACCTTTAATTATAACTTATATTGTTGCCTCTTAATAAAAGACACCATAACCCGAGGAATAATTGCCTGATGATGCATGTCTTGAATTTTGAAAGAACTAGGCATGATATACCAAGTTTAGGTTCCAACCATGGGGAAGCAAGGTAGTACTGGCTACCTAGTTATTCAGTTTTTCAATTCTCAGTCTTTAGGGCTATGCCCGATTACAGTGCCACACCAGTTACTCTTTTTTGTGGGGTCGTGGTCTTCAGTTATTAGGGCCATGCGGTCCGTCCTGTTTTAGTGCCAGGAATGTTAGACCGTGGTACCGGGCATGCATGGTACCCTTCCAAAACACATGCACTACATTGCAGGCAGTTATAACAATGATAACTTTATTTGATATGTGAAAAACTGTTGTGGTATGAAACACAGTATTACATTAGTTAGGTTAATAATAATCAACCAGATTAGTGACATATACTAGGTTACACATCTTTAACATCAGTAATTACTTTACAGTGATATGAGTATCAGTTATTGCTTACAGTTCTCATTATTTATAGTTTTATTCATGATATTAATTATCTAGTTATTTCTGCTACATTAATCATGTTGTGTGTTTGTGCAAGAGCATTGCACATTTTTATCACATATGTCACATTTTCTTCATTTATTTTTTTAATAAAACTCTACTTTTTAATGTATTTTCATGTTCAGTGGTTGATTAGTCTCCATATGTGCATATTTTATACCACATCTTCGCATTTATTCCATATAAAATAATGCTAAATAATGATTTTCATGTGTGTTCCTAAGTTCATGATGTGGGATGAAGAAGAAGATTAAAAATACCATTTATTTGGTGATTTTTAGATCCCAATAGAGCCATTGACTTTAGAAGCCCATTCTGCTGCTGCAGGGAGCAGAAAATAAGGAAGTAGCAGCCCATACCCTAACATCAGAGTAGCCATGACCTACAAACTTTGGCGTTGTGCACCTGGCCACAGTATGGCCATAGAAACATGGCCATGGCCACGTTTCCACGACCATAATGTGGAGTCATTCGTCGAGTTACGACGCACGACTCTGTACAGCTCCCCTTATGCCCCCCTTAGCCAATATATACCCTGGGATATTCATAGTTCAGGGAGGAGTTCTTGAAGTAGTTTTTAGGGTAGTTTCTTCTCTTTAGGGTAGTTTAGGTTAGTTCTTCTTCTTCTTTCTCTTTTATATTTTTCATTTCTTGTAGATCTTGTGATAGGGAAGAGAGTAGTACATAGGATGAAAAGCAAGAGTGCTTGTAATGGAGGGTGACACTCTATGAAAGGTTCTCTTTTTATCTCTCATTATTTTTCTCTCTAACTCCTTTTACATGCTTAGCTAGTTTTCTCTCATGGCAACTAATTACTAACCACTAACTTGCTTACTCCTTACTTGATAATCCATATGAATCTTATAGCCTCTACTTGGCCTTGCTCTTGCAAGAGCCATTGATGGCTCATGATGATGGATTCTAGCACTCTAACATCCTAACTCTCTAACAGGCTAACATTACTTTATCCATACTTGCTCTTATTTAGTTTTGATGGTTTAAGTGTAGCTTGCACTTGTTTGTTGAGTTTGGATGTGATGAGTTATCTTATGGGTCATGCTTTGAAACGCTCTTGAACTAAGGACTAGTGATATCCATGGATACATGTGAGGCAACTATCACTGAGAGGTTAGCATGGCTAATAAAACCATTAGTAGTTAGTAGCCATGAGTTTTCTTTCCTTTTTACTTTGTTTTAGAAATAATTTCAAAAATCAAAAATATCTTATCTTCTATGTTCTCACTTCTTCGTGTTTCACCGTACTCTTCTCTTTTCATTCTTTGTTTTCTTTTCTTTTCATTCTTTAAAACATAAAAGAACCTTAACATACACATGAATAGACTGGTAAAGCTTCTATCGCTTCCCGTCCCTATGGATTCGACCCATTTAGCCTCTATGCTATAACGAAAGTATCGAGGAAGCCAAAGCACACACTTTTAACTCGTGATTTCAAAATGACACTTTTTGTGTACGGTTTTCCTCTATCAAATTTTGGCGCCGTTGCAGGGGATGAGAACTGTTTGATTTCACATTTTTGTTAACTTTTCTTCTTTATTTTTGGTGTGCAGGTCAAATTTTTAGCATTGCAGAAGTCCACACTTGCTTTTGTGTGGTTGGATAAATTCTTGTATATTGCTATATTCTGCTGCTAACTTTTGTTTAGATTGTCTGTGCACTATAATAATTAAGAACTAAAATACGAAAATTGGGTGCTTTAAATTAGTATAGACATTTGCATCTAGGCACGTATCGATTTCAATTTCAATATATTATATTTTGTTCTTCTGTTATTGTGATATTGACGGAGGTGTACATATGGCATTGCTATAGCATAGGAAAAACACGTGAGTGATTTACTCGCTTTGTGTGTTCATTCTTTTCTATATTGTACACTTGCACGAATTGAAATTAAGGGCATACCCCAACATAACATAAGGTGGGGAAGTCATTACCCTCCCTTAACCCAAAAACCACCTCTCCACTCACACAACCCAAGCCTAAATAAAACTTGCTAGACGTTAGCCCCCAGGGGCATCTCAGACTCATTTAAGAGAGTGACCTAAGGGGGAAGTTGTTAGAATTTGACTCTTGTCAAATTGGTGCCAAAGGTTGGGGATTGAGAGGCGAAACGTCGAAGAACAGTAGTTTGGAATAATTAGGCCCGTTGCTCCGGCACGGATACCTCCCACTGAGCTTGCCCCTACCTGAACGATTAACTTGTGGTCAGATTCCTACAATGTAACCCCCGTGGACAGTCTAACCAATTAGGAGTCATCTAGGTCTAGGTCAACCCTAGTATAGGCTTGTTTTTGAATTTTCTCTTTTTCTTTGTTTATTTGTTTGTTTGTTTGTTTGATTTTTCTTTTTTTTTTGTGATTATTCTGATAAAATGGAATATAACCAACCAACCAAATGAATCCATTTTTTACTACGACCTCATCTTACTCGGATAACTCCGACCCAGCTATGTGCAACATGAACCAACCATATAGGTCGGACTGGGATTATCCGACTGAATATGACCCATACCCCCAACCTTATAACAAAGATTTTTAAAATAATTTCTACTCTTTACAGAGTTCATGGGGATTCACCCCCTCCAAGTTAAATTTTCAACCATCTTATCCACAATTTTCGTAATATTCATTCTCCGATTTTGCTTACTATACTCTTTTTTCAGAACCACCCTCTGAAGAAAAATCCAATTTGGAAAGGAGTATGGAAGCCAAGCTTGAGTCCCAAAAACAAATTTAAAATTTGCTCAATTTACAATCCTTCCCACATCAAACTCCATACACTTTTTTTCTAGAGCATCCAATTGAAGAAAAAACTGAGCTAGAAAAGAGTTTGAAAGTCTATTGTGAAATAGCACAACAATTTCAAAATCTGTTCAACCAAAATTTCAAGAGTCAAACTCATCTTTTCAGTCGCACCAATTCAAAATGAACAACCATCCATCCTAGAAATGAATATGGAACTCTTGGTGAGTCCGAGCAATAATTGCAAAATCTAATGGACTCACGACTTCACCATAATTTTCAAAACCAACTTCCGTACTCACCTTTTCAAGAAGAACCAATTGCAAAGAGTATGGAAGACATGGTTTAGACTCAAAATTCTGTAACTCGGACTATCGGTAGGTTAGACTCGATAATGAGTGAATTGATCAATGAGAATGTTGAAAGTCTTTCTTGTTAACCTTTGACCAATTGTTATATCTCTAACTCTATCGATTAGACTCAAAATCATGTGTTGACCCAGAAGCCTTCCACTCTAGTTTTGATGATGATTAACTCATATAGTTATAGTTTACTAATAATCTTGTGATGTTTACTTCAGATACTTAACCAAGATATTAGTAGGTGATTAGCTTCAACAAAGGTGTTTTGGAGCTTTCACATGGTGATTCAAGAGCCCGAGCGTCAAGTTCATATCTAGCATTCAAGCTTGGTGGATCATGTTTGGATCGAGTGGACTTGAAGACAGAGTTCGTCAAGAAGACTTCGGTACATTGTTTAGTGTTTTGTTTAGATCCATTTGTAAAGATTAGATAGTGTGATATGCTCAAGTTCACAACACACACACACACTTGTTTAAATTTCATGTTTTGGTTTTCGGTTTTTGGTTTAACCGATCTTGGTTTTCATGAATAGATAGAATCAATAAGTTTACATGATTTAATGTATATTAGATTTGTTCTATATACATCTATGCTTCAACTATTTAAACAAACTTAGTTTGATAGTCTATTTCATGAATTTGGAGTTTTTGTATTTTAACAAAACTTGTTTTCGGATTTATTGTCAAAAACATTGATATACTATATTTCATGTATATTGGTTTATATCCATATACCATATGCTTCAAAGTTGTTTCAATATCATGTTTTTATATTTGGATGAGTTTTGGACAAAACGATTTTCCATTTCAAAAATCCATGTTTTGGAAAATACGAGTTTTGGTTTTCGGAAAAAATTCTAAGACACAAAAATGGTTCAAATAGTTTGAAATATGTATTGAATTTTTTCACACATGTTTGTATTTTAAAGATATAATAAGAACTTATTTTGTGGAATTTTAGAAGTTTTATGGGATTTTATTTTAAAATTAAACTCAAGTTTTTCTTTCCCAAAATTGTCAGACTGGCTGACTGCCGGTCGACCGGGCCGGTCGACCGTAGCAGTGGGCGGTCGACCGGGCCGGTCAACCGACGTGCACAGAATGTGCACGCAACCAAGCTGGGGAGGCCGGTCGACCGCCAGAGAGCTCTGCTCTCTGGAAAGCCTCCGGTCGACCGGGCGGTCGACCGAGCAGAGAGCACTGCTCTTTGTTTTCAGACTCGGTCGACCGAGCGATCTACCAGCTAGAGAGCCGTTGCTCTCTGGATCTGGCACGGTCGACCGGGCGGTCGATCGCTAGGCTCAACAGTCATTTTTTTTGACCGTTGGCTGGTCGACCGGCCGGTCGACCGGAAGGCAATTCTGGGCCTTTTCTTCTGCCAACGGGCAGATTTCAAGTGGGGGTTATATATACCCCATTTGAAGTGGTTTTTGGTAAGAATTTTTAAGAAGAAAAATTTCCTACTCTTTAATGTTTTTATACAAGTTTTAAAAGAGTTTTTAGAGATTTAAAGATTTGATCTTTGCTTTATTTTAAAAGGGTTTGAAAAATCAAGAAAAGAAAAGTCGTTTGGGATTGGTTTTTGATCTATATTTTTCTATCATTCTAGAAGTTTTCCCAAGAGTTTTTCTTTGAGTTTTTGATTTCCAAACTCTTTGTTTTCCACACTTGAGCCAATCTTGCTATTCTATCTATTAGGATCTTTATCTTTGTGGGAAAAGTTGTTTGTGGTTGAGATAGACCACTTAGTTGTAACCCTCCTTATTTGTGATATCCCTCTTGTGTAGAGATTGATTTTGGAGTGGTGGTTGCTCCCTCTAGTGAGAGGTGGAGATTGTGTTTGGCTCCCTCTAGTGAGAGGTGGAGTTTGTGTTAGAATCCCTCAAGTGTGAGGTGATTGATTTGTATTGGCTAAGTGCCTACCCCTCTTGTGTGAGGTGGTTTTATGTTAGTTGTGCATTGCCTCTAGTGAGAGGTTGTATTGGTTTAGAGAGGAGTTGTGTACTCCCGATTGTATTTGCCCCAAATCCTCAGTGGAAGTTCCCTGTGTAGGAGTCCTGTGTGGACAAGTTAGTGGATTGGAAATCCTTCTGTGTGAAGGCGGGGATGTAGAGCTGTGTGCTTGAACCTCGAAACAAATCTCGGTGTTTGCGTTTGATCCATTGACTTTAACTCTCTCTCTCTCTTTTACTTTGAGCATTGCATCTTATTGCCATATCATATATGCTTGTGTTGTTTGTGTGTGCCTCACTTGTGTTTAACCGCGAGAGCTTCATATAGCACCTCAACTCTTATTCAGAGGAATCAAGAGGAGTTAGTCCAGAGCCCTTCACCGGGAATTCGGCTACACTCGTTAGTTACACTAAGTGAGTTGCAAATTAGTTTTTAATCCGCATTAGTTGACCATTAGATTAGCTAATCACCTATTCACCCCCCCTCTAGGTGATTTCATCATGTTATTTTGGAAACCAAGATTCAATTTCAGCAGACATATATGAACTTGACTAAACTCTAAGTTTTGAAGGTCCCATTAACATTCTGGCAAGTTATCCCTTCCTGAAATTGATATTGAACATGAATGTAATCCCGAACCTCATGTTGGTGATCCATTTCACTTTTTGACTCAATAATAACTTCAGTATCTTTACCAGATTTTTTTTCATATTTCGAAGTCAACATTGAATCCTATACCAGTACACCGTGAAATTGAATTACCAATATCTTATGATCACACTTCATTGATGGGGAAAGTATGTGAACATCAATTCTTTGGTTTGGACAACATTTTTGATCCAATTTCGACTCCCCCTTTTGAATCTAGACTTGATCTGAGTCAAATTCTCGAGTCGGTATCGTTTTTTGTTTCTATTCCACTTGAGTCCAAATCAATCATCTTCCAAAATCACACTTCATTGTTGGATAAAGGTGTTGAACAAAATAACTCAAGAATTATTTTTAAAAATTGAAAATTGGGTGGGGATAATTTTTTAAATAAGACGATTCACTTCATCATTCTTTTTATTGATTATATTCGAAAGGTCACAGGTGGGTTCCTACGAATTCTACAATATATGATTTGAGCCGTATTTCGTGGGCCAACCAGACCATCACCGGAACCACTACCATGAGGTAATTTTTCTTTCCTTTTCATTTGTTTGATGTATATACACATTCATGATGCATTGAGGATAATGCATGAGATAAGTGTGGGGGAGAATTTACTAACATAGTTAGTTTGAAATTTTTTTTACGCTTCTTTTTAGAAAACTTTTAGATTTTTCTTTTGTATAGAAACTCTTTTCTTTTCTTTTTACAAAACTTTTTGAAATAAGAGAAATAGTTTTGATTTATTTTTAAGAAAATTAAGATTATCATAGAAATTAGGAAGACCTAAAATTATGAATATTTAAATCGAGTAAAAATAATAGATCTTGTTTTAATTTTAGGATAAGGAAGTAAGACTGAAAAGATAATTTGATCTTGAATTTTTTGTCTTAGATATATGCACTTCACACTTAAACATATTTTGGGGAATTGAAACAAAGAATGAAAACAATAAAAAATATTAAAAAAAATGATAATAAAAATCACTTATCGAAGCTGGGTAATTATGCCTTAGGAAGCATGATTATTCACGCCTAAAAAACATGGACAAAATTAAAATAATCCCCTTTTATTTTATGGCCTTGTTTACTCGAGTCCATAAGCTCGAGGGATATTTTCTCATCTGGTGCCGTAAAATCATCTGGTTTGGGAGTCACGGCTAAAGGCTTACTACCCAGGTAAATAAGAAAGTCTAAGAAAACTAAGAGAAGAAAAAAATAAATATACACAAATAAATAGCATAAAAATTAGAGTCAATATCCCAAAAATTTTCACAGTTCACAAAGTGCATATTTTTCTAAGAGTTTTATAAAAGATCAAAGAATCAATTGAATTTTAAATTCTTACATTTAATTTATAACAAGATTTTGCATTTAGACTTAGTTTAAGGAAGAATAATTTTTTAAACCTATGACCTTGGATCGCTTAAATTTTCTGCAAAACTACTTCAATACTTTTCCCCCTTTCAAAATGCGTTTTCAAAGTACTAACATTTGATTTCATTATATATGGATTTTGTGGGTGTAAACCACTGAAAACCCTCATGAGACAAAACTCCTCCTCTAGGGAAAACTTAGAGGTTTAACGGCTTATTGCACTACCCAGTGCAATCGCGTCACCTGCGAAAGTGGTGTAATAATTTTCTTCGTTAGTTTTTTATTTTGCTCGGGACGAGCAAAAGATAAGCGTGGGGGTGTGATTAGTCTCCATATATGCATATTTCATGCCACATCTTCACATTTATTTTATATGAAATACTGCTAAATAATGATTTTCTTGTGTATTCATAGGTTTATGGTGTGGGATGAAGAAGAAGATCAAAAATCCCATTTGTTTGGTGATTTTTAGATCATAATAGAGCCATTGACTTTGGAAGCCCATTCTGCTGCTGCAGGGAGCAGAAAACAAGAAAGTAGTAGTCCATACCCTGACATCAGAGCAGCCATGACTTGCAGACTTTGGCGCTGCGCGCCTGGCCATAGTATGGCTACGAAAACGTGACCATGGCCGCGTTTTCGCTGCCATACTGTGGAATTTTGTGTCGAGTTGCGACGCACGACTCCGTACAGCTCCCCTAATGCACCCCTTGGCCTATTAATAATCCCTTGGGATTTCCAGAGCTCCAGGAGGAGGAGTTCTTGAAGTAGTTTCTTCTCCTTAGGGTAGTTTAGGTTAGTTGTTCTTCTTCTTTCTCTTTTATATTTTTCATTTATTATAGATCTTGTAAGAGTGCTTGTAATAGAGGATGACGCTCTTTGAAAGGTTCTCTCTTTATCTCTCATTGTTTTCTTCTCTCTAACTCATTTTACATACTTAGCTAATTTTCTCTTTATGGCAACTAACTACTAACCACTAACTTATTCCTTACTTGATAATCCACATGAATCTAACAGCCACTACTTGGCCTTGCTCTTGCAAGAGCCAATGATGGCTCGTGATGATGGATTCTAATATTCTAACATCTTAACTCTCTAACAAGCTAATATTACTTTATTCCATACTTGATCTTGTTTAGTTTTGATGGTTTAAGTGCAGCTTGCACTTATTTTTTGAGTTTGGATGTGATGAGTTATCTTATGAGTCATGCTTTGAAACGCTCTTGAATCAAGGACTAGTGATAGCCAATGATACATGTGAGGTAACTATCACTTAGAGGTTAGCATGGTTAGTGGAGCCATTAGTAATTAGTAGCTATGAGTTTTCTTTCCTTTTTACTTTGTTTTAGAAATAAACTCAAAAACACAAATATCTTATCTTCTATGTTCCCAATTCTTCGTGTTTTATCATACTCTTCTCTTTTCATTCTTTGTTTTCTTTTCTTTTCATTCTTTAAAACATAAAAGAACTGTTAACACACACATGAATAGACCGGTGAAGCTTTTATCGCTTCCCGTCCCGTGGGTTCAACCCGTTTAGCCTCTGAACTATAACAGAAGTATCAAAAAAGCTAAAGCACACACTTTTAACTCATGATTTTAAAAAGACAATTTTTGTGCACGATTTTCCTTGAATCAATGGTATGCAGTGTAATTAACGAAGAAAATGAAGTGATTGATAGATTTATCTAATTAAATCCAAACAATTCAAAAGATCAAGCAAATCAAGGGGATCAATTCAAATCCAAAGGTTTAGAAGATATCTTATCTGAAAATTGGATATATATCAGATAAGATAATATCATCTAATTTAAAAAAAGGATTGTTTGAAGACCCTATCAGTTTCACTGAAGAAAAATGGATATCTTATCAATTTTAGAAGATAAACTGAAAATTCAAGAGGATAAATGGATAGAGAGAAGATCAATGGATGAGTTGAAACAATATAAATTCAGATTGGATATATTTTAGTATTTTAATCATATCTTTCTCTACCGAAACTCAAATCTAACAATTCAAGATGATCTAGAAAGAATACTTAAAGGGCTACAATTCCTATGTTGATCACTCTTTTCAATTTGATCAGAGCAAAACCAGCACTTGAAAATGTGTATTTATGAAATCAGTGAAATTATATATGTGTGCTAATGCTCCCTCCATACTTCCGTTATAGCATTGGCTCAACGTGTCGAATCCACAGGGACGGGAGGCGATAGTGTTGGCCCAGAGGCCTTTCACTCTAGTTTTGATGATGATTAACTCATGTAGTTATGGTTACTAATAATCTTGTGATGTTTAGTTTCAGATCTCTAATAAAGATATTAGTAGGTGATTAGCTTCAACAAAGATGGTTTGGAAGCTTTCACATGGTGATTCAAGAGCCCGAGCATCGAAGATCATATTTAGCACTCGTTGGAGTCAAGCTCGGTGGATCACGGTTTGGATAGAGTCGACTTGAAGACGGAGTTCGTCAAGAAGACTTGGTATATAGTTTAGTTTGTGTTTTAGATCCATTTGTAAAGACTAGATAGTGTGGTATGCTCAAGTTCACAACACACACACGTGTTTAAGTTTTCATGTTTTGGTTTTCGGTTTTTGGTTTGACCGATCTTGGTTTTCATGAATAGATAGTATCAAAACAAGTTTACATGGTTTAATGTATATTAGATTTGTTCTATATACATGCATGCTTCAACTTCTTAGACAAACTTATTTTGATGTGCCTATTCATGTGTTTAGGTTTTGTATTTTTAACAAAACTTGTTTTGGGAATTTTTATCAAAAACTATGATATATATCTTTCTTGCATATTGGACTTATATCCATATGCAACATGCTTCAAGTTGTTTAAATGTCATGTTTTGGTATTTGGATGAGTTTTGAAAAAATCGGATTTCCATTTGAAAAATTCAAGTTTTGGAAATACGGATTTTGGTTTTCGGCAAAATTTCCATAACACAAAAAGAGTTCAAATTGTTTGAAATATGTGTTGAAATTTTTCACACATGTTTGTATATCAAATATAATGTTAGAACTTATTTTTGTGGAATTTTAGAAGTTTTATGGGATTTATTTTAAAAATTAAACCCAAGTTTAAAGTCCTGAAATACTGCCTGCCAGGCTCTGGCGGTCGACCGGACCGGTCGACCGACGTGCACAAAACGTGCACGCTGACCAGCCACTTGGACCGGTCGACCGAGCGGTCGACCGACTGCAAGTACCCCACTCTCCGGTGGGGGCGGTCGACCGGACGGTCGACCGTGAGGCTTGGCACGGTCGACCGGGCGGTCAACCGGCCAGAGAGCAATTTGCTCTCTGGATTGGCACGGTCGACCGAGGCTCCAACGGTCAAATTTTTGACCGTTGGCGGTCGACCGGGCTGGTCGACCGTCAGCTGCCAGGGCCAAAAAACAGCCCCAACGACTAGTTTTTCCATGGGGCTATTTATACCCCATTGAGAGGTGTTTTTCACCAAGTTTTAAAAAGCCAAAAATTCAAGATCCTTTCTAGTGTTTTTAGCAAAAAGTTTTGGGTTCAAAATTCTTGATCTCTATTTGTTTTTAAAGTGTTTGAAAATTCAAAGAAAATAGTCTTTTTGGGAATTGGTTTTTGATCTAAAACTCTATATCTATTTTGGTGATTTCCCAAGTGATTTTCTTTGTTCTAAACACTTTGTTTTCCACACTTGAGCTATATCATTCTATCCTTTCTATAGGATCATTTTATTTGTGGGAAAATTTGGTTTGTGGTCTTTTGATCACTAAGATTGTAACCCTCCTACTTTGTGTTATCCCTCTTGGGTACAGGTTGATTGTGGAGTGGTGGTTGGCTCCCTCTTAGTGAAGAGGTGGAGATTGGTTGTGTATCCCTTAAGTGTAAGGTGGATTGTGGTTGTTAGCTACGGGCCTACCCCTCTTGTGTGAGGTGGTGTTTGTGTTGCCTCGGTGGAGGTTGTATTCGGTTGAGAGAGGAGTTGTGTACTCCTGGTTATTGTATTGCCCCAAATCCTCGGTGGAGGTTCCCTGTATGGGAGTCCTGTGTGGACAAGTTAGTGGATTGAAAATCCTTCTCGGTGAAGGCGGGGATGTAGAGCTGGGTGCTCGAACCTCGAAACAAATCTCGTTATTTGCGTTTGATCCATTGACTCTTAACTCTATCTCTCTTTATATTGTGCCATTGCATCTCTTTATACTGCTCATACATATTATATGTTTGGCTTGTTTGTGTGTGCCTCACTTGTGCTTAACCACGAAAGCTTCATATAGCGCCTCAACTCTTATTCAGAGGAATCAAGAGGAGTTAGTCCAGAGCCCTTCACCGGGAATTCGGCTACACTCATTGGTTGCATTAAGTGTAGTTGCAATTAAGTTTTTAATTTCCGCATTTAGTTCATTAGATTAGCCGTACACCTATTCACCCCCCTCTAGGCGTACTTACAATTGGTATCAGAGCCTACGCTCCTGATATTAGGTTTAACCACCTAGGAGTGTGATCTTGGTTAGCTAATCTACATTTGCATTTTCATTTGCACACATATAGTTTGCACTCATGGATGTTCCTCCCATGTTTGATATCTCTAAAATTGACACATGGAAGATATTGATGAGTTGGCATTTAAAAGCCCTAGGATATAAAGTTTACCAAGCCATTACCAAGGAATCCTACCCTAATGATAGCAAGCATATAGAGGCCAATGCAATAGCCCTAAAGGCACTTAGAGCATCTCTTCATAAAGATTATTTACATGTGTTTTCTCATTATGAGTCCGCTTTTGCAGTATGGAGCATTTTGACTTCTCCCGAGCTACCAAAGATTATCGATAAGATGAGGGGATCTAGAAGAGACAAGTCCGACGAACATTGCTCATGGTCTAAGGGAATGACTCCCTTGAGGTACAATCGGAATCTCAACTAGATGCTAGTTCTAGTTCCTATTGCAATGAGTGTTTAGAGGCACAAGTTATGAATGATGAACTTGCTAAAAATTGTGAAAATTTGATTTCAAAATATAAACTTTTGAAAAAGGATAGTCTTGTTTTAAAAGAAGAAAACAAGAATTTGTATTCAAGACTTGATTTAGTTTTGCAAGAGAAGGAGGAGATATCTAGTGAACGTGACTCACTTAATTCTCAACTAGATCTTGCCCTAAAAGAAAATGAATTTTTGAAAAATAAAAATGATTGTGAAATAATTTTGAAGAAAAATGAAAACTTGTCTTCAAAACTTGATTGTGTATTAAAAGAGAATAATTCTTTGAAAAATAAAATTGATTTGATTTCACAAGAATTGAAAGATTGCTTAAAGAAAAATGAATCTTTGAAAAATGATATAGATTCACATGTTTGCCATGCTAGTGTAGCTTCACCTAGCACACCTATTGCATGCTTCACTTTATCTTCTAGTATTAAAAATGATATAATTTGTTAAAGAAGAATAGGGATTATTTGGGCTCCACTTTGAGCCAATGTGCCTTGAGCCATATACGTTTGGAATCGTTGTTTCGAAAGAAACAAGTTCCATCTTTGCATGCACACCATACATGGCATACACATGCTCCTCACGGTCACAACCACAACACAATGTATGCTCATGTGTACACTTGTACACATTGTGGACGTAAGGGCCACCTTGCTAAGTTTTGCTATGATCGTAATCATGATGTAAATTTAGCAACTAAATTTGTTTGGGTTAGAAAGGTACTAACTCCCATGGACCAAAAGAGTGTGGGTACCAAAGACCACCCCTATTGTATTTGATATAGGTGTGGGCTCTCGCATGACGTGAGAGTGATGGTGCCTTGAAGTGGATGCGTTCCGAGCCGAAAGATGACATTTTGGATGCATCACTTTTAAGGGGAGTTTGGTGGAAGGACCGCCATGTTTTGGAGACATGGAGATGTACTCTCATCGGTTTTGGTAACGATCTCTTACTCCTCATATGTTTGCATGCTTATTAGATCATACATTTGTAGCATGTCTTGTTTTGATGCTCATTATGCATATGCCATGGTTATTAGATTAGTGATATACATGATTAGTATTTGAGACACCCATGTTTATATGGATTTATATTTTGTGTTCTCACATTTGTTTTAACTAATGTGTATGTCCTAAATCTAATGCATGTGCATGTACATAATGATCATATGGATATTTATGAGTTTTTGTCTTGATTTCCATGCTTCATGTTTTGATTACTTGTTTGAATGTTAGTTTTCATTAAAACTTAGATATATACTTGTACAACTAGTGAGCTACAAATAGACCATTATATGTTTGTGCTTGAACGCTCATTTGTACTCATTAGATGTACTAGTATAGTCTAGTTTTAATGATTCATACATTTAACTTGTATTCCCATTTTGTACATGTTTTCATGTTTATGTTTAGCTTCATGTATATGTCTATTTTGCCTAAACTATTGATTATACATACATCCTTTGAGCCACTTGCCTTCATGCATATACTTTTGTGGACTCGTTTATATTTGGATATGTATGTATACTTTAGTTTGTACATGACATACATATACCTTGATGGAATCTTATTTTTCATGTTTTATGGAACTCTTTTTTTTGAGATCGATTGCCTAGTTTCATGATAATGTGTTTCACATATATCTCGTACACTAACTTTATTTATTGTTTTCTAATGATTTTGTTTTCATGAGTATGATATGGGCTTTATGGTTTTTGAGTGTTGATGATCATGTGATTTACATGTTTTTCATGAAATACATTTTTGTTTTATTCCTTGCTTGAAGGATTTCGTACTAGTTTACAAATTTTTCATATAACTAGTTTGTATTCTTCGCTTTGGTAGAGTTTTTCAAACATACTCTATTTTCAAACCTATTTTTGAAAACCATACCCATTTAAGGGCGGTTGGTTGGGCGATCATGCCTTGTATGCTCTTTATTGAAAATCCTTTTAAACATGTGCATGAAATGGGTGGTAGGTAATATGAGTTATACACTTGATCTTATTATAGTTTCAATTGGTATCATTGGATCTTTTCAATTGTTATCAATATTGACATTCTTTTGTATACTCATATTTGTTTAATTTGTGCTCAATGATATCACAAATTTAGTTTTGCTAAGCTTGATATTTAATGGATATCATATTTCAATTGATTAGTTTTCAATTGGTACTTATACAAGCTTATGCATCACTTTATTTGGTATTTCATAAAGGGGGAGAAAATTCGTATTTTATCTTTATTTTGTTTACCTTTGATTTCCACTCCCATACTTTATGATGAAAAATGATTGAAAAATTAATATTGATTTTAATTTGGTATCATATGTTCAAAATGTAAAATACTTAAAATTGGTATCAAGATGTTTACTTGTTTATTTTCAATTGGTATTATGATGCACTACATTGATATATTTTTTAATTGGTATCATGTTTGTTTTGATTTCACCCCTTTGTTGATGATTGACAAAAAGGAGGAGAAGTATTTGAGTTTATATGCATGATTTTTATATGCATGATTTTTATTTGTTTATTTACAAAAAGGGAGAAGTATTTTGTTGTTTTTTTTTATACTTCTCTTATTGTTTTGGTTTTATTGATATCAAGAAATTCTATATATATTGATTATCTTTTAATTGGTATCAAGAGCATTATTTAAAAGACCATGTTTATGTAAAAGCTTGTTTTTATGCATGTTGATGCATTTCATGTTTGGTATCAAGAGCATGTTTTGTATTTGGTATCAAAAGCTTGTTTTATGCATATTTATGCATTTTCATGTTTAGTATTTTTTGCATATATTTATTGTTTATTTCTATGCATAAATTAAGGGGGAGCTTCTTTGAAGCTTAACTTTAATCCATGCATATATAACTCCATGAGTTTTGTCATCATCAAAAAGGGGGAGATTGTTGGCCCAGAGGCCTTCCACTCTAATTTTGATGATGATTAACTCATGTAGTTATGGTTACTAATAATCTTGTGATGTTTAGTTTCAGATCTCTAATAAAGATATTAGTAGGTGATTAGCTTCAACAAAGATGGTTTGGAAGCTTTCACATGGTGATTCAAGAGCCCGAGCATCGAAGATCATATTTAGCACTCGTTGGAGTCAAGCTCGGTGGATCACGGTTTGGATAGAGTCGACTTGAAGACGGAGTTCGTCAAGAAGACTTGGTATATAGTTTAGTTTGTGTTTTAGATCCATTTATAAAGACTAGATAGTGTGGTATGCTCAAGTTCACAACACACACACGTGTTTAAGTTTTCATGTTTTGGTTTTCGGTTTTTGGTTTGACCGATCTTGTTTTCATGAATAGATAGTATCAAAACAATTTACATGGTTTAATGTATATTAGATTTGTTCTATATACATGCATGCTTCAACTTCTTAGACAAACTTATTTTGATATGCCTATTCATGTGTTTAGGTTTTGTATTTTTAACAAAACTTGTTTTGGGAATTTTTATCAAAAACTATGATATATATCTTTCTTGCATATTGGACTTATATCCATATGCAACATGCTTCAAGTTGTTTAAATGTCATGTTTTGGTATTTGGATGAGTTTTGAAAAAATCGGATTTCCATTTGAAAAATTCAAGTTTTGGAAAATACGGATTTTGGTTTTTGGCAAAATTTCCATAACACAAAAAGAGCTCAAATTGTTTGAAATATGTGTTGAAATTTTTCACACATGTTTGTATATCAAATATAATGTTAGAACTTATTTTGTGGAATTTTAGAAGTTTTATGGGATTTATTTTAAAAATTAAAACCCAAGTTTAAAGTCCTGAAATACTGCCTGCCAGGCTCTGGCGGTCGATCGGACCGGTCGCCGGACCCAGAGTCGGTCGACCGGACCGGTCGACCGACGTGCACAAACGTGCATGCTGACCAGCCACTTGGGCCGGTCGACCGAGCGGTCGACCGACTGCAAGTACGCCACTTTCGGGTGGGGGCGGTCGACCGGATGGTCGACCGTGAGGCTTGGCACAGTCGACCGGGCGGTCGACCGGCCAGAGAGCAATTTGCTCTCTGGATTGGCACGGTCGACCGGGCGGTCGACCGAGGCTCCACGGTCGAATTTTTGACCGTTGGCGGTCGACCGTCAGCCGCCAGGGCTGAAAAACAGCCCAACGGCTAGTTTTTCTATGGGGCTATTTATACCCCATTGAGAGGTGTTTTTCACCAAGTTTTAAAAAGCAAAAAATTCCAGATCCTTTCTAATGTTTTTAGCAAAAAGTTTTGGGTTCAAAATTCTTGATCTCTGTTTGTTTTCAAAGTGTTTGAAAATTCAAAGAAAATAGTCTTTTTGGGAATTGGTTTTTGATCTAAAACTCTATATCTATTTTGGTGATTTCCCAAGTGATTTTCTTTGTTCTGAACACTTTGTTTTTCACACTTGAGCTATATCATTCTATCCTTTCTATAGGATCATTTTATTTGTGGGAAGATTTGGTTTGTGGTCTTTTGATCACTCAGATTGTAACCCTCCTACTTTGTGTTATCCCTCTTGGGTAGAGGTTGATTGTGGAGTGGTGGTTGGCTCCCTCTTAGTGAAGAGGTGGAGATTGGTTGTGTATCCCTCAAGTGTGAGGTGGATTGTGGTTGTTAGGCTACGGGCCTACCCCTCTTGTGTGAGGTGGTATTTGTGTTGCCTCGGTGGAGGTTGTATTCGGTTGAGAGAGGAGTTGTGTACTCCTGGTTATTGTATTGTCCCAAATCTCGGTGGAGGTTCCCTGTGTGGGAGTCCTGTGTGGACAAGTTAATGGATTGGAAATCCTTCTCGGTGAAGGTGGGGATGTAGAGCTGGGTGCTCGAACCTCGAAACAAATCTCGTTGTTTGCGTTTGATCCATTGACTCTTAACTCTCTCTCTCTCTTTATATTGTGCCATTGCATCTCTTTATACTGCTCATACATATTATATGCTTGGCTTGTTTGTGTGTGCCTCACTTGTGCTTAGCCGCGAGAGCTTCATATAGCGCCTCAACTCTTATTCAGAGGAATCAAGAGGATTTAGTCCAGAGCCCTTCACCGGGAATTCGGCTACACTCGTTGGTTGCATTAAGTGTAGTTGCAATTAAGTTTTTAATTTTCGCATTTAGTTCATTAGATTAGTCGTACACCTATTCAGCCCCCCTCTAGGCGTACTTACAGATAGAAGCATTAACAGTTCTTATTCACGTGTTATATTAACAAGTTCTTCTTTGTTAAAGAATGAGAAAAAGAAGAAGAAAAGAAAAGAAATCCAGAAGTGATAGATGAGAAGACGATAAAACGGCGATGTGAAAACAAAAGAGAAGTGATTTGAAAAACAAAATATAAAAGAAGATGAAGCTTGTGGTAAAGAAAATGAACGCAAAGGTGAACTAAGAGGATGGTAAAAATAATGATAGAAAAAATGCTAAAAGATTTTGGAATTAGTTTTTAAAACAAAGTAAAAGAAAACTCATGGCTACTAACTACTAATTGATCCACCAACCATGCTAACATCTTAGTGATAGTTCCCTCACATGGATCCTTGGCCATCACTAACCTTGCTTCAAGAGACGATACAAAGCATGGCTCATAAGATTGTTCTTCTATATTCAAACAAAACATCCATACCACACAACAAGTTGCAAGTTACTATTAAATCATCAAGACCGGTTAGAGATGGGCATGAAATAAAGAAGACATTTTAAGTTAGCAAGTTAGTGGGTTAGATGTTAGAAATGTAAGAATGTTAGAATCCATCATCATGAGCTATCAATAGCTCTTGCAAGAGCAAGGCCTTGTACAAGCTACTAGATTCATGTGGATTATTAAGTAAGTGATTAGATGGTTAGTAGTTAGTAGTTAGATTACCATGAGAAGAAAAGTTAGCTAAGCATCATGTAGAAGATGTAGAAGATTACATTAGAGAAAAAAGGAGACACCTTTATATAGATTGTCACCATCTATTACATCAATATCTCTTTATCTCTCTCCGAATCTCTCAGCCCAACTACAAGATCTAAAAACAAAATGAAAATACAAAAGTAAAGAAAAGAAAAGAAGAAGAAGAACACCTACACTACACTACACTAAAAGATAGAAAACCTAACCTAATTCTCAATCTGCTTGCGTTTTAGGCCTCTGCAGGGGTTTTTATAGGCATAAGAGGTTTCTAGAAGACGAGACGAGCCCACGAGTCGAAAATCGACGCATGGGCCCACCACTTTACCGCGAAAACACGACATTTTCCGCGTTTCTACTACGGGAAAACCAGGGACTTAGGTCCCTGGTTTTGGCGAGGAACTTCTCCTGGCTACTAGGACCATCCTGGTATATTCGAATTCTGGTATTTTCACCTGGATATTCGTGTGACGTGTGCAAGGGTCTAGGTTCAATGCATCTGCTAGAAGCTCCCTTGCTTGGCCTCCAAGAAATCCGGATTTAATTATCAGAAAATAGGTTTAATTAAGCTCTTATTATCCTTTTGCCCTCTTTGTCTTGATTATCTGCAAGAGAGACCAAAACACGGTTTAGACCGACATTTTATTCATAAATCAGCAGGGAAATGCGATATAATAATGCAGAACTGTAGACTAATCACACCACCACACTTATCTTTTGCTTGTCCCGAGCAAAGTAAGAAAAGAAAAACTGTACTACAAATGATATTACACCACTTTCGCAGGTGACGTGATTGCACTGAGCGCGTGCAACAAGCAGTTAAACCTCTAGATTTTCCCTAGAGGAGGAATTTTGTCTCCTGAGGGTTTTCAGTGGATTGCACCCACAAAATCCATAAAAAAAGAAGATAAATGTTAGTATTTTGAAAATACATTTTGAAAGAGAGACAAGTTTTTGAAATATTTTTGCAAAATATAAGCGATTTAAGGACATAAGTCCTCCAATAATTATTTTTCCTTAAACTTAGTTTACATGCTAGATCTTGTCTTCAATTAAGGTAAGAATTCAAAATTAGATTGAATATTTTATCCTTCATAAAACCTAGATAATCTGCACTTTGTGATAGCGAAAATTTCTCGGATTTCAACTCCAACCATCAAGCGATTTATTTATATATATATTCTTTTTCTTCTTCTTCTTTTTTTTTTTTTTTCTTCCATTAGTTTTCTTAGGCTTTCTAGTTCACCCGGGTAGTGAGCCTTTAACCGATGACTCCCAAACCGGACGGTTTTTGGGGCACCAGATGAGAAAACATCCCTCGGGTTTAAGGACTCGACTAAACAAGGCCAAAAAACTAAGAGGGATTATTTATTTCTTATGATCACTGTTAGGCGTGAATAATCATGCTTCTTGAGGTATAGTTAACTAGCTTAATAAGTGATTTTTTTATTCATTTATACCATATATATTTTTTATTTATTTTTACTTTATGGCATTTTAGGTCGTTGTTTCCATCCCAAAAATGTGTAAGTGTAAAGTGCAAACTATCTAAGGCAAAAAATTCAAGATAAAAGTATCTCCCCAATCTTTATACTTAACCTATAATTTTAAACAAGATCCATTATTTCAACTAGGTTTAAGATGTCATAATGTAAGGCTTCCTTAATTTCTAAGATTATCTTAATTTTCTTTAAAATAGATCAAAACTTTGTCTCTTATTTTAAAATGTTTTTAAAGAAAGAAAATCCTATACAAAAGGGAAGATTTCTAAAAGTATCCTAAAAGAAGTGAAAAAGAAAGAAAATCTAAAAAAAACTCTATGTTAGTAAACCCTCCCCCATACTTATCTCATGCATTGTCCTCAATGCATCGTGAATGTATGTATGCATGAAACAAATAAAGAGGGAAGGAAAAAATCACCTCAAGGTGGTGGTTCCGGTGGTGGTCTGATTGGTCCACGACATGCAGTCCAATCCAATTTGCGTGGAATTCGGAGGAACCCACCAGAGACCTCTATACTACAACTCACTAGAATGATGTATATATGAATGATTTTAATTAAGAATTTTATCCCATCTAATTTCTAAATTTTAAAAATATTTCGGAGTCATTATTATTAACACCCTTATCCCAAAATGGAGTATGAAAAGATGAAATGATTGGTTTGGACTCAAGAAGCACAAGAACTAATACCGACTCAGAAAAATGATTTAAGTCGAGTAAAAGTTCAGGAGTCGAGATTGGTTCAGGAAGTGGGTCCAAATCAAGAAGTTGAAACTCAAGTCCACATTCATTTTTCCACAATGGAATGTGACTTTCTAAGATAAGTAATTCAAGTTCAAGAATAACAGGTATGGGAACCAAAACTGACTCTAAAATGTTGCTCAAGTTAGGTAACAAAATAGGAGTCAATATTGATTCAAGAATTTGAACTGGATCACAAATTTGAGAATATAGGTCATATTCCTCATTAAGTTCAATTTCATAGAAATGAGAACTTATCAATTTGTCAATGGGACTTTCATAAGTATGAAATTGGTCAAGTTCAATTTGTTGATCATAAAAGATTGGCGATTCAATTTCACGATGGATTGGCACAGGATCCAATGTTAACTCGGGAAAAATCCTAAAATCCGGTTAAAAACACCTCAGTCATTGTGGAATTAGGCAGTGAAATTGAATTACTAAGTTGAGGTTCAGGATCATATTCATGCTCAAGTTTAATCTCAGGAAAGGATAACTTACCAAAATGTCAATGAAATTTTCAACATTTGAAGTTGGTCAAGTTCAGATGGGTGTGCTAAAATTGAATCTTGGTTTCCAAAATGACATGTGTCCTGGGCCAGATCAATAGAGTTAGGGATAGCTGAATTGTTAAAGGTTGATAAGATAGAGTTTCCTCATTCTATAAATGCTAACAAATTGACTCAATTGTGTTTTCAACCTATTGATAGACTGGGTAGAAGATTTTTGAAATTGTAGCACGGACTCCTGCAAGATTTCTATACTATTTTCTAGATGTGATATTTCTTCAAGTGAGTGCTCTAGAATGGAAGTGTAAGAATCTTGATTTCCAAAACCGCAAGAGTCCTGGTCAGATCCGATAGAGTTAGGGATAGCTGAATTGGTTAACGGTTGATAAGAGAGCGTTTCTTCATTCCTAGAAATGTTAACCAATTGCCTCAATTGTGTTTCTAACGTATCGATAGATGAGTAGAAGATTTTTGAAATTATAGCATGGACTCCTGCAAGATTTCTATATTCTTTTCTACATATGATTTTTTCTTCAAGTGGATGTTCCAGAAAGGGAGTGTAGGAATCTTGGTTTTGAGAAGATTGTGAGTCCAACATGTTTTGAGATTGAAGCTTGGACTCACGTAAGAGTACCTTACTCGTTTCCTGGGCAGATGGTTGTTATTATCAGGAGCTGGAACTGAGTAAGACTCTTGAAAATATTTCGAAATTGGAGAGGCCATCATTTTCTGAAATTGTCGCTCGGCCTCTTGCAGATTGGCATCTATACTCTTTTCTAACTCAGATTTTTCTTCAATTGGCGGCTCTAGAAAAGGAGTATAGGAAGCAAAATTGGGAAATGAATATTGTGGATATTGTGAAGATTGTGGATAAGGTGGTTGAAAATTTGACTCGGGGGAGGTGAATCCCCATTCACTCTGTGAAGAGTGAAAATTATTTTTAAAATTATGATTATAAGACTGGGGGTATGGGTTGTATTGATTCGGATAAGTCCAACCCGATGTATTTGGTTAGGTCATATTGTAAAAAGCTGGGTTGAAATTATCCGAATCAAATGGGGTCAGTGTGAAATATAAATTCATATTAGGATGGAAAAAATTGTGTTGTTGAATTCCATTTCACAAACAATCACAAATAAAAAAAAGAAAAAGCAAGCAACAAACAAAACGAAAAGAAAAATCAAAACCAAGCCTAAACTAGGGTTGACCCAGACCTAGACGACTCCTAACTGGTGATTACCCGGGGGAGATTGTTGTATGAATCTGACCACAAGCTAATCGGTCAGATAGGGGCAAATACGGTGGGAGGTATCCGTGCGTAAGCAACGGGCCTTAATTACGCTAAACCATGGCATCTTCGAGGCGTAACCTCTTAATCCCCAACCTTAGACATCGATTTCACAAGAGTAAGATTCAAAACAAGTTCCACCCTCGGTCAATCTCTTAATGAGTCTAAGATGTCCCTAGGGGCCAACGTCTATCAATTTTTATTAGGGCTTGGGTTGTGTGAGTGGGGAGGTGATTTTGGGGCTAAGGAAGGCTGATGAAATCCCCACCTTATCTTGTATGGGTTTTGCCCTTAATTTTTATTCATGCAAGTGTGTAATATAGACAAGAATATAACACAAAGCGATAAATCACCCGCCTGTTTGTCCTATGCTATATGCAATGCCATGTATACACCTCGGTTCAGATCACAACAACAGAATAAAATACAGTATATTGGAATTAAATTGACACGTGCCTAAATGCAAATGTCTAAACCGTTTTTAAAGCGTCCAAAATATTATATTTTAGTTTTTAGTTTATTACAGTGTGTGGGCAATCAAAGCAGAAAATTGGCAACAGAATACAACAATATATGCAACTTGCAAGAATCCTGCAAAAGATGAAGTCCAAATGCCAGCTATGGAAGTCCAAAGTCCAAAATGCTTTTCTTGGGTTTCCACGGCACAGTTATGGAAGCAGGGTCCCTGCTTTCTAGAGCATGGACATGCAATTAAAAGGAAAGTTCTGCAATGTTCAGTTTTTGCAAAAATTAACCTGTATACTAAAACAGAGAAGAAAATGTTAACAAAAACATAAAATCAAAACCATTCCCAAACCCGGCAACGGCGCCAAAAATTTGATCGGAGCGGAACTAGCACTTGAATATGTGTATTTATGAAATCAGTGAAATTATATATGCATGTTAATGTTCCCTCGATACTTCCGTTATAGCATTGGCTCAACGGGTCTAATCCATAGGGATGGGAGGCAGTAGAAGCATTAACAGTTCTTATTCACGTGTTATGTTAACAAGTTCTTCTTTGTTAAAGAATGAGAAAAAGAAAAAGAAAAGCAATCCAGAAGTGATAGATGTGAAGGAGATGAAACGGCTATGTGAAAATAAAGGAGAAGTGATTTGGAAAATAAAATAGAAACAAAGATGAAGCTTGTAGTAAAGAAAATGAACACAAAGATGAACTTAGAGGATGGTAAAAATAACGATAGAAAAATGATAAAAGATTTTGAATTGGTTTTGAAAACAAAGTAAAAGAAAACTCATGGCTACTAACTACTAATTGATCCACTAACCCTGCTAACATTTTAGTGATTGTTACCTCACATGGATCCTTGGCCATCACTAATCCTTGGCTTCAAGAGACGATACCAAGTATGGCTCATAAGATTGTTCTTCTACATTCAAAAAAACATCCATAGCACACAACAAGTTGCAAGCTGCTATTAAATCATCAAAACCGGTTAGAGGTGAGCATGAAATAAAGAAGATATTGTAAGTTAGCAAGTTAGTGGGTTAGATGTTAGAAATGTTAGAATGTTAGAATCCATCATCATGAGCCATCAATGGCTCTTGCAAAAGCAAAGCCTTGTAGAAGCTACTAGATTCATGTGGATTATAAAGTAAGTTGTTAGATAGTTAGTGGTTAGTAGTTAGATTGCCATCAGAAGAAAAATTAGCTAAGCATCATGTAGAAGATGGAGAAGATTACAATGGAGAAGAAAGGAGACACCTTTACATAAATTATCACCATCTATTACAATAATATCTCTCTATCTCTCTCTGAATCTCTCAGCCCTAGTAACAAGATCTCAAACAAATAAAAATACAAAAGAAAAGAAAAGAGAAGAGAATAATACCTACACTACACTACACTAAAAGATAGAAAATCTAGCCTAATTCTCAATCTGCTTGCGTTTCAGGCCTCTGCAGGGGTCTTTATAGGCATAAGAGGTTTCTAGAAGACAAGACGAGCCCACGCGTCGAAAATCGACGCGTGGACCCACCACTTTGCCGTGAAAATACGGCAGTTGCCGCGTTTTCGCCCGGACAAAACCAAGGACTTAGGTCCCTGGTTTTGGCGAGGAAGTTCTCCTGGCTTCTAGGACCTTCTTGATATATTCAGATTCTAGTATTTTTGCCCAAATATTCGTCTGACGTACGCAAGGGTCTAGGTTCAATGCATCTTCTAAAAGCTCCCTTGCTTGGCCTCGAAGAAATCCGGATTTAATTACCCGAAAATGAGTTTAATTAAGCTCTTATTACCCTTTTGCCCTCCTTGTCTTGATTATCTGCAAGAGAGACCAAAGCACGGTTTACACCGA